>WBNH01003895.1:1825-140095 GCA_013401255.1 Urocolius indicus
TTTTTTTTTTTTTTTTTTGGTAACTGCAACTGTTTTCCCAGTTGAACAGCTGGGAGTCTCCCCTGGAGTGAGACAGTATCAGAGGTTGAATATGTTTGCTTAGGTGCATAAACATGGATGTGCTTGGTGGGTCTTCCCTTCAGTGTTTTCATTGGCTTCATGAGCTGTTAAATGAGAAAAAGATGAGGCTCATTCCTGAGCTGTTTTGGAACAGCTGTGTCAGGGGAAAAAAAAAAAATAACAGACCCAAAGGAGCTCAAGACAATAGTGAACTCTCTTGCTCTTTTCACCCTTGTCTCAGCACATGGTGATACAGAAGACCTGTCAAGTGTTAATCTAAACGAATAAGGTTTGTACAGAGAGAAGTGGCTATTTCATGTGTCTCTAGTATTTCTGCAGAGATAATATGCCAAGAAGTGCAGTGATTTTGTTTTTGGAGGGAGGCGGAGGGGAGGGGTTCGAGGCAGAGAGGGGATCTCTGGATTCAGACTAGAGAGCTTTTGCCTCTCTTTTTGGCTTTTTAGTGTCTTAAAATTATGATGGAGTATAGAAAGTAATAAAGAACAGTCAGGATGTTGATTGAGACTGAAGTTTGGGATGTGACCTGCACATAATTATTAAATGAAACAGTATTGCAGAATTTGTCTCTGATTCTCAGACTTCTGGCAGAAGAGAAACTGGAATGAAAGAGTTGATAGCTTTTCTCTTGTTTTGCAGCTTAGCAAACGCACTTTAAGCCTTTGGGATTTTTCTTCTCACCAGTACTTTGTTATTATTGAAACAGGAATTCTCACTCCAGTTACCCACAGATAGGCCAAGGTGTATCTGCAATTCTGTAATGGATAACTTCAGTGTGCGTTGCTCACATTTCAGATACCAGGATGAAAATCAGGCTGTTCATTCATTGTGACCTGTCATGTAGCTGGGTGTGAGTGCACATCCCTTCAGGCTCCATTAGCATGAGTTAACTTTGTAATTGGGTTTCCGGGGCAAATGGGGACAGGAAGCAGAAGTAATTTGGCAGACTAGGTTTAGATTTTTTGTTCAGTGTGATGTAAGTGCACAGAAGAGAAGAAAGATGGGTGCAGAATGGCTGGAGTAATCCTAAGAAGCAGAGGACATTTGTCAAAACTGCATATGGATGTTATGGAATATCATGCAGCTATACCAAGGTGGGACTTCACAGCTTTATCAAAATAGTTTCTTTTTAAGTCCTGTGCTTTTCATAGCCCTTCTCTTCTTCTCTTAAGCCTGCTCTGTGTTCTTCAGTTTTCTGTCCATCTGGCAGTAACACCTTGTAGAGACTGGCAACTAAAAATGGGCTTGCTGAGTGAAGAGCAGTTCTCACAATTTTGAAACCACACCACACTGAAGATGTTAATAGAAATGTAAGTCTTAAAGTTGCTCTCAACTCTGTTCATAATCTCCACCTTTTCCACAAACAAAACAAAACCAACAAAGTCTCCATTTTAACTATAATTTCTCACAGTTTGAAACACTGGATGTTTTTTTCTGAAAAGCCATTTTTGATGTTTGAAAAAAACCAAACTGTGAAATGTTATGGTTCTCGAGCAGCAGAGTGATTTTTCTTGGTTCTTTCTTAAAGGTATCAAAAGTCATCTGGTGCTTTAAAGGTGTTCTATGTGGATTTATGTGAGATTAGAATTAAGCAGCTTCATGGTTTGGGGCTTTTTTTTTTTTTTTTTAAATACACTCCATATTTTTCAATAAAAAACGTTTCTTTTAAAACAACAGTCTTTATCCCAGACTAATCTTAAGACTTACAAAAGGCATCACAAGAAGGGACTTTTAAGTTCCATTCTTTCCTGATACGTGGTGTTGAATGTGTTCTTAAACTTTTAACTTGCCTCCTCTCTTTCATGGTAAGCTCTTGAGTTTTCTTTCCACAGATGAATGATAGTCGTACTCTGCTGTAACTGACCATTTTCTCTCTATATGTACTTTGCCATCAGTCTACTGGGATTCTTTTCTGTGCCTTCAGTAACTTTCCCAGATGAGAGAACATGACCTGTGAGAAGACCCTGGGATTGAATCTCTTTGAAACCAGGAGGTGCTGAAAAGGATGTAGGTATAATTAGCTGCAGTTTATGTAACTTGTCAGCATTGTTTAACTGGGCTGACAAACTTTGTACATGCTTCTGACTTGGTTCTTACAGTGTTGTGGGCTGTTTTACTTGTTGGGGTTTTTTTTCTGAGTAGACAAGGGCCCTGATGTGTGCCTGTGTGTGGAGTGGGAGCCACCTTAGTCTGGATCCTGATCCCAAATGTGATTTATCACTCAGTCTTTATCTCTCTTTTGTGTTGTTCTAGCAGCTTCTCACCCCATCCACTGCTGCTGCTTGTGACCTGCTGTAATGCTTTTAAGGAATGTGTGAGATCAGTCACATCAATGAAAATACTAGTGGCTGTAGTGGCTGCTGGGAGGCTGCTCAGCTGGGGAAGTTTAAGGAAAACAAACGCTTCTTTGTGTTTGTGCACACATCAAGATTGTCACGAGTTTTGCTGTAGGCTGCTAAGGAGATGCAGTTAGTGCTCACTCCTGGGGAGCTGCAGTGCCAGCCAGGCATGCAGTGCTCATGTGCTGACCGTGTGGTTGGACTGAGACCCGTGGACTAAGAAAATATGGTTGAAATAAAATGGAGTTCTTCAAGCACCTTAAAAATAACAGGTGACTGAATGTGTTTGTGCTGTAAGGAATTGTTGGTTTTGGCCCCAGTAGACTTGGGAAGGTTTCAGGTCTGTTTTCTGTGTAGCAATTCCATCTTTTGTGAGCCTAGAGGAGAAAAGGCTTGTGCTTCTACAGCTGAATATCAGATCTTTGGCTCGGGAAGTGTTAAGTGCATGTGTTTATTGCTCTTATTGCTGGTATGTTTTTCATGTCAGCAACTATCCAGAAACCAAGGGACCTGCTGTTTGTTTCAGCTGGTAGAAATTATGACAGACAGGTTTATTGCGAAGTTGGACGTAAAATTTTGTTTCCACAAGCACAGGCTGAGCAGGACAAGAAGGGACCCTTCGCTGATTTGCAGCCTGCAGGCATGCATCACCACTCCTCTGCCCCCTTCCCTGAAAGGGAGCCCAGCAGCTGCAGCAGCCCCATATCTTGTGTTGTATCCCTTGTAGCTGCTCATACCCCTGTCTCTCAGGCAGTGAAGCCACCCCTCCAAGCTTTCCCGAGCTCAGCATATGCTGGCATGCCACTACCCCCACATGCATGGGCTCAGGGAGGGTCGCTGGGATGGTCCTCTGCTCTGGCCAGGAAACGGCTGCTGGTTGTGAGAGCCGCCTGCCTGTTCCTGTCCTCCCTCAAGATCCACCAGAGCCCCCCCTGCCCACATAGCTCACATTCCTGAGCCGTATTTCATTTGGTATAATGGTGTTTTGCTCTGGAGGCTGTTACTGCTTGGTGAAGGATTTTCCCTGTATCTACAGCTTCAGGGAAGGGCAGTGATTTACATCCCCCAGTTTCAAGCACAGTTTCAACACATCTTGTGCTGGTTCCAGGTCTTTTTTTGGTCGCTGCAAGCGAGTGAGGTAACAGTGAGGAGAGTGTACGATCAAGGAGAGGTTTGGCTGTGCAAGGTCTGAAGGAGGGTGATGTAAGTAGGGGAGAAGCCTCAGTGGGTACTGGTTACTCTGTGACTATTGTGTTGGGAGGAAGTTTCATTGTCATTTCTTCCTCCAAGCAGCTTGCTAATTTGCATCACAAAAGCTGAGCCAGGGTAAGTAAGCTCTCCTAAGTAAGCTGCAGAAAATAAGATCTCTGAGTAAAAATGGGATGATTTATGGGTCACTTTATGCTTACTGATGCATTGAAGTGCTACTGTTAATTACACTGATTAATACTGTATTGTAAGACTCATTACAAAGAAGAGGACTCGCTGGCCTGTGATACTGGTGCTGCCCTGTAGAAGAGCTATCTGGGTGTGTAAGACCTTTTCCTGTGTCCATGTAGTCTTCAGACATTGGACTTACACTCTTCATGTCTTAATAACATTTCTTCCAGAGATTCTTTGCATAAATAAAAAATAGCAATTAAATAATGTATTTATGCATAGCTAGGAGCATGATAGTGCTTCCATTTACAATTTTCTGTCATCCAACAGCCATTTTGTATATATATTAAAGCCTAGCCAACTTTGACTTTGGTCTGGAGCATCTCATCACTTTGATTTCAAGGGGGAAGTTACCAAGCCACAAAGCTGCTCTGACATTTCTGTTTTAAGTTTCTATAAATAGGTGTGTGAGCGTAGGAGGTCCTTGAAAATATGCCCAGTATATCTGTACTGTAGGTCAAACAGATGCAGTTGATACTCTGTATGTGTCATTTCTCTGTCCTTTTTATAAATCTTAATACCTTTGCCTAAAGCCCAGAGTAGTACAGAGGCTACAGAAGTGACCAGAGTAAGGGATGGAAGTCTGTTTTGTGTGGCTTTGAGATTCCTGTTTCTGTACTGTATTGCAAAATTTTAATGTTAATGCTCTGAACAGAAAGTCTTCTGTAGCTGGCTAAACTTTAGAAAAGTGTTAGGCTCAAAGAGGAACATTTTTGTTTTCCTTCCTTCCTCAAAAAGAAAATCTTCACTTGGACTGATGCTTGAATACTTCAGTTAAATTGTCTTGGCCCTGCCAAAATCCAGCAAGTTTTTGTCTGCCAAAATTGAGCTAAGCTCTGGATAAAACTTTGCATGTGATGAGTTATGTTTCTAATACCTTTAAGCATTGTGTTCTCTCGCAACAAATTACTGGCATAAAAGCACTTGTAAACCATGTCTAGACTACCAAGATCTGGATTTCACTGAATCTAATTAAAGCAGTGGTGGCTTGCAGGTGAAGATTTAATTGCAGTGTATTATCCTAGCTTTTGTTGGAAAAAAAAAAAAGTATTTGCTTTAGCTGAGGTGATTTTTGGCTGTCATGCAGAGATGAAGTTAGATAGCTGAGATCGTACTTCCCCCTGACCTGCTTCTGCTGCCACACACCAAGAGTCATCTGCCCACAACGAGGTGGCTGAGTAATGCAGAGATGAGGCTTTCAGCACAGCATCCTATGAAAAGTTAAAATCAATTTCCTGCAGGTTTTGGAGAATTCAGAGAATTCCGAGGAGTTAATGGAAAGCTTCTGAGTGTACTGTGGAGATAGGAGGCTTCTCAGAATAACCCCTGCTGGAAGTACTGCTTTTGATACTGGAGATTAAACACACCCACCACTCGGCTCTAACTGGTCCATGCTGACTGACCACCTTGCCGATTAAGCTTCTGAGTTCATCAGCCCATCTGTGCCCGTCGCCTCATCTTGACCACCTAAGCCAGGTTGATTACCATCCGTCTCTTGACTAAGAGGGATTAATCCAGGGTAGTCTGGATGACTAACACAACTGTGTTTTTCCCAGCTCGGAACAAGTCACTGGAGTGGAAGTTGTGGCCTTGCCTCTGGGTCTCTCTCAGGAGATGCTCAGGGTAGATTTTATTGCAGTATGAGGAAGCACGATGCAACTCTTGACTTTTGGTCGTTTTACTTTGTGGCCTTGAACATTTGCCCAGACATGTCTGTGAAGCATCTTGGCTGTTCCCATGCCTTTGCTATTCCTCTGTCTCAGCTCTCTGGACTCCTTTTATTTCTTGTAACTTTTTCTATCTAGCACATGCTTTGTTTGCTGCCTGTCTAGTCGTGCCTGCTCCTCCTCTTTCACCCTGCCCCTGAATGCTCGCTCTGTTTAGTCCAAGTCTCTAAGACAATACAGTAAAGGAGAGCTGGGAGGAAGTAACAGAAGAAAATGGAAAAAATAAGAGTGAGAAGTGAAAAAGCCATCCCTGTTTGAATCCAAGCTCTTCTGTCTAATCTGACAAGTAAAACTTTTTTTTTTTTCCAGAAACTGTCCTTCCCTTTGCATTTTCAGCCTGTCGTCAAACTTCTGCGAGTTTTGAACTTTGTCTCAAGGGGCTACTGCATGAGCAGAAGTGAGAGCCAATTCTTTCTCTCCTCATTGCAAAGGGCAGGGAGAAGATAAAACCAACTCTCTCACACAGCAGCAGTGAGCAACTACAGTGACTTTCCAGCTGCTGCAGTCTTACAAGATGTTCTACTTTGGAAATGGAAAAAGAAAGCATACTGGTCTATTCTTGGTACCGAGTTGAAGCCTCAGCATTGCAAAGAAAATGCACATGTATCTAATAAAAGATACACATACTACTTCATGGCTGTTAGCAGAGAGGAAACTTTTCCTGGCAAGGAATGTTGGCCTGAATCTTGTATTTTGAGAGCTTTTATTTTTGATGTCTCAGAACCAGACCAGAGTAGGGTATGGTATACCACATAGTGCCCAGGGGTCAAAACATGAAATGCTTTGAGGTTCTGTAGGTGCTTTTGTAAGTACTCTCCATCCTGGGCTGTTTGCAGCTAGGTAGGTAGTGCAGGCTGTGGACTAGCCTCCTTGCTGCCTTCTCTGGCCACTGGCCACCAGCTGAGCCTGTGGCACAAAGCATGTTCTTGCTCTGCCAGCTGCTCTCTTAAGCTCTTCCTGCTTTCTGCAAGAATCCGGTATTTTCTTAGCTGTGAACACTCCCCTGATTTATGCATGGTTTTTTGAACTGACCTTTTGATTTCCTTTCACTATTAACCTGTTAATTGAGAGCTGGTTGTTACAGGACTGTTTACATTCTGGGTGAAAGGGAATAGCCATAATTTGTGTTGTACTTTCCTGTTTGAATTATGTTTTGTTACTGTGGGGGGAAAAAAAAAAGCTGTTCTGCTGCATGACTGGCTTATAATTCATCTTGGAAGGCCTCATCAGGATGAAGTTGAACGAGATGAATGGTGGTCAGTGCTGATGTTGAAGCTGAAGATGGAATTACAGGCAAAGAAGGTTCCTAGTTACATTTCTTGTAATGAAAAAGGGATAAAAATCATCTTACCAGACTGACATGATGAGCTTCTCTTTGGCTTAGAAAACGATCACCAGCTCTATCTATTTCCTCATTTTTTTTTTTATTGAAAACTTTGTTTTAAGTGATGGTTTAATTTCTGTTTGAAGGTAGAAGACCCTGTCTGGAGTCACAGAAATTCCATCAGAGGCTAGATTTTTTTTTTTTTTTTTAAGATGAGTTTCTCTTCTGTCCGGCTCTGGCATTAATCGTTCATGTCCCTGGCACAGGGCCCTAGTGTCTTTCTACCTGTGTTCCCTAACCTTTGCTGAAACGTAATTGTAAACAGACGTGTCCTACTTTCTTCCTTGTACATCTCTATTCATGTTCCTGATAACTCTGATTTGTTTTTTTCTTTCAAGTTGCCTATTAGTGCAACTAATTCCAGTTTAATGACCCTTTTTTTTGTGTCTGGGGATTGTACATTATTTGCATCACAACAGAGCTCTGTGAGACTGGGAGTAATGTCATCTCTGCATCTGGCTATAGGTGATTCAAAGAGCCAGCTGTGAGTTTTATCGAGTTGATCTCTTTGTCCTGCTTAGTTCCAAGATCGTGAGTCGAGTTGCAACTAGGCAAAGTGGCAGGTCAAGCTGCACATCCAGAAGTTGTCTGGCCACCAAAACTTGTGTTAATGAAGAGTAATAGAAGAGTAAGGAGTGTGTCACAAGAAGAATTTCCATGAGTTCAGTTTTGTGCTACCTGTAGTGAAAAATAAGTTAATACATGTCAAGAACCTCTCAAGGGTTAGTCAGTCGTTTATTTTTTGCCTGTGTATTGTGGTCTATTAATTCAATAAGATTGGAGAAACAATTTTTCAAAGTCTGGCAGTAAAACACATTAGTTAAAATGAGGATAGAGAATGGAAGAAACTACTTAGTTCTGTGGACTGGTTCTTTCAACACCTTGAATTAGTAATGGTTTTTTAATTAAAACATTCATCCTACCAGAGCTATGTAGCTCCTAATCTGCTTCCCTCCAAGCAATTGACAACAGTTGTGTTTGTTAGTAGAAACACAGGAAAATAGGAAAATATCTGTACTGAGAGAATATATGAGGGAGGATGTTGAAAACAGTCTGCTTGCATTGTTTCTTTTTTTTTTTTTTTTTTTTTTTGGTTGCAAGTATGTGAATGCTTCGTTTTAAACATGACAAAAGGGGATGGCTATTAAGCCTCAGCTCTGCCTTCGCTTTTTCCAGCTGCTGTCTCAGATCTTTGTTGAGGTCACTTATTTCTCTGCTACTCGGCTCAGGCCCAAAGGTCACAAAGGGGTCATTGCTTTTGGAGATCTTTTGATGGCTGAGCGTCCTTTGGAAAGCAAAGCAAAGAAAAAACATTCTCCTCTCACTTCTCCAGCTATGGTACATCCAAGAAGTTTTGCTGTAGTTCAGCGCTGTCAAAGTGTACCTCAGCTGCTTTCCTGTTCGTGAGTTTTGATGGATTGTATCAGATAGGTAGCAAGAGAGTCATTTCTCCAGAAGGACCTTTACACATGCTGTGAATGCAAATGGACCATTTGCTCCCCTCCCACCAACTAAATCTTCCCCTCAGGCTGTATGAGATTTAGTGCCAGCTCCCAACACAGGGGTGACAGCTGGTTGGTGTCCAAAGTCCTTTGTATTGTTTCAACTTGAATCAGGAAATGACTTGTCAGAGGATCAAAGTACTGATGTAAACACTGCCTAATATTTATAGGGACTACTAGGAGTGATTTCTGGCAGTCACCAAATCATATTGGGGTTGTCAGAGCTAACTTTGTAGGGCAGCCTACGTGGACTGTTGGAGATCACATGTGAGAGTAGTTGTATGCAGATGTGCAGGAGGTCTCAGGTCATCTCCTGTTACAACTAGCATCTCCTGCTTCAGCTAGCAAACGAGCTTCCAGCCTTGGCAAGGACTTGTCTCTTTGCCTTCATTTCTGAAAGACAGTTGCATGTCACTTGATGATGCGCTGGCCTTTGGAGACTTTGAGACGCCATGAAGATATGGCTTCATCCCTGTGTTGCTCTTGGGCCTTGTGCCAATAGCAGGGCTCAGGAGCACTCATTGCACAATGCAGATGGGTGGTGGTTGATGTAAGACCACTGGGCAAGACTTTGCAGTGTGAACAGCTTGTATGTGTGTATTTATTCGCAAATACTTTATTGGAGATGCACACTGTGGAAGAAGAGTGAGAGAAGGGGTGCTTGGGTTTCCTTCTTTCCCTCGGAGGCAGGTAGGGTGTTGCTTCAAGGGCAGCAGCATACATGCCCATGCTGGCAGAAGAAGCCTGAGCTGCAGCCACAGATGGAGATGGTCTTCAGTTTGAGGCTGTGTGCTGGGAGAAAGTTGAGATGAAAGAGGTTGTGTTAGTGCCCGAAGGGAAGATGTGGTAGTGGGGTCAGAGTAGAAAGCAGTGAGGTACTAGCTAGATAACATCACCTTCCAGCAGCTGTTACAGCAAAGCTTGCTAGGGGCAGGGATGTTCTGCTTTTCGTCCATGGCAAGACATAGCTCTGGATGGCTATTCAAGGCAGCAGTCCCAGGATTTTGGAAGATCTGACACCTTGTCTTCAATATGTAGGAAAGGGATGACTTTTTTTTTTCTTTCAAAAGTACATTCACTTGAGTGAAATACACCCAAACTTGAAGTACCTTGCTTTATCCTCGTCTCTGATGTGAAGCACCATATTTGTCAGTCTCCTTCATGTAGTCCTGCTCCACCTCCACTCCACCCCCCACCCCGCTTTCTGAGGAGGGCTAAGCCCTGCTCTCATGGGTAATATGCCACGGTGGTACCTTTCAGGACTCTGTAGGTACCTGATTGAGCCGAGCCTTCTCTTGACAGGACGTCTCTGACTTGCTTCTTACACTCTTCATGCATGGAAATCTGGGATGGCAGCAAGACCAGGAGCCCAGCTGTGCTGCCTGCAGAGCCTTTGGGGATGTGAAAAGCTTGTGCTGCAGGACTGCATGGCTGCAGGCGTGTGGGGGGTTGGTACTCCAGGGAGTGGGAGAAGGTTGCTGGTACATGGTGAACTCTGGGCTATTGAGTTACTATTTGTCTGGTACACCTGAGGGCAAAGTAGAAAGAAACGGATTGTGTCAGGATGCCTGACTGATGGGAGCAAAGTAGGATTAAGACATGCAGAAAAAACTTGAAAGTGATCTGTTAATCAGTAACAAACTGAGTCATCCTGCAACAGCTTGGTATTCCAAGTAGAGATAGATGTACACAGTATAAAAGGAAGTAAGTTACGCCAAGTATAGGGAAGAACTCACCCTCACTATTGTACTAAAAAAAGGGCATTCTACTGGTTTTGAGGAGCAGCAACAGGGTTTAGTAGTCAGATCTGATAGCATGGGTGTGAAATGCTCAGTAATCACCAAGAGGATAGCTGTGTAATTCCTGCTTACCTAGTCTGGGTTCTGGCCACCAGCATTCTTGATCCAGCCCATCTGCATCTTCAGGGTACTCTGGCTGACCTCCTCCAGGTTACCTCTCCAAGGAGGGACTTGAAGCCTGTCAGTTTATCAGAGGAGCTTGTACACAGGGACTGATGAGCCTTCAGTGCTGCATCCTACAGTGGAGGGTTCTGATTTAAAATTAAAAAAAAAAAACAAAAAACAAAACAAAAAAACCACAAACCAAACCAAACAGTGTTCCCATTGTTTGCCCAGAGCAAAATTCGGTATGTTTATCAAAGTATCTGGGGTTTTTTTTGTTTGTTTTTTTTACATTTTCATTATTTTGCTGTTGCCTCTAAATTGCACACCTGAGATTGAGCTGCAGGTGTCTTCAGGTTCAAATGAAGTAAAACATTCTTCCTTCTCAGATTTCAGTGAAGTTTGTGTGCTGCAGTAAGGCTAGAAACTAGAAGCCTTTCACTTTTTTTTTTTTTTTTTTTTTTAGAGGGGAAAAATATTTGGCTGAGATTGCTGAGTGGGTAGAAAGAAAAGCAGTTTCAGAGGGAGACAAAGGGATGAAAAACTGATGAGAGAGAACACAGTTGGATGGGCTGTACATCTGCTGTGCATTCAGCCTGCACTCTGCTCCCAGGAGGTGACAATACATTAGAGAAAAAAAAAAGTACTTTCCATTGCCCGTGTTTGCCCAGTTGGCCTGTTGCCCACTTGTACCCATGCGGTGTGAAGAAGTGGTGTAGGTGGTCCCACTTTGCCCTGGGTAGAAGCGGGTAATGAAGAGAAATGGTCTCAGGAGCATTTAAACATAATTGGAAAAGAATGATGAGATCAGACCTACTCTGGGTGTTAAACAAGTTTATAGCTTGTCCTGCCTCATAAAAACCCACCAGAGTATTAATTTAAGAAACTCTGTGTTTTGTGTCATAGCTAAAATGAGGGACATCACAGTCATAAACAGTGAGAAAGATGAAAGTTGTTTGGGTTGTTGAGTGCTTGCACTTGCAGAGGATTTTTTTCCCCAAAATTTTAATGGTTGTGATTTCACTTTGGTGCTGTAGTAGACTACAGCTGAGCTGCAGGTGTTTTATGTGATACCTGACTTCTGGCTGTCTGTAGGTAGATACAGCCACGAGTTTAGCTCTTGTGGTCAGAACCTCTCTTGTTTCTATTTTGACAGTATTAACACTAGCCTTACTCTGTCAACAAATTATTGATGGTCACAGAAAACTAGAGATCTTCAGTGTTAAGGTGTTCCGAAATTTCTCTTTGTGGGATCCATTGGTGTTTTTCCATTAGTCCTTCTGTCTGACTCTTCTGTCAGTGCTATTTCCGAAGAGCTTTTTGTAGTCTTTGATCCAGGTTAACTGAGCAACTAAGATAAGAGTCTCACCTCCTTAAAGTGCTTTAGCTGTCTGTCTAGCGAGTCACCTGCAATCTGCATTCTGGTTCTGCCCTTACAGCAAGACACTTCTACCCTACTGCAATTTTTTCCAGAGATGGTTTACTTCAGGGGATCTTGTCCACTGAACAGATGATCCTCAAGTAAAGGCATGCTTTTGAAAGCTTCTATGCCTGTGGCATGCTGATCATTCATCAAAATGAGCTGGTACTCTGAAAATTAGCCAGGCTTTAAGTAAGGAAGAGTGAGAAAAGATGAAAGAAAAGCAGCATCATTTGCAATAGTGAAGAAACTACAAACTGATCTTGGGAGATGAAATGTCATCTTTTTAAACGTCATTTTTCAGAACAAATCAATCTTCTTTCTTAAAATCCTTTGCTTCCCAGTTCCTAGGTAAGCAGATACCTTGCAGCTAGAAGCTCTGTAAACACCTGAATGAGGAGGAATTAATTAGCAGCTTTCTTGCTAGCTGGTGTCCTCTTTCACTCTTCTCAGATTGCAAAGGGTAAGAACGAGGAGAAAAAAACAGTCATCTGATGATATTTTTCAGTGGATTGATACTGGCCACCCTGAGGCTGTTTGTGCCAAGCATGATGAGTGGGTGTTTTAAATTTTCACCAGCTATTCTCATGGAGCCCTGCAAAGCAGGACAGTTGCCATTGTCTCCTTGTCTGTTGCTCCATTCCCCTGGAGTGGTTAGTCCCTGTCTGTCACTGCTTAGAGGTTGGAATGAAGAGTGAGAACCTGGGTTGTCTCTGCAGGCTGCGGGTTTGCTTCTGTTCTGTCTTACCGAGGATTTACTGCAATGTGGCTCAAGGAGAGAAAAAACCCAACACCTTTCCTCCAAACTTTCCCTCCCTCTCTCTGACTGGCACTTTACAGTTAGAGCAATATGTAGCCTTTCTCTGGGCTTCATTTTGCTCATTAACTATTGCTCTAAGCAAGCAGTCTTTTATTTGTTACTGTTTTGGTAGGATATGGATATTTGTTGTGAATGAAACATGGAAGTAAATCTGTAAATTATTTTTCCAACTGCATAGCAAAAATGAAATTTCTGGAATTGGCTTTAGAAGAACAACTTTTCAGTTACATTTGTGTAGAAGCTATTTTGTGGCAATCTTAGAATGTATATATACGTACCACCTTCCCTCCTCCCTTGTCCCACTCTGAAAATTGTAGTGCTGTTGTTACAGAGGGCTTTTGTTGATACTACAGATATATTAGCATTGTAGCAGAGTACATACAAGCTGCTACTCTTGACCCGTGGTTTCTGTGGAAGGTCACAATGGAGAGGCTGGGGTTCCTAGGTTAATCAAACTGAGGCAGAATATCTGTGCTGATTTTCCCAAAAGATTAACAGAATGATACCGCATTGCTTTGAAATGTGATCTCAGAGCATCGAGCTCTTGAGGACAGTTTCTTTCATGTGTAACATGCATAGACGGTGTGTGTGTTTAAACCATGTAATTATTACTCATTGGAATAAAATGTGAATGAAAGACTGTCATACTGGTTGCCTGCTACTGGCTTTCTCTCACCAGAAGCCTTTGGTGCTCTCCCGTGGAGAAGCAGTGAAGACTATTTTGTGAAGGGTGTATTTTGAGATAACTATGCAGTAGCTGAAATGTATGCCATAGTTGAAATGTACAGTAAGGTACAGCATTTCTACACATTCAAAAAATAAACAAGTACATTAAAAATTGCTCAGGGGTTAGGTTTGGTAACTGCTATTCTACAGGCATCTTTACTGCCTGAGCTGAAAGTGCTGATGTTGCTGTTTTAGGACTTCAAGGGAAACGTACCAGGGAAAATGGTGAGCCTTTCTTTCCTTAAAGCTTGGTTCATACAGCAAGTAGGTCCTTGGCTCCAATCCAGCTTTGCTGTGAAATGTGGTATCGAAGTATCTGCAGCACTGTGAGCAACTGGTTGATTAATTATGGGCGCTGTCATGGTCAACACAGCTGGTAGCTTTTGTAGATAACCTGTATTTTGTACAGCACCTGTGGTTTTCTCTATGCTTTTGGTCTGTGGTGCTATCAGAGTACACCAGGATGACTTGGCATTGTCTTAGGTTCAGGATGCTCAAAGCACTTTCAAACGGGACTATACCTCCAGAGAATTGTGAATTCTTTTTCCCCAAACTTTCGTGTATGCATAGACAAGCTATGGATGACAACATTTTTTGGAGGCCCTTTCTATCACTGATGAAACAGTGTTATGAAGACACTCACTGCAGGTTAGAGGGGGAGGTATTCACATTTCTAGTGGGTCCTGCAGATGTTTATGTAATGTGCCTAAGCTTGCAGTGGAATACAAAATATTTGTGAAAGGCCCCCAGGTCTATCCATGGATAAGCTATTTGTCTAGGTTTTCTGAACAATGCAGGAGAAGGAGCTTAACTGACAAGCTCTAATTAGCTCTGTGCTCTAACAGCTCTTTCCCAGGAGAGAGACTTGGGGAAAGTTATCAAACCACTGCTAAATTGGAATCTTAAAACTACAGTGTTGACTTTTCCCTTCTCCTATGTTTACTGGAAAGCAGATGCTGAAAAATACTTAAGAAATTCCTGCTATCACATAGTGGGAATTAATGATTTGATTTTTGCTCTGTAGCAGTTTCTGCACAGAAATAGACATGAGTTTTCCTCAGTTTTCACCACAAGCCAATTCTGGTTGACTTTTGTCACATAGCTCAGACGTTTTGAGTAGACACTTTAGGTGAGGCATAAGAGGGTTGACTGTCCTTATTTAATTGATTATTAGGTTATGTGGAAGAGGGAGAGAAACAAAATAAAGCTGCCTTCATTTTTGAGAAGTGTGTAAGAAAGCATGCAGGACTTATCCTCTTTACAAAAGTGGGTTTGAAACAAAACAAAAAGTCCAGGAAGTTCTGCATGTATTGTCTTAACTTGGCACTGACCAATTTTCATATCTTGATAGTTCAGGTATGAGTGGGGAAATAAAAAAAATACAGAGGTTTTTACATGTTTCCTATGGTGTCATTGCAGCAACTCATGTTCCCTGACACGTGTGGTTATCCTGCATAAAGAAGAAATACAGATCTTGGAAACTGCAAATGTATCAAGCAGGACTTCGCTACATGCTTCAGCAGTTTCGAAAGTATGTATGAAGGGGATGAGATGGAAGGAACTGGGCAAAGCAGAAGAAATATTTTAGAATTGTTCAAGTGTCTGTTGGAGCAGTGTTCCAGATGCATTAATTGTCCCTAGTGCATGGGAAATTAGCTGAAATAAGCTACATTTACATTTACTTGTGGCAAGCACCAGGAATGAAATGGGCTGAATCAGGAGCACTGGCAGTGTTTCATTGTGGAATGGGGGCAAGCAAGCTAGCTGCCCAGAATAGCAACAAATGGATGGTAGTACCAAAATAAGTTGAAGGGCAACTGGGATCACAGCAACTATGGATGTTGCTGCATCTGGCTTGGTCAGGGGCTAGGTCTTGAGTTTGAGTAATAGGAGAATTTTGTCCCAGGAAAAGGCTGTAGTTAAACTTTTGCACAGTTGTTCTGTCTTTGGGAACTGCATTTTCTCCCTGTTCAGAAAATGTTGCATTGTGTTTTATCTTTTAGACTGAGAAGATCTGAAAAGCGTTGTGTATTTTGCTAGGCACTGTCTGTGAGTATTGACTTGTATTTCATTCTCTTCTGGTTCAGGCACCCAAAACTCAAAAGTTCAATGTTGCTTTCCTTGAAGAGAAGAGAAAGTTACATACACAAGGCACACTGGATGCTTGGTATGAAGGAGATATTGCCATAAGCATAAGCAGCAGTAATGTGCTGCTGCAGCTAGGAACAGGCATGGTCCTAGCTTTATTTGCCTGCCCTGTTTGTTCTCTCTGCGTTGATCTCATCTCCCAAGTAACAAGTGGTAGGACAAGAGGAAATGGCCTCAAGTTGTGCCTGAGGAAGTTTAGATTGGAGATGGGGGGGAAACTTCTTCACTGAGAGTGTTAAACACTTGAAAAGGCTGCCCAGGGAAGTGGTGGAGTCAGTGTTCCTGGAGGTATTTAACAGACATGTAGTCAAGGGACGGTGATTTAGTGATGGACTTAGCAGTGTGAGATTAGTGGTTGGACTTGATGATCTTAAAGGTCTTTTACAGCTAAAATGGTTCTATGATTCCTTCCAGTAGTATTTTCATCTCAACCAGTCCAATGGATGGACTGCTTCTGCTGAAGCTTCTTGGTCTGTTGGAGGTGTGTGGTTGTGCTGAGGAGCAGGGGTGTGCTGTGTGGGTGTGTAGGAGGATTGAGTGGATGGTTAGTGGTGAGATGCAGCTGGTGCCCTCACAGATGTCCTAAGAAGTGCTGCATGAGTGAATGTAATGGATGTGTGGCATCCAAGGAGAACGAAGTGATGTTACGTTGTGAGTGGTGGGGAAGAAAGATGAAAATCCCTGGTGTAGACCGCTGTTGATTTGGCTTTGAGATGGCAGTGCTGTGGTTGTGCTTTTAACATACACACAGCATAAGTCCAAAAAAAATTTCTCCTGCCCTAAAAAATGTTGTTCCCTCAGGGCCTCATGAAAAGCCCTCTTAATTGATGATTTGGACATAATCTAAACCTGGAGTGTCAGTGTGACTTTTCCATTCATAGTGGTTCACGGATGAAAGAATGTGTGGCAAATACCCAGCGTAATTATGCATGTTTCTAATGTTTCAGCTTGTATGATACCGCCCACCTTCCCAGAGAGGTCAAGTTACTGTTTCAGGCATTGCAGTTCAATGATGTATGGTGTGCTAGAAAGAAGCGGTGGACTAACAACTCTGTAAGTCTAGTCTTTTTTTTTTTTTTTTTTCTTTTTCATCAAATACTGAAATCTGATCTGCTTTGTGTCACTGAGTAGGTTTTGGTGTTACAATCTAATGCACTATTTAAAGTATATCTTAATGGGAAAGTACTTGAACTGGTGATTTAGTTTTGAGTGGCAATACTTAATGTGGAGGAAGTATTATAGAGTGCGTGTGTGAGAGAGAGAGAAAGAGCTTCGGAGAGAAAAATCTATCCTTTGGTATCCCTTTCTGGTGGACAAACTGTTTGCAAGCTGCTGCAGCTACCTGGATAGTCCTCCATAAAGTCAGGTTTGCTATAGGCAGAAGCCATGTCGGGACAACAGTGAAGTTGGGGACTTGTCATCCACAGTGACCCCGCATACCCGCAAGCACACTGAGCCTTCACATTGACATAAGGTGATGTTGCAAAGTTTGCACTGGCTTTTTGGGCTGCTTTTCCTCTCCCTCTCCCACCTTCTGCAGACTGCACTTGCCAAGGAGAGCCTGCAGCTTCTCAGGCAGGATCGGTTGAGGTCACTTTGTTCTGTGACCTTCATCTTTAATTGACTCTGTGGGCAGAGGAGGTTTTTGCAATTTTATGTTCATTTTGACTGTTCAAGGGAAAGGCTGTTAGATTACAGTCTTAATGTATGTCAGCTGGAGCCCAAAACCCAGTGTTTAGTGTGTATGTACATATATTCTCTGTATATGTGTCTACATATATATAAAGGCAGAGTACTGCTATCGTAATGACAGTCTCCCTGCCTTTTTTTTTTAGTCAGAAGAGGCACAAATATTGCCATTTGTGTGTGCTTTCTTTTTCTGGCTTTTTCTAATCTGTGCCACTGGTGAATGAGCTAGTCATGGTAACAGTTTAAATGGAGAAAAACATCCTGACCAGCAGTGCATGTCTTGTTCTTATCCTCCACTTGCTAGTCTTTCTTGCATATGCTTGGAGCAGCTATTCTCCTGCTTTGTTTCTGAGAGCACGTACAAATGTCTTGGAGCCTTAGAGCTTTAAATGAAATTGAGGAAATCTGTTCTCTTAAGAGCTAGTGGTGAGACTCTGGAAAACAATCTGTGCTTTCCTTTGGAGGCCACATGCTTGCTTGCTTAATTTTCCTGGTCACTGAATCCTTGAAAATACTTGCTTTTGTCTACCACCCTATGTCCAAAATGAATGCCTATGTGTAGAATATGGTGCTCTTGAAGGCGTAAGGACTTAGAGTGGTTGTTCTGGATTATTTTGTTTCACAGGAGGCAAACTCAGAATTGCTTTATTTTTAGCTTTTCTTATTCATTGATTGAGAACATCTGACGAGACTGCTGTTGTATCTTTTTTTTTTTCCCTTTTGCACGAGGGAAACCACAGTGCCATGACAGTGTCCCTCGATGGTATGTGACTGTGTTTACACTTTTGTGGGTCCCTCTCACTGTAGCCTGCTTGTAGTGAGGAGTGTGCTGCCCAACAACACTATGCAGCTTGTGGTTCATCAGTTGCTTATGTATTTTCAGCCTGAAACTGAGACTTATTCTGACCTTGGTTCAGCACTGGAGATTTCTCAGAGCTATTACAGGGGTGTGTGATGGGTGCTGAGGGTCATTCCAAAACAGTGATGGATTTTGGAGGCTAATCGACCACAGCTGTTCCAAAAGTCTCATCCCTTAGATGTATAAACTCTGGAATATAACTAGGGAGGTGGTGGTAAGAACTGTTTAAAAATACAAAAGGCAGCTAGGCAGCGTGCATTGGAAAGCCTGAGCTCCAAAGCCCAGTGTCCTGGTCTAGGGTTTGCCTTGATGCCAGAGGGATATGTGAACCTTGTATTTTTCCTGCCAACTTGAAGCCTCAGGATTTGGTCTGTTTCAAATTAAGGGGAGCTTCAGCTTCCAGGCCTAGGCGTGGAGATTAATAGGTTAAGATTACATAGTGAAGTAATCTGCCAGTAAAAGCTGGCAGATCCTTTCCTGCTTTTTCTCTGCTTGTCCAGCTCAGGTGAGGCCAGAGAGGTAAGCAGGTGGCTGTCATCAGGAGCAGCATGTGTCCCACAGGGAAGTGACAGGCCATCTGACCTGGGAACCAGGCAAGCAAGACAGTGTTTTACGGTCCCTTTCAGTTTCATTCTCTGTCTTCCCAGTACTGTTTCATTGAAAGGCAAAAGAATGACCTTCGTGCCCTCTCCTAATCTCTGTTTTCTTTAAGGAAGCAAGCACAGCTTTACCATCTGTGTTGTTGCTTGTCAAAGTTGTTTTGTGATATGGTAATACGAACAAGCAAATGACATAACTGAGTAAGGGATGTAGTACACAGTATAACTGATGTATTGAAAAAAAGTTAAATGAAGACGATCTGTAGCTGACGATTTTCCAGGTTTTCCTTCTTTCTTGAACCACTTTCAGGTAACATCACACCAGTGCTTTGGTTGTAACACTCCCTTCTCCCTCCTTTCCTTGCCTGACATCAAATAACTAAACTGGCCATGTAAAGACCATCCTGCTTTGCAGCCCAAGGAAATTCATTAAGTTTTTGAATCTAGGGTGAGTTTCAGTAGCTTAAGTTTTGCAGAGAACAGAGAACAAAGATCTGCCTGCAGAAGGGAATATGTGAAAAAGAAGTGGAAAAAATCTCCACGAATAAAACCTGGATATGTTAATGACCTTACCTCCTGACTCTTGGGACATGAGTTGCTGTATATAGGTGATAAAGTCTATAAGGTGAGATAAAAGAAAGCACCGAGTGAACTCTAGCACAATCAGTGAAGCTTCATCTGTGGCAGCAGCCTCTTTTTTTTTACTGTGAGTTTACCCATTTCTGGTTAAAGCTCAGACTCCTGTCTGATGTTGAAGGTCTCTATTTGCAGTGGTAGTTGGATCATGATACTACTTGTCCTACTAATCAAAGATCTCCATTCAGAATGCCCATTATGAACTCCATACCTTGTATAGTTAAGGTACTGGAGGAGGGAATGGGATGTATATCTGACCTTTGAGGGTTAAGTGAACTGTGAGTCAGTCTCACCTGACTTGGCAGCTATAAGTGTTAACATTCAGCACATCTGTTTGTATGGCTTGCTGTGTTTTACTGTTTTGTCACAATCTTAACCAGTTTTTGTTGTTTGGAGACTGAAGTGTTTACCTTGATTGACACTTTTAATGTGTATAATTCACACTCAGCCATTCAGTTGAAAAATAACTTGAAAAGACAGCCTTTTACTAGTCAGTCTCAAACTTACATGTGCCTGTGAAAGCCTTACTGTTTTTGAAAGCAATCAGGTGACAAACATCTTTTATGACCTTTTTCCATTTTTCATGAGCCAGCTTTAGGTATAAGTGTGAGAACTGCTACTTTAACACCTACTTATCAAATGCAATTTATTTTCTTGTAAATTAAGGATTTTTTTTTTTTTTAAGTGGTATAGGATTTGTATTCATCTGTGCTGGACCTGGCAGATTTGAGTAGCTATCCACACACGTGTGGGAGCACAAAAGGCTCAAGGAGGTAATACTGCTTATTTAATGTGGTTTCTCTGCCTCGCAGCATAGTGAACTTTATGCTAGACTAACCATTGTTCCTGTGCTTTTGCCACAAGAAGCAGCCTACTTGTTGAAACCTGCTGCTGGTTTGACCGCTGCAGTGCAAACCCTGGATGAAGGTGAAGCTGCCCTTTCTGACGGCTACCACCGCTGCCTGTACAAACAGACTGAAAAGTGAGAAGCCAACTCTGTCTGCCGGTTTCTACCTGAGCTGGCCTATCCTATTTACCAGCAATCCTAGTTTCCCTGCCAGAGTAACTCATGCATTAATTCACAGGGCTGTGCTTTGCTGGTCTGCTGTTTCTTGAGAAAGACCACAGGAACAGGACTTGGAAGTGTCTCAGTCTTGGAAGTGTCTCAGTTTTAGATGTGGATTGGTGAGGAGGGAGAGTGTACAGGGAGCTGTTTAAACTATGAAATTACCTGTTCTGCTTGAAGCAGGACACTTTCCTGACTCTGGCTTGTTTGTGCCACAGTGAATGACCCTTCTGTGTCTTTCCATCTTGCCTTGTTGGGCAGGCTGACAAGGCTGTGTTCTCCTGCAGACTGTATTGTATGTCACATGTTTCCCTTCTCTCTTACTGCTCAGAAAATAGTTGCTATTGGCACAGACACTTCAAGCTACTGCTAAATACATTGTGCCTTATGGCATGTGTTTTAACAAGTCATAAGAAACTCAAAGTCCATTCATAGTACGTGAAGAGCTGGCCTCTGTACCAAGAGGTGGCATCAGGTACAGCAATAAGGTGTTCTGGCTTTAGCCCAAGCTTGTTTTGTTGCCAGAAGGTTTGAAAGAAAAGTTTCTTTGGCAAGAATGTAACTTTTTTCCAAAGGTGCTGACAAACACACAATTATCTGCTATTTAGAGCCTACTAACTGGAACATTTACACTAGCAGTACAACTTCTCTCTTTACTCTGTTTTCTGACCAGATGAGAAATACAGTGAGGGGGAATTGCTGTGGGTGACTGGCAGGCAGTCCCCATTATCATTGCACATAGCTCCTCTGAGACTGATGTTCTGGACCAGCTTTGTTGGGGCCAAGGAGATTGTCTTTAGATACACCCTCTGATGTTCCTCTTCCTAGCAGCCCAGGATCCTCAGTAATACCTGTTGATTATTTTACTGTTAAGAATTAGTGCAATGTATTGTGTGCTCTATGTTGTCTGCTGTGGGTCACAGGCTTAAATAAAGCTTGTATGACAGCTTGTGAGGGGAAGCATCCGTCCATGGGGTGTTCATCTTTGGTGTAAGACTTCTTTCATGTGGAAGAGAGCTTGGGGATGTGTGACCAAATGGCACATCAACATGGGGAGATTCCTGAGGCAGCAGAGCAGTCATGTTACCATGGCAGCCTGCCCAGATTAATTAGTATCTCTGCAGGATTAATTAGCCTGGTGCTTTGTGCCATGCAGACATAGCCTTAGTTATTTCCTATAACAATTGTTAAGAACTTATGCCAGTGAGATGTACCAAGATGGAATATTGCATTTGACTATTTCAAGGCTCTCCATTCAAAAACTTAGAACATGTTCACCAGGAAATAGTTTATTTACCAGTGGAAATGCTACCTTCTAGTTGAAATGTATTTTAAAAGAATGTCTCCTTCCCAGCAATGCAGTCCATCTTTAACCAAATTTGAAATGTTTGACACAACATCTGAGGTATATCTCAATAAGTTATCCAGGCATGTCCTTGCAGTTGAGGGGGCTGATGTTTTTTCAAACCAGCATAAATTCCTCTTTAGATAAGTGAATCTGGCTGCTGTCTGCTGGAGGGAGGTGCATATGTTGGAGGATTGTGTGGGAGGAGGTGTTGAACAATATTAAAATGGAAAAGAGAAAAGAAGATGGAATATGTGTGTGTCCTGCCCGTGAAGACCTTGTCAAGCTACTGTATGCTTGCTGTGAAGTGTGTAGACTTTCCATGAAAAATAGGTGAAACCACGTCTTTGAGAATTTGAGAAAGACCTCTTGTGTAGCAACAATGTGAAAAGTAATCAAGGGTAAAGCTTCCCATACAAACGACAACTTTATCAGCAAATGTAGTCCCTTTGTAGAAGTAATATCTCTGCTTAACTGTTTTACTATGTTTGTTTTCATTTCTTTTCTTTGTTTCCACTTACCACTGTGCTAATCACAGAGTCAGTTTTCTGCCTGGGAATGAATTTATGTTGCCATGTGTGAGACAGTTTAGATAGAAGAGCAATTACTTTTTTATATGAGGTACATAAATCCATTTAAGATTAAAGTTTTGCTTACAGTTTTCCTTTTTTTATTCCCCATTGTGTCAGAATGTTTTCTGATGTTTTGATGTTTTTGTTAATACCTGTTAGGTGTGGTTTGTTCTCTCCTTAAGGGAAAAAAAAAAATGGGTGTGCAGTGTAATGTTTTGTGTTTTGGTTGGGCTTGGATGTGTAGGAGTCAAATGATTGTGGATGAACATATGCTGTGATTTCTTTGGGATAAAAAAACTGAAGCATTCTTTCTGGTGTGGAAAATGGTGATGTGTGATAAATCTTAGCTCCTAAAGGATTTCTGGCTTTTTTTTTTGTTCTCTTTGAGAAAGAGGAGCAACTCCCATTAAGTTGTCATTGGCTCATTGTGGAGCTTGTGCCATGTCCTGGTCTTGCCTGTTTGGCATTGCACAGTTACTGAACTTTCAAACTGATCTGTATCGAGTTTAGGCATAAACACTCCCTTCAGCTGAACTTCACAGAGTAGCTGGTATGGTAGCTAGGGGACAACTTACAAAGGTGAAATCTGTTGAAGCAAAATTAACCCATGAGACGTATCTGAATGACCTTGACACTACATTGTGGGGACAGAGTGTGCTGGGTATAGCAGTAGGTGCTTGAAAGTCAGATTTGTTGTGTCCTTGAACAGTGATCCAGGATGTGTAACTATTGGCTGAACAAATAGAAGATGAAGGCTAAAGTCTTCAAATATTCAGAAATACTGCTGTTAGACTTTAGAAGCGTAGAGCAGGTTATACAGAAATACAATGATTGTTGTACTTCCTATTATCTGTGAATGTATAGCTCCCAGGATGTAGTTTGTTTTCTGTCATCTCAAGTTTCCTAATCCATTACAATTATTAATATTGAAATGGAGGTACCTGCAATCATCTTGGAATGCAATACTATTGAAATGTAAGAAAAGCACTTTTAGGGTATCATAAATAGCTAAAGTACAGTGTGAACAAGTTAATATTTTCCATAAATAGCTGGAAGTATAAAGAAATGTGCTGGAAAAGTGTTGGGGTGGGGGGGAAGAAATTGAATTTGTATTTCCTTGGAGTAATTTGAGAACACCAAATACAGTATTAAAGCTCACCTGAGCTTGGGGCTTTTGAATTTCTGGTTTTGTAACAGATGTTACATTCATGGTTTATCTTTACAGCGTGTAATTAATCCCCCTTCCCTTCCTCCCAAAGACAGAAGCTTGTTGTTTCCTTTCAAATGCTATTGGTGGTTTTAGTTTATGAAGACAATTAACCCTTATGCATATTTAGGAATTTGTAAACAGTGTAGAATCAGAATAATATCTGTATATGTAGGCACATTGGTCTGTGACATGCTTTCAGTGATAGTTTATTAATTTATAATAAACTCTTAATTCTTGCATGGTATGATTCCCTTGTACTCCATTAAGCCCACACCTCTGTGGGTTTTACAGACTGGAAAAACAATCACCATGTGTTTCAATACTGAAGCTTTAGGGAAGTACTTAATTAAAACCTGGATGATAAGAAGTGTCTTTTCCCTGAATATAACCTGTAAAACTCTGGAATAATTAGACTAGATAAACTGCTCTGGCATCCCATTCCTCCATGGCTGTCAAGTGTGCAACTATTTAATATAAGCACAGCCTGAGGGTACAGCTGGCTGGGATGGTACCTGTGAGTGGTTGTGAGGCAGGATGTCTTGGTGCAAGGAATGGTGGCTCCATGTGTGTGCCTGTAGTTTTGGGAAGTTTGCTTATTTGGGACTTTAAACATGCCAGGTGAGTTGGAACTGAAAAATAAGTGTCTAAACATTGGCAATGGAAGATCTTAGCTGAATTGCTGTGGAGGAAAAGACCTGTCTTCTGTGCTGTAGTGGTGCAGGCGCCAACATAGCTGCAGCTGGGGTGTCTGCTCAGTGAGGGTTGACAGTACGTTTGAGTCTTGCAAGGATAGTTTTTTTTTTCTAAAGATGTTTGGAGGGAAATGAGACAAACCAGTCTGTAGATGTTTCTCCTGTTACTATGGTCTAGAAAATGCTTCCACATGTCTTTCATGTACACCTACATCCTGGCCTATATGTTGCTGCTACTTAGCCCACGAGGGCTTGTACTGCCTTTCCCAGTTCAGACTAGTACCAGATTAATTGTACTTAAATGTTGCTGTTCTGTTTCTGTAACTGACATGGCTGGTATATCCTGACATGCCTAGAGCTTTGTTTCTGCGCACTCACACTGACTGTTGTTTGAACAAAGACCATTTAAATTTGAAGGCAGTTCAGGATGACATACCTTTTGTGAGACCCATGCTTTCTTTCCAGGGTGCTATAACCACCATATTGCTTGTTGATTTCACTGTGGAAGAAAAAAACCCCATTACTTCTTAAATTTGTGACTGTTGGCCATTTAATGGTTTGGCACCATGGCTATACCAGGCATCAGCCCTTTTAAGCATGTGATACATTGCCCAACATGTATGACTAATTGGTGCTTTTAATTTCTTTTCTTGTAGGATAACTCTCTCAGGCTTCTGAATGGGCTGTCAAAGGCTGAAGCACTGAACTAGCTGAATCTTCTGCATTATTTCTCAGGTTTAAAAAGGCCTAAAGGAAAGCAGAGGACTGGCACTCTGGATACAATATTTTAAGGTAAGACTTGACATCTTTTGCAGGGAGCAGAAGTGAGCTGGTTGACATGGTCCTAGAGTCTGTCCCAGGCCACCTCTTGCTCTGTAATAAACCATATTAAACACCGAGTATTAGACTGGACCTGACTATATCAATATTTGTTTGACTCAATTCACTGACTTCAGTAAGGTCAACTTGATGCAACTCTGTTCCTATATAGCCAATTCTACACTCTTAAGTGCTTGTATATATTTCCATTACAGTGTCTTAGTCCTTCATCTATGTATTAATGTTTTCATAGTACAAAGATTTAGGCTTCAGTCCCTATGGGATGTTGGACTAAGACAAATTCTTCAACAGAAGAACTACAGATAAGAAGTTAAACACAACTGTACCTGGAAAAGTGACCATTCTGCTTTGACTAGAGCTGCTGCTGCCATCTGTTATTAATTAATTACCCATCTTTTGTACCCATCTTTTGGATTAATATCTGAATTGTCTGCTGCACTGTAGTGCTGCTGCTGCTTTTTCTCAGCAGCACAGTAGACCAGCCACAGAGTAGACCAACAGGTGGGGTGTTTGTGCAATGCCCAGTGCACAGCACAGTCATCTTTTGCTGCAGAGTCTGGTCAAGAGATTGAGTGTAAGTGCTTCAGCAGGGCAGAACTGTTGCTATGCAAAGACACAAAGCAGGTTAAGAGCAACACCAAAGGGAGGGCCTGAATTCAGCTGGCAGTGAAAGAAATCCAGATTGGCGATTCTGTGCAAAAAGCTCTTTGCTACTGACTCCTGGATTCCTTCAGGTTTGACAGCTGCTGTTTGAAGCCACAACTGACTCCTATTTTTATTTACTTTTGGCAACTGTCACTGCCCACCTTCTTATGTGTACTGCAATGTGCTGCAGGTTCAGATGAGAGATAAGACATATCTAAAACTAATCTCTTGAAGCGTAAAGATTAAGTCTCTTGGCTGTTCTGACTATCTAGTATCAGATATCAGTGCAGATTAACTCCTTGTCTTGTGCTGGTTTGGGTGCTTTAACCAGAGTGAAACAAAGCAGTGGTCGATAGCTGGTTGTGCTTACAGAATTGCTGACAGCTGTTGGGATAAGTAGAGGGCTACTTAATCTTGTGATCTCAAAGATGCAGGGGCACCAGTTTTTCCCAAGCTGCAGCTCTGTAAGTGTGGAAGTACACATTTTCTGCCTTTCTTCACTGTTCTCTGAACTTGCCATTTAGATGGGGGGTGTGTGTGTATGTACATGTGTGTGTGCAGACTCCACAGACTGTCCCTCTGGCTCTCTTGTGCAAAACTCAGCTCAGAGATGGGGCAGAGGATGCTGCAATGCACTTCTGGTAAGCTGTTGACTCTGGGAAGTCTGCAAATCTTCCAGTACAGACCTCAATGCCAGTACAGCTCAGGTCAGCCCTGGGCTCTTGCTCATAGAGCAGTCAGTGCTTGTCCCTCCTTGCACAATGCTGTTCTTCACTTGGCCATAACAGAGCTTTTGCTTTTCTGGAGCTCTTTTTACTTGGGAAAAGCATTGTTGGGTGAATTATGTCTTTTCTGGTGGCAAAGAAGTGCTTTGTCGAGGAGGAAAGCAGCCATGACTCCCTGTGGGCCCCATCGCAGAGCTGTAGCTGGCAAGGAGGAGAAATACTTAGAAAAGGCAAAGTGGGGAATCATTATCACTGTGACTAGACTTGTCCCAGTTCCTGTGTGGCTATGTGCCATAGCCATGTCCTGACTGTAGAAGCAGGCAACCTTAGCCAAGCACAGGCTTCTAAGTGAAGGAAAGGTGAATGAATGCATAGAGAGGTTCTGAGGTTGTTCTTTTAGGGTCTGGGGCCTGATTGCCGCTGCACTGTGGGGTCTGGTCACAGCCAGGGTGGCTGGTGTGGTGCATGGGTATAGGCTGTGTAAGGTTTGGGGTGGAAGAAGAGGGGAGGAGACTGAAAGGAAACACATGCAGACAGAGAAGGAAGAGTGTGGTTGCTGAAAGGCTGGAGCAGACTTGTATCTGCCATTGGCAGACAGTGATGATTGCTGAGGGCACAGGAGCACTATGTGTGGTTGCTGAGAAAGGGATGATAAAGGCAACTTCTGTGTCAGCTCTCCTTTTCAGGCTGTGGCTACAGAGAGGAGCAGGGTAAAGAGATAGGCTTCTCAGATGGTCTAAATTTCAGTATCCCTCCTCTATATACATATGAAATGCATATGTTCTTTGCATATGTGTACATCAATTGGCATAGCAAATTGTCCCACTATATGTTGGAATAGCACTTGGGCTGTAACTCTGTGTTACAGGCATTAATGACAATAGCCATCACTGTAGAGAGGTACTACAGATTAAAGATCAGTTCTCTAGTGCTATTACTTTAGCAAGAATTTGGAGATGCTCACATTCTCTTCATAAAATACAGTGTTTGAACATCATGTATGCCCATGGCTGCATGGGCATACAGTGACATTTTGTTTTATAAAAGACATGGCTAGATCTGAGTACAACTTGATTTGGGGTAGTTTCTGACTATAGAACAGAACAGACATTCTGCTTTCACAAGGGTGAAGCTGTTTCACCAAAGGCTGGGAGTTAGTTGCCCTGGCACTGCAGCATAGCAAGAAGGTTTAGTAAAGCCTGGTTTTTTCACTTTCTGGGCTCACTGGAGTGGTTATTTTACCCACTGATTAGTTAGCTTCAGAGGTCTGTCGGCAATAGTGAGCTGTTTCTTTGAGAAAGCACAGCTATTCTAATTACAGTTAAATTTTGCTATACAGTAGTGTACACCTTAGCTAGAAAATGAAAGGTGTCTGCAAACCCAAATTCCACCGATCAAGGTTGGCTCTCATCTCTCCACACCTGCACAACAAATGCAGTCATATTTTTCTTATTTGGCTGGCTATTTCCACCTGACCATCTTACAGCAGATGTGGCTTAGGTCCTGTCTCCTGCATCCTTCCTGCTCTTAGTTGTGGTCATGCTTAAAAATGCCACAAAGCCATCAAGCTGCCCAGCCATGCTGTGCTACATCCTCCAGCTCCATATGCTGTGCCAAAGTAGTTTTTCCAGACAGTGAGGTCATCCTGTCATGCCAGTTACCAGACAGACCTGAAGGGTCCTGGGGTTATAAAAAGGCTGTCACAAGCCTCATGCTTGACAATATTTTTTTGGAGGGAAGCTGGGCAGTGTGACTTAACAAAGACTAGCAGTAGAAGTCTGCAACATGGCCCAAACCCACTTCCTGGTGGTGCTGCTATCCCTGTTGTGGCTGGTTACACCTTACTCCATGCTTGAAACTGACCAGGAAGGATCTAGGTAGAAGACTACCATGTTGGCCACTGCCAGAGCAGAGCCTGGGTAAACTGGGTCCAGCACTGCTGGATGTGCAGACCTGGCATAAGCATCTTTTT
Organism: Urocolius indicus; assembly: GCA_013401255.1. Classification (NCBI taxonomy): domain Eukaryota; kingdom Metazoa; phylum Chordata; class Aves; order Coliiformes; family Coliidae; genus Urocolius; species Urocolius indicus. The sequence continues at coordinate 30,161 of WBNH01003895.1, forward strand.
GCTGCACGTGGAGGGCTCATACATTCAGAGTTCCTTGATACTTCGTTATGTTTTAGGTGTTCAAGTGCTGGTACTGCTGTGGTCAGAAGAGGTGGAACCAAAAGCAACAGACTTATGGCTTATGGCTTACCATCTCTTGATTTATTTGGTGTGACACACGACCCGATCACCCCCGTGCTTGTTTACCTCGTGCCATAAATGTTGCTGAAGTGATTTCAGTACGATAACTGGTTCTTTATCTTGATGAAAGCCTTGTGTGTGCTCTTCTGACTTATATGACTTGTGAAGCATTAAAAAATAAGTCTGTTAATCATCTTTGAAGCTACCTAAATGTAAACAAAACCCATCAAAACCATCTTTGGTTTTTAACTTTCTTGCTATCAGAACCTGACCAGTTCAGCACCTCTCAGGATTTTGAGATTGAATTAAATTTCTAGTATAGTAAAGAAATTCTCTTGCTTCATGTCGTAACTTTAATAAATGTGATAGTTTAAGTTTGTGGCATGTGTGGTTTCTTTTTCTTTTTTTCTATTTGTTTATGTGTAAGGCAGAAGAGTATCTCATCTCTCCTTCTGCTAAATGTACTTTTAATTTTTTTCAAAGGAACTTCTTTGTCCACTGGCAACTGTGGCTCAGCATGCTAATAAAACTCACTTCATGCCTTTAAAATGTTTATTCAAAGTGGCCTGGCTGGCTTACAGTAGCTGTGTGGGTGGACTGTCCTTGAATTTTGTAGACTTAATTTAGTACTACACAATACCCAGTGATGGAAAACAGCTATAAATTGTCTGTGCGCAGCCATGCATTATTGATAAAGCTCCACAATTTCTTTATTTGATGTTGTTAGTGCAACAGCTGGCTGATTTGTTAAGACTTTTTCCCCCCCTATTGGCAGTAAAATATCTCTTCATTTTGAACTCTGAATTTCCTCCTGAATTTTGATTTGTGGAGGGATGTGAAAGCTTGTTTCCAAAGAGTAGAAACAAGCTTAATTTCTGGAACAGCTAAGCAAACAGTAAGTTTAGTGATATGAACAGTAAGTTTGACTATACAGAAGCAAGACTTTTTTTTTAGTCACAAATATTTAGATATGGAAAATGAAGCATAAAGTGTTGTAGTTGATTTAGGGGAAAAAAAATCTTTTAATATACATTATTTGGCACAGACTTAGAGAAAATGCTTTACAGTGAGTTAGGTGTGCTTTGTGATTTCAGTGTTCCTTCAAAGTTTATGAAAAATCTCAACAGTCTTAAATTTGTCATGCTTTTTTTTCCTGTTGATGTGGTGAGCAGAGAGTCTACTGAATATAATTTGCATATAAAACTGTGCTGTAAACTAAACCGTTCTTTCCTTCTAGTTGAACAATGGTACAATAAGCTGCTCAACACACTGGAAATTAATAAACAAATAAGGGAAAAATAGAACTTGTCGGCAAAACTCTCAAAGGCTTAGTCTTCCGAACAAATGTCTAACACTGAAACTTCTTTTTAAGCTGTACTTTCTGATATGGTACCTTGCCACAGGCTGTTACTCTAATATGGCAAAAGGAATGTACAATTTGTGTCAAGCAGATATTATAGTGTGGAATCACTTTTTTATGTGTGTGCATCTTTAGCAGCAGCAGTCCAGAACTCTACAGATTTTCATTCTGTTTTCATTTGTGAAAGTGTTAAGGTAGTGAAAAGTATGAATACAGTTGATCTTCATCAGCTATATCAATGTTTATAACGGCCTCTAGTATTCCATGGAAAATTGCTGTTTATTAGTTTAGCTTTCCATATGTTTATGGCTTTTTAAGGTAAGAGGCCAGGAAAAGTAATGGGAAAAGGACTAACACAATTGACAGAGGCTTGCTGGAGATTTACACTGAGAATAACTCATTCTTCAAAACTTCTTTCATTTGGTGGTGGAAGTTGTGGGGTAAATCAAATACTCTGGCTAGAAATGATTAAAATGTGAAAGTTAGGAATCCTTACTGACTTTGTAAATCTCTTAACTCCTTCACTGCTAATATAAAGTCATTCATCTTAAAAGGGTCTTGTGGCTGTAAGGATTTAAATGAAATCTTCAACATCTTGAAGGAGACTGTTTTGAAATTCAGGATCATGAGTTTTGTGGCTTGCTTGGTGCATCAAAAGCTGTTCCGGAAGGGGAATCGGAGATTTTTCCATAGGTCATCTGATATGTCTGCAGTAATTCACTTGATTGATCAACGTGGAAAATCTTCCAGTAGCTTAAATGTTTATGCTACTCTCCTGTTATATATGCAGTGAAAAATTCTGTGCCAGAATGCTTTTGATCTTGCAGAAGATACAAACAATTGGACATGGACACGCCTGCGTTTTGGTGTTTAAAGTAAGTGTGCAGATGTTTGTCTCTTCATATAGAAGGACTCTGTTACAACAATTCTGGCTTTAGCATAACCTTCTGTTTAGATGGTTTTGGAGTATGAGAGTGTGGGTGTAATTTTTTTTTCTGAAACAAGTATACTTTGGTAGTGAAATACAGTTTTGAAAACTCCTTGTTCCTGGTGTTTGTCTAAAAGAGTATCTCCCACTGGCACTTTTAGTGACTAATGTAGTGAGAAAGTGTAAGATAAGGAAACACCAAAAACTACAGTGGGAATGGATTCTCCTCTGCATCTGGGAACTCTCTGTGGGCCGTACCTGGATGAAGTTACTCTGAGGACTTAGTTTGCCCTCTTGGAAATCAATCAGTAGTCCAACAAACAAAAAAGAGCTTCAATGCAATTTGACACCTCTTCCTAGTAACAAAATATGCCTTAAGACAAAGGTCAAGTGATTTTCAGAATGTTACCTAGATTAGAAATTTACAATGCAAGTTACCTGAGTGGTGGTTGCTACCATCCCAAATTCTTTACCCTTGGGAAAGCAACTGTGGCAGAGGCCTTGAGGATGGTATGGCTAAAGTGGTAAGACATCAGCTTCATGTGACTGATCTCCTCAGGCCATGCTCAAAATGCAGAGACAGCTACAGCAAAATATTTTTTCCTGTTCTCTCTAAGTATGGCTTTCAAAAATATGAGAAGGGAAACAGAATTAGTTTGACTTTAATCCCATTCAGCTTGTACAGGTGCTGCAGGAATTGCATGATGCAAAAGGAGTTGAAAGTAGTTGATTTTTAAAAAAGAGAAAATTTCAGTTTCTCCAAGGGAAAATATAGAGACAATGTAAATGTAAAGTGGTAGGGGAACAGCGAGGCATGTGGGTTTGGCTTGTGAACAAAAGTTACATGACAGCCTTACGTTACTTTCCAGTTCCTTTTCCACTGCATCAAAATGCACTATGTTTTGTTTCCTTCCAGTATCTGAATTAAGGTGTGTATGTGGGAGACACTCTTCAATTTTGTTTTTTTTTAAAGTATTGTGTGAAATACTCTCTCTTTGAAAGCATGGGGCAGAAGAGTAAAATGTGTGTGGTCGCATCCATTTCCACCCAGATGTCATGCCAAATGTTTGGCTGTGGCAAGTTGTAGCGTGCCCTGTCATGAGGGAAAGAAAACTCCTCTCCATTCTCCTTCTCTTGGTACAAAAAGATGTGTAATACTCATTTGGGTGGGACAAACTTCAAGAGCTTCTTCCAGGTTTGATCAGTGCTGTAAAACCTGTCTTGGTTATAATGCAGATGCTTTGTGCTCTGATTACCTCATTGTTGAAATCTGCAGCCCATTGCCACACAGCCATGTGAAATATTGGGTGGGATTACTGCTTATTGGAGAATGTAGTACTAACACCGGTTCTGCTGGCTAAGTTGCAGGCTATGCTCATCCTGAACAACACAGGTACATTCCTGTGGACAAAATGCTCCTCCTTTTTGTTGATCTGTGATATCGCCTGCTACTAATTTGGAAGAGATGGGGAGGATAAGGAATTAGATGCTGATTTAGGCAAATTACCATTGAAATGATGCTGTTACCTGCTTTGAGGGGTTCTGCAGTGGTTAGAAAGAAAATTATTCTTAATTAGTCCATTTAATGGATTCAGTAGATACCCAGAACAAACTGACTTTTGGCTGTAAAAGTAATGAATTCTCTGTAAAATCCGCTTTAAATAGAGCTATGTCTTTGACTAATATCTGTAACCATGATAACTAATCATGTTCTGTGCTTCTAGAGGCCTCTATCGATTATCTTTCTGCAGCGAAGTTGGCGAGTCTTCTTTTTTGCAGAAAGCAAAACACTTTTTAACCCTTTTCTCCCAACAGCTGTGTTGACTGGCAGCCCTCCTGCAGTTTCCATGAAATGCGGTGTGCCAAGTTACCTGTCTGCTATTTATAGCACATATAGCCTCAGGGTGCTTTCCTGTTCTCCTCTTCCCTCTTTCCTTCTCCTTTCCTTGCTGCTCAGGGTACTCGGGGTGCCTGCACAGATTTTTTCCTAGTATGCATCAATGCAAACATGGCTAAACTGTATGCAGTATAAACAAATGTGGTTAGAAATCGTAAAAACTGAGCCAGGTTATTTAGGCAAATGATTATGCCTCCAACTAATTACAAAATAAATGAATAAACAGTTAATATGTTGCCTTACAGCAAGCTTTAAATATTTGAAATATGATCTGGTCGTCAGTGCTGAAGTTCGATTTAAAATGGAGAATGGAGTAAATTAAGGTTTGAATCCAGCATGATCTTAAAGCTGTTTTTCAAGGTTCCTCACCCTTTCTTCACTTAACAGGATATTCTTGTGCATCTGGAATATTGCCTTATAAAAAGGCAGAATTTTTTTGTTTATATAATTTTGTTTGTGTTGTTTTCTTTGGTTTGTGCCAGACAAACAGTATCCCTGAAAGACTTTCTGTAGTATACCTATAGAAAAGGCAACACCAGAACCTGAGATTAAAAAATACAGAATAGGCTAGAGAAATTAATTTTAAGGAGGCATCATGAATGATAGGGCTCAATGTGTCTTAAACCCAAGGAATTTACTTGTCCCTCCCCGCCCAGCAGAAAAAGCTGGTTTCTTTGCCTTTGGCTCTCTGGTGTTTTGACATCCCGTGTCACCTGGCAGCTGATGAGGGCCTGTAGCTGCCTCAGTAGAGATGCATCAGCATAGCAAGTTGTCTTCCTGATGAAGACAGATGCAAGGGAAAGAAGCTGTTGCTTCTCAAAGATGAGCATGAAGATTCAGGTGCTAACAATCCCACAAGCCTTCAAGATGAGCTCAGAACAGAAGCTGTTAAAGCTGAATGTAGCTGTTGATCCTTGGGGCACAAAAGGAAAATTTGTCATTGAATTTGCTGAAAGGCTAATAACTACTGTGCTTGAAATATTCCCCAAAACCCCCGAAGTTCATTTCTTAGACAGATAATGTTGCATTTTTAATTTTCTGAACCGATTTTTGAACTTGAAAATTGGTGGAAAAATCCGTTTTTTTCTGTTGCTAGAGTGTGCCTTTGATTTCTGAAGGGTAAAAGTGTTCCTCTGCCAAACTTGAAACAGTAGTGAGACATCTCATTTTAGATCTATCCTCAGAAAGTATGTATTATTGCTTGTTCTGGCCAAATTAAAAATTGAAGGAAAGAAGGAAAGTGTTTTGTGCCAGGTTACCCTCACTTATGAGTAATGCTGCCATGCCAGACTTTTTTCTTTGCCACATCACTTCAGATGAACTGCTCCTTTCATTTTGCTCCAAATTCCATAGTATAAAATTAAGTACTAACTGCTTTAAAACAAACACAAGTATTACAGCAGGATTCTTGGTATTTTAAAGAGAAACAGGGAAGCCATTCCAAGTGGGTAATTGATGAGCTTTCTGTTTGGGGAGGAGTTTGGCTTGTTTAGAATAACTTGGCAACAGAAATGTGCTTCTCATTATTTTACATCTATAAGCTATCTAACTTTTGGCAGTGCATTTTAAGGTGTCTGTAAAATTCCTTTTGAGTCAGGGCTGAGATGAGTCTAAGCGGATAAGCATAGGTTTAAAAAGCACGTAATAGTGTGGCTTGACTGAGGCTTGGCTTTTAGTCATTGAAATGAGAATCAGTAGTTGATATAAAACTGAAATTTATTTTCTGTTTTGATATTCACTGTTTTAACCTTCGCACAGAGAAATTCAAAGAAATGCTGCATTTTCAGAGTGCAGTTGTCAAAAGTCAGTTTAATTCCTAGCCAACAGATAATGAAATGTAAAATTATTCAGTTTCATTTTAAGAGGCAGTAGTTGTTCACACAACAATGTTTATGTTCCATAAACATTTGTTTCTTAGAAGGCCTTCGGGGATGCCCATGATGATCGATTTATTTTCTTGTTCCTTTGGTGTGGCCCATAAAAGCGTTTTTTTCATCAGACTGTTGTTAATCTTGGGGGACCTGTGACTTTCTGTCTTCCTGTAATCAGGAAAAGTTAGAATCCCTTCAGAGGTTTCTCAGGCATTTCATTCTGGGGCATTAATAGCAATTAATTTATCCTAAGTCTGATTGCTTTTCCTTTTCTCTTGGGAAGCAAGGGTTTAGTTTATTCTAACACTCTATGCATATGAAAATGTGTATGTTTAGAAAGAAAACCAACTTTTTTTGTCCAGAACACTATTTTTATGCTTTTGTCACTTAATCTGTGTGAGTCTGTTTTCCAAAGTGGTAAACTATTGTGGAAATCAGAAGATTTTCCCAAAGTCACAAGCCCCATGACCACTCTGCATGAGAAGTGTCCTAATTCTACTGTGTAAAGTAGATGTTTATTTGGAGGGTAGTTGTGCTTGGGGAAGGTATACCAGGCAGTGTCCATTAGGTGGCTCTCAGTTATGGTACATAAGATTTTAAACTAGGCGCAGGGAAACTTTAAAAGGCAGCTAACTGTGTTTGTGTCCTGTCATGCAGTTAGAACAAATCAGGAGGCCATAAATCCTGACTTTTTTCAAAAGGTGACATCTTTTGGTATCCTGAACTGCTCTGCAAATAGTGCATTATCCCTGCTTGCTTCTTTTTTTTAATAAACTGTTCTCTGCTGCAGGCTCAATGTGAGATTTTAAGATGATTCAAGATAGCATTACCATCTGTTACAAAGCACTCTAAACACTTCATTGTGAAAAATATCCCTTCTTGTAAGAAGCTGAAAAGGTAACAAAAGTACTAATGGGGGTTATGACTCCCTCCTAAGTGGACTGAGAATTCAAGCCACTTTCTTGCTTGCTCCTGAAAGCGAATCTGGTACAGAAATGAGGAAGCCCTGTTCAAAGCAGCAGGTGATATTCACACACCACCACGGAGCAATCATTGAGTGGACTAATCTGTCCCTTTCTGTTCCTTGGGCAATTAATCCTGGAGAACAATAATTACAGTTCAGATTTGTGATAATTGCCACATTCACAATTATATGCCTTGTCCATGGTCAGACTGATTATTTTTTTTTTCAGCTGCTGTCCTCCATGCAGAACACACAGTTGAAACTGCCATTCAGAACACTGCGGGAATCGCCACAGATGCTGCTCTGAAGATTTGTGGAAGGGGGGAATTAGGTCAAGGCCATGTATATGATAGTTTCCTGCTTCCAGAGGTGGCATCAATGCCACGCAGACACAGGCTTTACTTCTGCACCTTAGTAGTTCCCTGAAGAAGCTCGACATCCTTGGGAGCCTAAGGAGAAACCTTGGAAGTATTGCCTTGATGGCGCTTTGCAAGCAGGACAAGGAAACCTCTTTGGGGGAGGAACAGCACAAGTTTATTGTAGGTTCCTCATTCTCATCTTGAGAGCAGGCACAAGGGAGAGCGGGGGGGAGATCTGGCCACCAGAGAGGCATCATGTTTCTGTCTCTCAGACTTAATTTGGATTAAACCTTCCCCAGAGAATGCAGATCCATGATCTCCCTTGTGCCAGCACACCAGCCCATCTGCCTGTGAGCCAGTCAGGGGACTAAGTGGGAGTAAAACCAGCTCTACAGGTAAAAAAGCCCCAGTGTTTTCTAGCTGTTCATCAGTCTGATCAGGCACCCAAGATCTGAGCAGAGTTGAGTGGTGGGCTTGGAAATACCTCTCCTTTCAGCAGCTGTTGGTGAGATTGGCAGAAGTGTATTGCAGGACTCCTGATTTAAAGGACTGCTGTTGGCCATCTGCAAGGGGACTCCTTGCTGCCTCCTTTGCTTTCATGCTTTGTCCAGGTAGCAGATATGGTGGTTTTTTTTTCTTAGCAACTCATGTGCCTGTGCACAGGCCACACTTCTTGAAGGAAGAAGTGTCAGATGAAACGGGGACCTTTTGTCTTCTTGGCTATTTGTATCAAATGTCTTTCTGAAGGAAAGTAGGGCTGCTGGTTTAGGTTTCAGTAAGGGAGGAGATAAGCTTTAGAGTAACTGAGATCCTGAGAATCTTATGTCGATGGCAAAGTACAGACAAACTACAAGGAACATTGTTATTTCTTTGTGGGTTTTGGAGCCTTACCAAGTACAGTATACAGATAAGTGGTGTTTTTATTTCAGCAAACATACAAATTTTGTACCTCATCTGTCACAGTACATGGACATGCATATTTTATGCAGTACTGCCAAAATGATTTAATTTCTGAAAGGCAACTTGTGTACTCTGTCCTTCTTTGATACTCCACGTAAGATAGATGGAATTGTAGTAAGGATTTGCTGTACAGCCTCAGTCATTGCAGGTTAATAATCAACAACAGTACCACTGATGGGATATTCTTTTGTTATGAGAATTTAGTTTGTCACAATAAAGTTGTACTTCGTGCTTGAAAGCATTTTTACAAGTCTGTTACAAGCTGGTCTCCAGATGCATATAACATGAAGGAAACAAGACCTTAGGCACACAGTGATCATGGGAAAATTAGTCTAAACAGGAAAGACAATTTGGAGGCTTTAATGTGCTTGGATGAGTTTGAAACTCATGGTTTCTCTTGTATTTACTGCAGACTTTGTCCTTAGTAAAGAGAATTATCTTGACAGTTCTAGCTTTTAGATAACAGCAACAACAGATGTCAGAGAAATCCCCTTGTACTTTTTTTTGGTATTGGGCGTTGTGTGTATATATCTATATGTCTATATATAGATATATTTTGTGTGTGCAAGTTTTGAGTAATGAGAGGGTTAAAAGTTTAATCCAAGCTCTGTTTCCATTTGTGTATATTGGCTTCTTGATGAATTCTGTCAGTCTTATTGTCTACTGGTATTTATGCATAAAAGCACAACTTGCTTCCAAAGCACTCAAGTTTTGAAACTTGTCTATAAGCTTTTTGAACCATGGTTCACCTCGTGCTAAGAGCATTAAAGTTGATATAGGGTGGGATGGTTTGCAAGGCTTCTGAGCCATCCATGTCAACACTGCCAAAAACACTGTTGCTAGGGGAAAAGAGGCAAGTGGGTGGGCCTGGCATTCATTTATGGACCACTGAGGCTTACAGCTTGGGAGAAGAAAGTCAGAAGTTCATTGCAGTACTTGCCCTCATCCCAGGAGTGCCCAGGTAGGCTGGATGCCATCCTTGGAGCTGCACACATGAAGCCACCCTCTCTGTCCCACTTGCTCTGTGGTGGAGCTGGCACTGCTTCACATCCCTCTCCTTGTTTTGGGTACCTGCAGAGCTCCACACAAGGGCGTGCCTGGAAAGAGCACAGCGGCCGTTCGGTGGTAGGCACTCTGAATGCTGTGTCATCCCTGAGTCCCCTTCTCTGCTTGCCTGCAGATCAAGTCTGGAAACTTGACAAGAGCAAGTGTGGGCTTCATGGTAGCACAGTACTTTCTGTGAATTGCCATGTGAATTGTGGAATGGTAGTTCACAGTCCCTCTGTAGGCCATCTGACCCCCTTTCGCTGAAGTGGGCATTACCTATGCTGTTGTGCTCAGCAGCAGCCTCTCAGTGTGGTGTAACCCTTAGGGTGTACTGCACATCCTCCTTTCTGTCACCCTAGTGCTTCCCACATCTCTAAGATGTGCCCATTTTACAAGGTGGAGTGGCCCTGCTCAGCCTTCCCAAAATGTGCTGAATGAGTCTAAGGAAGAAATATAGCTATCAAGAAAGATACTGTACATCAATGTACCTATTATCTGGCAGATGCCCTGCAGGACTGCCACAGTTTTGACCCATGTGGAGACAGGATTGTTCTTAATCTAGTCTGCATTGGATTGGTGTGGGTTGGGTTTTTCAAGAGGTATTGTTGATCTCTTTCTGCCTTGGCTTCAATATCATATGCAAGAGAATTAGTCTAAGGATTTTGATGTGACTCATTAGTCAGTCTCCTGCTAGCCTCCCTGTCTCCTAGTAGAAAAACCACATAGGGTGAGCTGAGTAGAAAGGTGAGTATGGATAGATTTCATGGGCCTGTACAGTATGTGCTTTTACTGGAACCCACATATTTGCCTATGACATTTGTGACAAGGACACAACCAATGTCAAGGTGAGAATTACACTGGACATCACAGCCCGATGCCTTCTGCCCACAGAAGTGAATAGTGTGGTCAGCTGAGTAGCTGCTTCTGGAGTGCCTCTGGGAAATGAGCAGGCCTACCTCTGCCAAGGGCTGTGACAAGTTTCCAGGGAGGGGTCAGAGGGCTGCAGTGCCTCCCTAACCCAGGGGCCTTCTGCTGGGGGGCCACAGAGGTTTCAGTGGATGGCAGGTAATGCAGTTTGAGATTCATGCTTAGCCCCTAGTAAATCTGTGTGAGCAGGCTTTTTAAGAAATGCGTTAAAAGATTTGTGTTCTAAATGTTGGAATATTCTGGGCAAAATCACTCCAAAGTCTTGGCTTTCGTTTAGGGCTTTGTTCTTCCCTTGATGGAAGTCCTAGTGCCTGCAATAGGTAGCTCAACAGAGGAGGTGCTGCATGGAGTAATCATTGAGATATACAATTTAACGTGAGGAAGAAAAGCCAAGAATGAACAAAGCAACCTTCAGAGGTTCCCAGGAGTCTCTGTAGCAGTCATGAGGGTGAGCAGCCTCAGCAGTTTGGCAGTAAGTGCCTCTGTTTTTTCTCAAGAGCCAGGCTGCTTTAGGACTAAGCTATCAGGTAGTATCTGTGTAAATCTCCATGAGTATGCCCTGAAGGATGTTCTCTCTCTCTCTCTCTCTCTCTGTTGAACAGGATGGCCTCCTTTGCAAGACACTGTTTTTCACAATATGCTGAGTATATAAATAAATCATGCTAATTAAAGTGGGCAGATTTTCCTTTCCACTTAAGAAGAAGAAATTTTCAGTGCAATATGCTGTGGATGTGAAAAGAAAGGATCTTTCTTTTATCCTAGTTAGTTATAGTCTCTAGATTTCCCAGGCTTCTTCCAAGAAATATGTAGTTTACGTTAGGTATTCTTCAGCAAAATGCCCTATTTGTAGATCAACAAGTTCTGTCTGTGGGTTCTCTTGCACAACCTGATAGAGAGCTAGTCAAATATTTCCATGCCTTTGAAATTTAGTTAGCATTCTGGATATGTTTTGGCATGTGTCTGTGGAGATAGGATGCAGAGCTTGTATGTCCTTTGAAATGTCATTCTAAAGAGCTTGGAAATGCTAAGTGTTTATTTAAAAACAACAAATAAAAACCAAACAAACACCAGAAAACAAGAAAGCCAGTTGTCTAGAAAGCTTTAAGAGAAGTACAAGCTCGCTATACTGTCTATCCTTAGGTTCTCTCGCGTAGTTTAGCATGCATTGGTCCATAAAATATGGGTTTGGATACTTACAAATAACACGGCCACTTCAAACCACTTCTGTTAATGCTGCTACTAGTGGAAAAAGCAATCTGAAGTGGTGCTTTATCTCTGTCACTTTGTTTTGTTTTGCTTATGCAGGTATTGCTGTACTGCAGCAGGTCAAGCTCCACAGCGTTCAGTGTGTTCTCTGCCAGTGACCAGAAAAAGGTGCCCAGGGAATATATGTAAGAACAGGGTGCTCATGTAATGCGTTCCCAGAAAATATTATTAACTTCCAATAACTTGTGGTCCAGAGATTTCTCAAGCTACAGGTAGTTTCCTTGTTTCTATAGCCCTTGGTGGACAAACGCCATCTGGGATTTTACATGCCTGCAGACTTTTAGCACAGTCGGCATACTGTGGCAAAGGGTGTCAGGCTCTGTGAATGCACCTCATTTTTACTATTTTTGTTCTGCCTGACACCCCTTACTTTTATGAAATTGAAAAAAATGTTTGTTCCATGTTCATAGTTTTCAAGCCACACATTTAATAGGCCTTTATTAAAGTTTCCATTTTCTCAGCTACATCAGTAAAAAACCCTCAAATAATCACTAAAAAAATACTGACATTTACATTTTTAAAAATACTGAAAATAGGAGGCTGTTGGTATTTATTGTACAGAATTTCTCCCTTCTGTTCAATCTTGCATTGACAACTGAATACTGGGAAAAATACTTTTCCTTGCTGTTGCCAGAGGCTTTTTCTTGAACTGGTAAAAATATAACCATGGAACTTTTAAATTTTTTTTTTTTTTTGTCTTCCATTTTGAAATCTCTTGAGTATTTCTGCCCCTGAACAAGGAGGAAGACAGCAGGAAGCAAGGAGATCCTGTTCTGTTTGTCTATACATTAGCAGAGATGAGGGGTTTTACATATTTAACAAAGACTTGCTTCTTTTTTTTGTTGCATTTGGTAGTCACTGTTGTAGCGTGAGAAAGGAGGAAACATTACTCTCTGCCAGTGAAATTCTTCTCCTTCCTTGCTACTCAGGTTTGGTCTCTTAATTGCCATGATATCATCTATGTCACTACTCATCAGCCTTGCCTTCAGATGATGAGACTTGAATTGCCAGTGTAGCCAAGGAATTGCCAAGTCCTTCTCCCTCCCAGACCAAAAGCATGTTTCACTCCCCACCAGCTTTATGATTGATCAGCTTCTCAGTAGACCTTCATAACAGGGTGGAATGTTGCTGAGAAGTCATCTTGGTGCCAAGTGACCCGAGTACTGTCCCTCCAGGTTGTGACTAAGTGGCAATTGATGGGACTATGGCTAGCCTGGACCCTGGTATGGCACAGTGGAGCTGAAAGTAATAGTAGTACCTCTTAAATTAACAGTACCAGCTGAGCACTGTAACCTTGAGAGAGGCTGTGACAGATGGCCACCACAGCCCCTGGAGCTGGCATTATGGGTAGCCTCCTCCCTCCCTTTTTGCTATGTTGGTAAAGGTGAGTCTGGTTTTGACTTTTTAAATGAAAGGTGAACTGTAGGTAAAGGACCCTAGTCAGTTTTAGACAGCTTTTCTGCTCCTGAAGGACTGCAGAAGCGTAGACAGAAGTGACTTCTGCCCTGTCTACAAACAGTAAGGCTTGGTCTGCTGCTGACAAAGGTAACTGGATTTGCCAGGCAGCTGTTGAAGCCATGGATTGGTTTACTTTCTTCTACAGTGCAACATACTTTCTTGAAGAGATCTCTGTCCCATTCCCAAGCAGAAAAGCTTTGTAATTCCATTTGAAAGAATGGTGCCAGATGGAGCTATGTCCACTGATTGCTGATCTCACCTCTTAGGTCTGTTTAGCAGTACAGAGGTGAGCAGAGTGGCACAGGGAGCAACCGCTTTCCATGGTGTAAAAACGTTCATGAGCTCCATGGGCTTCCCTCCAAGGATTTTAAAGGCACAATACAAGAAGCCACTAAGAACTGATAAAAATGCAGTCTTTTTCAGACTGGGCTGGTAGCAAAGTGTTTGCTCTTTTAAAAAGCGCTTTAGAGCTCTGCTGTACACGCATGTGGGGTTTTTTTTTGTCATTTGGTGGACCCTGTTTCTTTATAACAAAACCAAAGAACTTACATTCTCTTCTGAGATGCTATTGAGAGAGGAATTATTTTTTCATCACTCTTATTGAGGTCCTTGATCCCAAGGTGGAAAGAAAACTCATGCATGAGATTGGCTGTAAGGAGAGACATTTTTTCCTAGCAGGGAAACCACTCTGCTCAGCACCCCTGTGAGAGAGACCAGAGTAATTCTGCCAGTGTTTTGCCTGGGCTTTGGGTAGGGAGGCCTCTGGTATAATTTTTAGTGACTAAGCCAGGGCATAATAAATTATAAAACTGACAGTGAGTAGGCTGATGACTTAAGGATGTTTTTCTTTACTGTTGCACTTATCTTCTTCAGATGCCATACTGCAGGTGGACGTTACACTTTGTGCACAAACATTCCTGCTTTTCATCTAGGAAAAACTCAAAATGGTAAGAACTGGCTGCCTGCAGGAGAGACTTCTCTGTTTCAGCAGAGACATCACTCTGCTGCAAGTGAAATGGCTAAACCTTGTGACATCTTAATATCCTATAACTTGAGCAGTTAATTGAAGAGATGGGTTTCATTATATTCCCTGTATGTGTTGTTGGGGGAAGCAGGCAGACTTCTGTAGTGGATAAGTGATATCATTTACAGAAAGTTTTGACTTCTGCTTTTGGGAGGAGCTGCATCTCCTCCTACTCTGGAAAGAGGCAGGCCTCCACCCTTCATTGTCTAAGCAGAGTGCTAAATGTTAAGACACATGAAAATCCCTTGGTGAGGAAACAGCTCATACTAGTAAGATGCACTTTTCTGGGGTACTAGACAGTGATGCTTGATGTCTGCTTGCCAATATGACTTCCTTGCTCATCCTGCTGATGCCTCAGCATCCTATGGCGACCCAACTGGCACAGCCACGAGCACCAAGCAACCAACATCGTGTCCCACAGCTCTGTCTTGTTCATGGTAGGTAGCTTTCAGGCAGAAACCAGCACAAGGTCCTGCTTGCTGCCTTGGGTGTTCATTTGTGTCCCTGTGTCCTCTTGGTGGCAGCTGCTCACAGACCACTGCAGGAAGCACCAGCCTTGAGTTTTCCCATATGGTAGCTGTGTAACCCTCACCCTGTACAGTTTGCTTCTGACAGCAACCACAGCCAGTGGCACTCTGGCTTCAGACCTAGCGTAATGATGAGTGTAACATGCAAATAGTAATTTTGTTGTAACACCTGCCACCCTCTTGGGGTGAGGCTATGCGTTTTCCCTGTGGGCTGACACTTGCTGGATGCATTTCATTATGTTCCCAGACACACCCTCCTTTCTGTATAATTGATGTGCTTATTAAAAAGGGAGCAGAAAAACACCTCATCTGTTCCCAATACCTGATTTAATAATAAACTCTCTGTGAACAAGTTTTGCTTCCCAACCATCACCTAACATCTTTAGGTTGTTGTGGTCTGCAGTTGCCAACAGTAGGAAATATCTGTGGTGACTATTAAAAAGAAAAGAGACTTTTGCAATTCTTATCTCCTCTTGCTGCTGTGTATGGGAGAAACACACTGACACCCTTCTCCCTTAAAACTAGCAGTTTCATCCACCTTTTTTCTTTAAAAAGCAGCTCTTTGCACTAGATGGCAGTGTGGGTAGTTCTGTGGGAAACTTGGGGGTTTTGTGAAAATCATGAGAATAATGGTAAACTCTATTCAACATAAAAACTTCTCTGCAGTGATGACAAAGCTACCTTCACTGTTTGTCTGCTGCATATCTGTGTTGAGGAGGCAGGAGTATTCCAGATCTGAAAACCTTTGCTAAGACGTGCCTATTCTCACAGTTGCAAATTATTGCAGTTTTCTCAATTTCATTTCCTGCTCTTATCTTACAAGAGCTGAAGTCCTGCAGGGCTGAGTGCTCATGTACTCACTTTTAAAGACACATTGCTGCTGTCTTCATCACCTTTGAGGAGGATTATGCTGAAGGAACACGGACAATTGCTAAACATCAAGAAGTATGCTAAAGTTATTGGCTGTGGTTACACGTTCCCAGATAAGAGTTAGCAGTGAATAAATTGAAGAAGCTACCACAATCAAGCCACAGTTAAGAAATGTATAAAATTAAGCACAATTAATCAGCTTAGTTAAATAGCCAGGTGCTTGTCCTGTATTTGAGTCTACGAGAGTAAAATCCTGGTGAATGATGGCAATCTTTTATTGAAGTTCAGTAGTGCTACTTTATTTTGAAAGACATTGAGTGGCTGACCTGAATTGAGGCATTGGTATCTGAAGTTCCTTTCTGAGTAGATGGTCATGAATCTGTTAGACACTGAAATGCTTTGTCACAAATGGCTCAGAACATGGTATTTTTTTCGATCTTGAGATGATGGAGTTTGTGCCACTTAGCAAGATCTACCTACCACAAGAGACAAGGTGTTGTCCTGAAAAGGAGCTTAAGATAACCAAAATCCACTTGCATTTTTATTCTGAGTTATGAAAAAAAAAGTTGCTATCACATGTAAGAAACTATTTCTAACTAAGCATAAGAGGTAGTCCTGAGTAGAAAAAGTACCGCTCAGGCACCTCTGTGGAAAACTTACTGTTTCTTAGGTATTCTACAGTTCACTTTCACCATCTATTTTGTAGTATGTTCTTCAGCTCTCACACACAGCACAAATAACAAATTAAAAGTAGTGATTTGAGGCTTATTATGAGATCAATTTAAAGTTTAATTACATGGTAGGATAATGATGAAACTTTCAATGGTAAACAGGCAGCCAGTATCCAAATGTTATTACGCTGAAGTGACGGTATCTTTCCATGCCTTCTGCTGGCTGCATGAGATGAAAGTATAAAAGATAAAATAAATTTTAAAAAGCAGACATTCAACATAAGGAATAAATTTTGGCTTACAGACTATCAAACCTGACATCTATTGAGCAAATGCTAATTAACACAGGTAATGTAATGCAATGCCTGCCTATATAACAAAAGCGTTCAAATAAAAATACACTGTTTTTTCTAACAGTACCAAGATGCAAGTAAGCAGGTTTGAGGAAAAATAAAACTATTGTATTACAGTTCTTGACATAGGCAATATATGTAATCCAAAAGTGTTTTAATCCTTAAGGCCAGTAAAGTAAAAATAAAATGGTTAGAATGCTTAACTAAACAAGCTTAATTTTGCTGTTTGCAAGGTCTGTAGTCTTTGTTTGTCTTGTTCAGGTGTCTGTTAGTTAACACATTGGAACATTGATTAATTTTAGTACAATTAAGTGTTCAGCCATGAATGTATGCTATTGGAATGGTTACTTCCCTGTTGCCCATTACTCTGTCTGGTTTTGAGTGATTTTCTTACCATTAAGTTTCTTATTTAGAAAGAAATGGCAATGTAATATAGGCTGGATCAGATACATGCAGGTAAAACTTTTCTTTCAAGAGAAGGGAGCAACTTGGATGACATTTACTTGCACTCGCTAAGTGATTGAAATTGTTGCTGCTGTAAAATAGTCTGGATTTCAGTCCTTGTATGAAAATACACAAAATTTTTATATTCTGTCACAGCTTAGTCCTTGTAGGCAGTGATTTAAAGACGTGGCAAGCAAATTAGAAGCCCGAGCTTTACAAAGGAACTTCTTGCACAGTTGCTCTGCTGTGACTGAGTAGCAAAGCTAGAGGAAGATATATAACAATTATCACTTAAACATGGAACTCTTATCTTGCTACTCCAGGGAATCTTTGTGGTTGTAAGGCAGAGATAACCAAAGACATTGACAAAGATTAAGCTCTCTCAGAGGGCCGAGGGATCATGTCACATCCAAGCACAGCTTGTGATTACAGCCTGAGCTAACCCATCTGACAGTTCTGCAGGCTGCTGAGCAGAGGGTTGGTACCAGCCCCTGGTTTGCCACCCCCTTGATTTAGCTTGTGTCTCTGCCACAGTTCATAGCCATGCTGAGGGCTGCTGTCCTTCACGTTACAATGAAAATGGGGCCTCTGACCACTTACAAAATCATTCCTTTTGCTAAACTGTTAAACTAATTGATGTTGTGGTTTAATCAAAGGGGCAGTTCATTCAGCTGCCATCGTGAGAGGACACGAGATTAAGTTTTCTTTTAAAGGGCTAGGATTTTTCTCAGTTCAATACAGAATAAAACAATCTCTTAACTGTACTGTCTTGTTTTGAGGTAGATAATAGGATTAAAGACAGCATATATTATGTGATCAGATCAGTACACATGCATGTTAAGTGTCTAGCTGTGCTTCTGGAGTGAAAAAGAAGTGACAGGTTTCACAGAAAATGTTAGGAGAGATATTCAGGGTAAATAACATGCATTTGAATTTGTCCACAAACTGCACAGCATGTTCAAGTTTGGTTATTGGGTTTTAAATAAAAAAAAAGGAAAAAGAATACTTCAGTTTTCACCTCATACTAAGTTGTTTTCACTGTTTGCCTTGTACTGGAAAAGGGTGACAAAGTTGGTATGTTCTACTTCTCTCTCCGCCCTTAACTTGAAAAAAACCCCACCAAACAACTTAAAAACCCATGTGCTTTCTGCTCTATTTCTTTTTCATGATCTCCTCTACCAGTACATTATTTGCACTCTAACCATTATAGGGGAATATTTCTGGAAAACTGGTTCCCTAGGGGTGCTTATTAAGAATCATTGCTATTTGTTTCACACCACAGTACTAAACAAACAGACACCTCAAGTCCTCCTCCCAGTTTAGAGTGACAGATGACCTTAAAGAGAGTTAGTGGTGCCAATAAAATGGTTGTGGTCTACCAAAGATAAATGAAAATACATATATACAGAAAATTGAGTAATAACTAGTTTACATTATGCTGTAACCACTGGATTGAGTGTGCTCAAAGTCAAGTATATTTCTGTGAGTAAGAGAGGAGGAGTTTGTTAACAGGAACAATTGTTAAATGCCAGTGCTTTGACCAGGAGCAAAAGGAAGCTTGATTTTGCAGCTGTGTCTTGCTGATATGACCTGTCTCACAGAAGTGAAGCCTCTGTAGGAAAAGATTAAGTTATTCCAAAGAAAATCCTGCCCCAGTGCTCTCAGCACAGATTTTTAGGAAATCCTCTTGATTTGGTACTGGCTGAATTAGTTTCAGTTGAGAAGAGCGCACAGTTTCCTAAAGGGATAGCCAGTATGCTGAGGAATTAGATTTGTGGTACTTTTACCTATGTGTTGATTATTCACCACTTTACAGTAAACAAGATTGATACTACCACCAATTTTTACATTGCCTTAGCAGTACACTTGCCCTCAATAGTTGCAATTGTTCTGAAGCAGTCTTATTTTCCAGGCTGGCCAAAGAACAGATATAATTCTAAGTATGTATGTTGTGCTTATGTTATATCCATCTCTTTTAATTTTAAGTAACGGGAAATGGTCATACCTTGCAAAATACCTGAGGCACCTGCAGCTGGATGGGTTGGTCATGCTTTAGATTACCCTGAGGAGCTGACCAAACCTAGGAAGTGAATAGCAAAGTTAAGGCTTACAACTTTGAGGACTTATCCAACTGAGAGAAATTTTGTCTGGAATTTTGGCATCACTTAATAGATTTCAATTAATTGGTGATTGAGGAGTTAAAATATTTTCCGAGTGAGTTACTAAGAAAACAGACCCATACGAGATCATCCATGCTGCTCACATGGAAGCTCTGACCTCAGCAGTGTTGTGCACAGTGAACGGTCTGAACCTGGGCTCAGCTCTACTGTGAGTTTCCTGAAACAGCTGCTTATCAGTTGGCATGTGTCACTGCTTGCACGTGTTTTACTGCTAATGCCTGGGAAAGTTGGGTACTTGTGCATCCTGTACTTACGTGTTGCTAATATTCCCCACGATGTTCTATGAAATAAGTAGGAATAATACCTTTGCACTTGCTGTTAGGTTTTAGTTTATCAGCTTCTGGTACCTGCTGGCTTAAGCCAAAAGAAACAGCTGAACTGGCAGGCAGGATGGGGCAGCCCAGGTTTCAGTTTTGGGGCATATATGGAGTGAGCAGAACCTTGCGAGCTGCCTCCAGCAGGCCCCAGTACTCCAGGCTGGTCAGGGAACAAAGTTAATCAGTTACCAAATTAGCAGTGTCTCCTTGTGGGGTTTTTTTGCTGCTGTTTGCACTCCCTGAATGGGCCTGCTGTCAGACCTTAACAATCTTGTAGGAGCAAAGGCAAGGTAGTGCAAACTGGTAGCCTTGCAGACCACCAGCAAGCTGCAGGGGAGTGGCAAGCTGGGAAGAGTGGAAGCAGGACTGGTCTTCGTGATGACAACTTACAACGTGCCTTTACTACCTCCTGTGAAACTTTCCCTTCCAAAGCCAGGGGAGGCTTATAGATCTGGTCAGTATTTGGCTCAAAATTCAGAGGCTTTTTAAGGGTGTAGCATGCACACCTTACACGTTACTAGCCTAACTTCCTTAAGACCACTTTCTATATAAATGCAACTGGCGCCGTAGCGGATTCCTGCCTTTTGAAAAATCAAACAGGGTCCTCATCTTTCCCTTAAATCTGCCTTTCATTATCTGAGGAGTCTCCATATTCACGTAGAAAACATTCCCGCAAAAATGGCATGCCTCTTGGCTTGAAACACATCTCCCTATCCTACTTTACTTTGAATTGCCTTGGTTGGGATTAATAGGCAGTCTGCTGCAGCACCTGTGGTGCAGAGGCAGGAGCTACAGTCTTGCCAGAAGCGGAGTTATTTGCCTGATTATACTCCTATGGAGACTCAGAAATTTTTTTTGGTAAAACTAGTACAAGTCTGCCACAAGTCAATGTGATACACTTTGATTTCACAACACTTGTAATAACCTTCATTTAATCAGCAGATCTGCTAAGGTCAAGAATAGGACTGATTAGTATATAAAGAACAAAGACAATAAATCAATAAAATTAATAGATCATCTTGTCTACGATTAGAGGTTGGTGTGAGAGAGTTGGCAGGAAATAATTAAAACATATTCACTGGGAAATTTGCTTATCTTTTATTCCAGATATTTATTCCTCCTACTTCTAACTAATGCAAATTTCCACCCATGCTGCAACTACAAGCTAGTGCAAAACACAGGTTGCCCTGAGGGATATTGGGAAGTCTGATGTCTGTTTTCACTCTCTTTAGTGGCTGCTCTGGAGAGGTAGGTATTACTGTGCCCACCATTAGCCTTTTGGAAAATCTGGGAATAAACTGTGTAGTTTTCTTATTATGGTCATCAGAAGCCACCTGCCTTGACACTAGAAGCAGAGAAATTAAAAAAAACCCACTTAACTCCTTCATAGTATCCTGCAAACAGATGTTAAGTGTTGTAGTTCTAAGGTGAAAAGTGATTTTATTTTTTTGTTGCTAATAATCAGTTTTTGGACACTATAAGCTTTTTAATGAGCTCATCTTCTGGAATTAAGAAAGTTTGTTTAAACAACCAAACAAGTTAATTTTCATCACCACTGGGTGCATGGGATGTTACTTTTGTTCTTGTGAAAACCATCTTGTTTTCTTCTGAAATAATCTGTTTCAATACTATTCTGAAATCTCACTCTGAGATGCTCTTTTTCATTGTGGTCACATTTGTTTTTATGTAGACAAGCCATACAGCCACAGTTCGGTGATACCACGCGTAATTGTGGAGTGTAGCCCTGGGTGTTTTTTTTTTTTTAAAATGAGCCCTCTTCAGTACTCAGCTGTGCAGCAGTTTGTATGGTTATGGTTACTGGTGGTGCAGAAGCATTTGCCATCCTCACAGTGGGTGGTGACACAGGTGAGCACAGTGGGATGTGTTTCTCAGAGGATTTGGCTCTCCATGATGACACTAATAATGTTTCTGAAGGAGCATACAAATGTTTTTGTACCTGCTTACCATCTCTCAGACTTTATTTTGTCGTTCTTTAAGAAACAAGCAAACTGATTAATGTATAATTTTTAATTAACTACAAAACTCAGTCTGCAATATTTATTTTTACTTGTAACTAAGGCCTTGAAAGTTGTTCACAGGGAGAAATTAATCACATCTTTAGGCAGTGGCTGGCTGTTTCTGTCATGAGTCAACATTAACTTGCAGTATTTATCAACACTTTTTAATAAGACGAAATTTATGTTCACAGATAATATTTATATGCAGACAGTAGCTGTGATTCCTAAGATAGATTTTTTTTTTTTACAGTGCGTTATCTTCATTGTTGCTTTTGAATGCTATTTTATTATTGCAGCAATGTTAACATGCACTAATGTGGCAGCTTCTGGGAGGGGCTGGCTGGTGTCTTCACAAGTCTAGAGAACATAGGACGTGATTTCTGCTGCTCTGTCCCACCTTGCCTCAGCAACCAGCATGCCACTGGGAACAAAGTGTTCTCCCAGCAGTCACATTCCTTCTGCCGCTGTTCATTGCTGCAAGTCAATAAAATAAAGTGGAATTTATTAAAATTCTGCTTTTTTTTTAAATTACCTTTTAATGTTTATGCTTTCCCAGCAAAGAGCTGCTGCCGCCAAATGTTATGCCTCTTCAGGTTTCATCTTCCCACATACTTGCTAATTGCCGCTTTTGGGAAGGTTTGTGTCTGTAGCTTTCTGGGGCATAGCAGCCGCATACAAAATGTTTTGGGAGGGAACGTGGTAGAGCGGCATTCACACGCATGCCTGTGTTTATTTCAATATAAGCTAAATATTGCCCACTCCAAAATACACTACCATAAGTGAACAGCGCCTGAGTGACTGCAGGCCACTATATATAGGGAGTCAGGGTTTCTGAGCCTGTCCTGCAGCAAGGCCAGCTGCCTCAAGCTGTCAGCAGAGGTAAACACCATGAAGAGCCCTGTATTCACAGGTGCCACTGAGCTCAGGGGGAGATGATGGAAGGAGGCACCTTGAAAATACTGATGCATCTTTATAACTCTTGTGCGCAAGGCCACCTCATACTTGAGATTAAATACCATTGGTTATGGAGCAAGAAACGCTGCTAAGAAGTTTATTTTGATTGCTCTTTATGTTACTGCTTTCCATGCACCTGGAAGCAGACTAGATCACAGGCAGGGATAATCCCATCTCTTGTGACTTGGGGATTCCCTGCTGTAATTACCATTAGCTCTTTGAGTCGCTTTGAAAGTCCTCTGCTACTTCTGCAAGTCCTGCATGAACTCCCTCAGGCAATGAGGCACCACCAAACGCCTCCGAAGATCTGCAGTCCACATTTTGTAGTTGCAGTGTCCACTGCTACCTTAACCTTTCCTGTTTCTATCACAGTTTTTCAATAATGTATTCCGGTGTCTGAGATGTAATATAAGGCAGTGGCTGGTGATGTTGCTGTGATACTCTGCAGCATGTTAAGCCCTGTCTGTTTTTTGGAAAAAAAAAAAAAAAAAAACCAAAAAAACCCAAAAAGCCACCCACTACAAATCGCAGCAGTAATCATAACTACCTAGTTATTATTCTAAAGCACCTGTCACTGTGTGATTTATGCACCAAAAGACTAATAGCACCATTCGTTTAAAACCAGCCAAGAGCTGGGTTTAGTCGAACAAATGGATGCATGTAAAGTTTTGTGCAGCAGGTGCAGGACTTCAGCTAAGGATAAAGTTTGCAGTCGTCCAGTTCATTATTCGCTGTCAGCCATGAGCATAGTTCACTGTGAAGAGTATGGTGTGGCTTAGCACATCAGTTGGCAAGATGCATGGTGTCCAGTAAGGCTTGACCAACAGTCTAGATCTGTCCACGTTCATCATCTGCTTTCCTAATTTTGGTAGGAGTAGAGACAATGTAAACTGATGAAGTTTCTATAGTTTTGTAATTTAAATGCCATTTACCATTCTTAAACCTGGCCCTTAAAGAACATGCCTTACATTAACAGTTGCTAATGAAAATAGTGCTTGTCTGTGTGCCTTAAAAGCTCACATGCCTGAGCGTATCATATGTGAATTTTAGTTGTACTTAGACAGGAACTAATACTGTCTTTCACCCTGTAAGAACTTTATTTTGATATATGACCTAGGTAGCCTTTTGTCATTCTTGGTAATGTCCTGTTTTCCTAGCAGTCAGTGTTCAGTGTGATGACAGCAGGTAAGAAGCATACTGAAATCTGTTCATGTCCTCCAATGAAGGAGGATAAAATTCTTTTTTTTTAAATTCTTTTTTCCCAGATCTAAATATGCTTTAAAACGATTACTATAAAACAAATATACACTTGGATTTTAAAGTTGTTACATATGTTTAGTCTACTTCTTCAGTCAAAGCTTTAAAATAGTAGTAATTCACACAGTGGTTAACATTTCAATTCTTAAAGTTTCTTTCTCTTCCACAAATCTTATCTCAGCATTGTTTGTCTGGTATTTCCTCTATCTTCTCTTTACTTTTTTCTGGTGAAACATACCCTTTTACTGTGTTGGAAAAGTTGTTATCCTGTTTACAAGCTGGTATTTTGTACAGATAATTCTGTACTGGGATAGGCAAAATATATCAGTTTTTGTACTCTATACTTCTGTAATCTTTGAAAAACAGATCATGTTTTCCCAACAAGGTGTTTCCTCGGTTTAAACGATGACAGAGAGCTTCCACCATGGTGGTAGCCTTCCTCATTGAAAGTGGAACTGCTTTTTTGAGTAGGGAAGTATTGAGTATTTCTAGATACAGAGCAATCTAATTTCTTAACCTTTTGTGTATTGCATTGCTTAATGGCACAAGATGGGATATACCCATATGTAAGTATGTATATAAAAAATATGTAATGCCACTTAGAAATAGGGAATGGAAAACCAAATGTCTGCTTAAGGAAGCTTTTGCCTAGCTTACACCTTTTCTGCTTACAACTTCACTGCAGGCTAACATCAGCTGGCTGCGTTCTTTTTGTTTGTTTCCATGGGAACATTTTGCTACTGGATGGACATTGCCAAAAACAAAGGGTAGAACATAGATTAATAATTAGCAATAAATGTGTCAACAGAAGTTCAGTTGTAACTTCTGTGCTTGCTTTTGCTACTGTACTGTGAGGGGGGAGAAAAAGAAAAAGTCATTCTAGTACAGCAGAGAGGAGCAAAGGCTAAAAGTTAGTATTTCCTCTTATGGTGATTACATAGATTTAGAAAATTAAGAAATTAAACATAGTGGTAGGAAAAGTGTTGCAAAAGCTCTTTAATCCTAACATGCCACACTGACTTGTAACATACTCGGCTGTCTGTTCTCTCCTGGCAAAAAGGTATGCAAGTGTAACAATTCCCATTGCTTGCTTTTCCGCGCTATACCTGCTGCTCTGAGGAACGAGACCAGGTCAAAATTAGGGCTGGTTAGTGCTGGGTAAGGTGCATGCGTCCTTGGGGACAGAAATAATGAAAATAATTTGTTCCTCCAAATAAGTAAGCTAGGAGGGGAAGAACTTCAGCATATCTAAGAACAGGGTCAGAACTTATACTCCTAATATTCTTCTCCAATAAAAACATTTATCAGGATTTCAAATCAGTAAAATCAGTTATATGTATCACTACTCTGACCCAGGAAATCAAAACTTAAATACTTTTTATCTGACTGGGACAGACTTTGTTCAAATTCAACTGCTCTGTTCTTTATTATGCATGGAGTGAGGGAAAAGGGGAACACATATAAGTAAGTTGCGTATTTGTAGTTCTTCCAAGAAGACAGATGGTCTGCTTTTATCTCTGTATTGGTTTATTCACTGTGGCTGGGGGTTTATCACATGAGCACTGAGGCTGGGGAGAGCTCGAAATATAGCTTAGTTTCCAGGAGAAGTGGAATGTGGACAGCAGTAGTCTCACAT
The DNA here is from genome assembly GCA_013401255.1 of Urocolius indicus. NCBI lineage: Eukaryota > Metazoa > Chordata > Aves > Coliiformes > Coliidae > Urocolius > Urocolius indicus. The sequence continues at coordinate 55,569 of WBNH01003895.1, forward strand.
AAAATGCCCCTCTGCTAGGGCTTTGGTGGCATGGTTGGAGGAGAGCGTTGATAATTGTGCAGCAGCTTATTTTGCTCTCCAGTTCAGTTGCCAAAAACATCTGATTTAGTTTTAGTTTTACACATACCACATAATTTCCTGCCTAGGAATGGCCTTCTGTGAAGAAACATATGAAACGCACTGAAGATGCATTGTTTCATTGACACTCCTGCTGTGTTTCTTTTTGGAAGTTTAAGTTCTTACATTGCTGTTTTTTCCCCCCTTAAATTTGGTTAGTGGTGACCGATGCGCTGCTGTCTATTTATGTTTGTGGGATCATATGATAACTGATAGAGATACATCTTATTTTGCTATTTCTTTATTAATGTAGGGCTATCCAATAACAAATCAGCCAACAAAATTTTAAAGGTACTGTGTTTCTGGATCTCCGTAGAATAGTACAGTTTATGCTGGATGTGATCCACTGTTTCAGGGTTATAAGAAAGTGACTTTCAGATCCACATATTGCTTGAGGAATTAAAAATTTTATTCTAGCTGGATGTGTACTGTAAGATGTAGATGGCCCTTTGTTCATAGAGCACGTCTACTCAGGTCAGTGCTGAGATGTAGTTTTGGCTGACAGACTATGTGAATGATAGTGTGTGGCAGTAGTACTACACATGTCCCAACAGTTGGACAGTCGTAGCTTGTGAGTACCTCTCCTTCCCTGGACTTTGTGGCACTGCAATGTGTGCCTCATGCCAGCAAGCAGATGCAGGGTTTAAGGTTAGAATTTGTAGGTGAGGGACGTAATTCATCGAGTTTTAATTCCCCAGCTCCCTAAGGTGAAAAGTTCTTCTGCAAGTAGTCGTTCAGCACAACTTTTATGTGTGCTGGTAGCCCAAGAACTTGCTACTATACAGCTGTTTGAGCAAGAAGCAGGCCATGACCATGAGAAAATGCTTTGAATAATTAATACAAGCGTTAACTCACCCTCTCACTAAGAAGGAGGACAGGTTATGTGAAATCTATGCTGACTTAAATTACTCAGATTAAATGACAAAGTCTCTGAGCATTAGGAACAGGTTGTTTTAATGTTAGTTTGACTTGCCGCCAGAGGGGAACACCCCTTGTGAGTGACAAATGCATTGCCTCGACTTGTGGTCCCCTCCTTTGGGTGGGTAAGTTCTCTGCAGGTGGCCACATGCAGCAAGATGTTTTTGGCCGCACGCAAGGCAGAGACAGTATGACACTTAAGGAAAACTGGCAAGTCTTTCTCCGTGAGTTGTTGAATATCAAGAGTTTGGAGATGCCCAGCTAGCCTGGCTCTACCACACTCCACTGCAGGTGCTGCCAGACAGACTCCAGTTGGTCCATGCCAACGCTGGGTCAAAATATTAATAGGGCTTGGTATGGACTCTGCATGCTCAGTAATGAGAGGCAATTTTGCCTGGGGTTTGTGCATGCCATGAAATCCTATATCCCTCCTGCCAGTGTTCAGGCTTGCAGTCCGCAGGCAGTGGTGTGTAGACAATGTATTTTAAGGAGACCAGAGAAACCTGCTCACCCCTGGGATGAATGCAAAAAGCCTCCTATAAATGGTCTGTGGCCAGGGAAAATTGTGCACTCATGCTGCCCATTCCTGAGGGATGCTGTGTGATGGGGGTGAGGACAGGGGGAGGGGGGAAGGAAAACAGCCTGGAGGATGTCTCAAGTGTGTTCCCTGGACAAGCTGAAGCTGTGTGTTTGTGGTCTCAATGTAACGTAGAAGGATAGCAGGGGGGAAGTGGGCTGGCAGTGCTCTCTTAGTTTCAAAAGGGACACAGCAACTCAAAGAGACATAAGCCCATGTGAATATTGAGGTTGTGATGAATGCAGGTTGGTGGTGTGGGCTGCAGAGCCACATGGAGAGTAGGACTTTACAGTCCTGTGTTGTAAACTGATAGAGGAAAAGTGAGAGACCAGCCCTTGGAGTATTGTCTCCTTGCCCTTACAGTTTTCCATTTTCGTTGTGGAAAAAAAACAATAATTTCTCTTTCCCTGTATTATAAGGAATGGTTGACAATGAAGTGCCCGGTACCCTTATTAGGAGGGGAAAAAAGGGGTAAAAATGCTACTAGGACTTGGACTTTATTTTGGGGCAGAAAGCAGCATTTAGGGCTAGATAGGGACAAAGCTGATCTGCTGCTGGAGCTATCTTTGCATAAAGATATACCTTTAGCTGGGACCACCATGGAGTAGCTACATGGTCAAATGCTGCTAGTCAAAGGTCTTTGAACTTACCAACTATCCCATAGTATCACAGTTGCAATGTACGCCACTCTTTTGTCATAGCAGAGTTATGGTTGCTCTGAGTATGTACAGCATCTCAGACCTAAAATCAGAAGAGACAGAGCTGAGATTTTTCTGTCTCTAAATCTGTTTCATACTTGTGCCATTGCATATGAAACACCACTGAAAATTAAATACTTCAGTACTTTGTTAAATGTGTCAAGTTTATACCATAAAATCTTTGCATTTTGTCTTAGATGCAAAGTTTAAATGAGATAATAGTACATTTCATGAGCCGTTTATAAACATCCATGATTGATTTATTCTTCTCAACCCTCAAGTTTACTTACCTTTAAATTCACTTTAAATAAGCAAATTCATTTTAGAGTATGGGGTTCTGCAGATGTGTCTTTACAACATTCAAGTGTCTAAAGCCAAGAGAGTGGAAAGGATGCTGTGTTTTGTCCTGCCTCACTAAGTAAACAGATGTGATGGGTAGTTTATGTACATGCTACAGAGAGAAAGTGGAGCTGCTTCTCCTGCCAGCCACAGCAGCTCCACAGTTGTTAGCACCAGGAGGCCTCAGATATCCTGCAGCTGGCATCACTCCCAGTGTTGCATTTGTTCCTATCCTTGACCTGTTTTGGAAGCCTTTTCATTTGTCGCTGGTGCTGGTTTGCGTCTTTGTCACAGCAGATGAAAACACTGCTCAGCATGCATCTTCATGTCCCTTTTCAGAAATGATCAGACGGAACTGTTTCAAACCATTGAAATCTCAGCCCTCCTGCTTCTTCACAAGAAAAATGTGGGTAGTGCAATTGCATCCTTTGGGCTCCCTGTCACAGCAAGCATAGCAATAGCATATCATAGCCATAGCAATATCATACTGGCCTCAATTCATGTACTTTCTTGTGATTCATTATTCACTAGCATAAACCAAAGGGAGTGTCTTCTACATCAACCATTTGGAATTTCAGGTATTAAAAAAGTTGCTTTTCCTACCCTGGATCGTGTTTCTTTTTTTTTCTAGTTGAATTTTTTTTGTTGTTTTAGTTTTTCCCCTAATATACACAGAAGTTGGTTTGTGAGTTGCAACACTGTGCAGCCTTCTGAAGGTTTGGTAGGTTATTTTGTTTCTGTAATGTAATGTGATGACAATGGTGTTGTCATGAATGATTCCCAGAAGAGATGGGTGGTCTGAGAATGTTTGCAGGCTGTATGGGTCCTGGCAGCACTGTCATCCAAACGTGTTCATGTTGCACATCATGTGTGGGCCACCAATTCAGCAGGCTGGACAAGTGATTATAGCCCAGTTCTATATAGATGGGGTGTTCTCTTTATCAGGAGTGACAAAAGCATGCCACTTTTGATGTGCAGAGGCCATACAAAAACTTCTTTTTACCAAAAAAGATAGTGAGAAAATAGGAAGAGCTGCCACTCCTGCCCCTGGCTGACTGAGTCTGCTGGATCTTGGAGAACAAGTGTGATTACCTAAAGTCCATTAGGCTGACCTGATGTGAGCTTGGATAATTGGGAAGACTGTGTCCAACCCATGGCCTATACTCTGCTTGTGTTGCAGTGAATTCTGTTTTAACTCTTCACTTCCTTGACAACAATTTCTGAAAACTGAGGTTTTCCTTCCCACGTGTTAGCTGGCTGTTACGGCCAAGCTCAGTTACGATAAGAAAAGCATTGACTGTACTTTACCTTATTTTGTATGGCTGGTCTCACAGACAAATTTTTAGTCAGACAGCATTTGTGATGAGGATCTTCTGCATGGTAAGTATTCGTGAAAGGGTACAAATAGGGCAAGTAAAAGGATCTGGGGATGGAATTGTCATGTGAGCTGGAAGAGAAGATTGAGATTTATAAAATCATGAAGGGTGTATCCACTAAGCCCTGCAATGCAAGAATTTGGTGACTACACACAGTAAAATTAATAGGATGTCTGTTTAAAACAAGGAAAAAAGTATGTAGTGGGTATTGATAGCCTGGGAATTCTTGTCCCTTGAGGCAGCAGATGCGAGCAGCATCAGGGTCAGAAACAGACTAATAAAATTCACAGGCAACTTATGTGGATAATAAAATTGGACAGTAAGGATATACCTTCAGATATTCACAATTCAATCATTGTTGGTGCTGAGAAAGCACAGAAGAGCGGACTCATCATCACTCTCTGGAAATAGTACCTCTTGTCACCACTATTGAGAACAAGATAGTCTAGATGGGCCATTTATCTGTCTCCACAGGGTGCTTGTTGTATTTGTGTCTGCTGGGTTATATTTTGAAATTCTTCTGCTGTTGCTTGGTACTGGTAAGTCAATGAGTGGCTTGTGTAGAACAGCTGATTTCTTTTCTGGATCCTCCAGACCCTCTTGGGGTAGCTCCATATGAAGGGAAATGATAAACCCAGCAGCTGATGGTAGAGCATTTCTGTCATTGCTAACAAGCATGACAAAGGAATACTGGGGGAAATTCAGAAAGTTGATGAGTTATTTAGGGTAGCTGGAAGGATCCAATGCCTTTGAAAGATTTTTATGTATGTCTATTTTCTGAGGCATTTTCTGTAAGAAGCTGCCCAGTAGAGCCCAGCTCCTGTGTGCTATGTAGGTGGCCTAGGAGTAAAGTAGAAGCTTTGTTAGAGGATCAGCTCAAGAGATGAGAAGACTATTTTCAGGTATACAGAGGAAAACTCCTCAGATACTTAATATTACTGCAAGTTGTGCATTTATGCTCTGTATAAAGGAATAACAAGGCAGGCAGACAGCATAACGCAAATCTTCTTAAGGGGAAGACAGTTTAGGATGTGCTGCCAGTGAAGGTGACTAATAGTTAATTCCAAAAAAAACTTGGGAACTTGAGACTGGTATTGCAGTACTTGGACTTTGTGGCTCAAAAGCAGTGAAGCTCAGGGTCAGGTCTAGGTGGTTTTTTTTGGTTTTGAGGCAGAAGGGAAGCACGAGCCCTGGCTGCTGGGATCACTCTGACTGGTCTTCAGCTTGCTGACTCAGGTCTCAGAGTTTCTGAGCCATCACTCTTTGTCTTAACAGAGCTTAGCTCAGCTTTTGCCTGGAGCTCCACTATAAAGAGACCTTTTACAGGCCAATGCCATACATAAATGGAGGGAGTGTGGAAGGCAGGTAAGTAAACTCATGCTGACCGTAGCCATATCCTGTTAATTAGCTCACCTGTTGAAAGGATTTCTAAGGCTTCTTTTGCTCCCAGTATACTGCTGATCACGCAGGAAAAAAATGTACCATAGTGAGAGGTGTTTTGTTTTTTTGGTTTTTTTGTTTTTTTTTTTTTTGGTTGCGTATTTAAGTATATTACAAAAATTAATTGCTTGTCATATTGCACATAGTAAGAATTGTCTCTGGATCATCTCTCTCTGGAAGAGACTGAATCACAGGCCACTGCCTGACAGAGGCTGCAGGAAACAATACTGATCCCAGGGAATTTTTACTTCTGTATTTTAGCATGGCCTGGGCAAACAGCCTGTGCTACTGATGTGTTTTGTCCAGTTAGTAAGACTTAAGCAGCAACTGAAATTGCATGGTTTTGCTCATAATTTGGATCTGATATTAAAAAGATACTTGCCCTAGAAAGTATGCGAATGTGTAAATGGTTACATAATTAAATTATCAAGTGAAATTGAAAATCATTCAATTTACTCTTATCTCGGAGTTGACTGCATTCTTACTTGTTTAATTATAAAAGAACAACAAAAAATTAATTCTCCCTTACAAACTCTGCCTTTGAGTTTATTAGTCACCTGTCGTGGTAAACATATGGCTAAGAAAAACACAACCACAGGAGGGGTAAGATTGAAAAGAAAATATTAGTGGGATACACAGTCATTTTCCCAGGGTAGATACCAACCACAGAGCAACTCTCCACATACTTTCTCTTTTGCTGTAGATGGTTTCATTTAAATTGCACCTGGCATATGTAGTTGAGGATATGAATTAATTGTAGACATTCCTGTTTGCTGTAGAGCTGCACAAGTTTGTAAAGTGCTTGCCCCTCTGGCTAAGCAAGAGAAGAGATTTCCAATGCCAATTTATTCTTGCAGTTGGAGAAATCACCATCTGTGTGTTTAAATGGGTTTTGCATGTATCTTGGCTCTTGCTTGCAAATGTTATCAGTATCTTGCAGAATGAAACTGGGCAAGTTCTACTGCTAAGACAACCCACATGTCAGAGGGAAATGACAGGCAGAAGTCTTGTTGCACTGATGTGTAACAGGAATGGAGCAGTACCAGTTCTTCCTCGAGTGTTGCATCTTGTGGGTTGACTTGTTTTGTCAAACTCCTCTATCCCAGGCTTACTTAATCACCACTTTGTACTTGCTGGACAGGAATGGAGAGCTGGTTTCCCTTCTGGGACCATCCTCTGACTGCATCCAACTGAACAACTGGGAGCTAGTACCTTCGAATCCTGTACAGTTCTGCCTTCACGGTGCTCCTACTTTTAGTCTACATCTTCAGCAACAGCATCTTAATGTCCTGGCCACACTCACCTGTGAGTGGTTCAAGATATCTGCAGATCAGAAGCTTGTATTGAATGGCTGACATGACCGTTTACTCTTAACAGTCTGTGCATGCCATGAGAAAAAAAGTAGTATGCATATCTACTTAGCCTAAAGCCCCATTGCCTGGGAAGCCAACGCCTGTCTTCTTGAATCCCACAAGCAAGTGTGTGTACATCACCGTTTCCCACATGTGACTGTGGCTCATGGGCAGGAGGCCTTTCATGATTACTTTTCTAGGCTACAAGATGAGGTGTATTTCTGTTCTAACTACTGTGTTGCCAACATGCCATTCCACAGCCTCTCTTAGACCAAACCTCAAATGGTTTCTGTCTTGAGCCGATCTTGCAAACATCAGACAAAAGTGGGAGCCTGGATTTTCCACAAGGTCTGGGCTTCTTGAGTCTACAGCTCTGCTGCGTGGATGCCAGAACTGATGAATATATACTCAGTTATTTCTGGTGCACAAATGTAGCATAGGTGTAGGTGACCTGACAAAATGCAGCACTAAGAAGATGCAAGGCCCTTGTCTCTTGTGATTAGGTAATAGGCTTTATGTTCTGACTAAATAATCACATTTCTGGAAAAACCTGTAAAAGCTGGAGTGTCATGATAGCTTGTAGAAACTGAGGATAGTGTGTGTTAAAGGTTTCTGCTACTGAACCTCAGGGCAGAAAAGAGTTTGAATATCTAATTCAAAACACTTTAAACAACTGCTTCATTGAGCAATAGCACTTCATATAGCTAGTCTTTGCTTGTTTTGTATTTGCCCTAGGGTCTGTAAATCGCAGTACTCACTGGCAGGCATGAGGAGTGAGCATGTAAAAACACATAGGAAGAAACTTAAAGAGTTTGGAATGGAATATATAAGCTCCTCTACTTATTTTCTTTTGTAAGATGTCTCATAGAAGCTCCACTTGCTGTAGACACACACACATACACACAGAGAGAATCTCAAGGGCTGGAAGGGGCTTTGAAAGATCATTTAGTCCAACACCCCTGCCAGAGCAGGACCACCTCATTTAGGTTGGAAAACACCTTTAAGATCATTGAATGTAACTGTTAACACAGCACTGCCACCTGCACCACTAAACCATGTCCCTAAGCACTTCATCTACACATCTTTTGAATACTTCCAGGAGTCATGACTCAACCACTTCCTTGGGCAGCCTGTTCTGATGCTTGACAATCCTTTCCATGAAAAAAAAAAAATCGTAATATTGAATCTAAACTTCCCTGGTGCAACTTGAGGCCATTTCCGTTTGCCCTATCACTTGTTCCTTGTGAGAAGAGACTAACACCCACCACACTGCAACTTCTTTACAGGTAGTTGTAGAGAGTGATGTCTCCCCTCAGTCTCTTCCAGACTAAACACCCCCAACTACTTCAGCTGCTCCTCACAATACTTCTTCTCCAGACGCTTCATCAGCTTTGTTTCCCATCTCTGGACAAGCTCCAGCACCTCAATATCTCTCATGTAGTGAGAGACCAAGAACTGAACATAGTATTCAAGATACAGCCTTACCAGCATAGAGTACAAGGAAACAGTCACTTCCTTGGTCCTGCTGGCTGCACTATTCCTGAATCAAGCAGGATGTCCTTGGCCTTTCTGGACACCTGAGCACACTGCTGGCTCATGTTGACATGGCTGTTGACCAACACCCTCAGATCCTTTTCCTCTGGGCAGCTTTCCAGCCACACATCCTTAAACCTGTAGCGTTGCCTGGGATTGTTGTGGCCCAAGTATGGGACCCAGGACTTGGCCTTGTTAGATCTCATACAATTGGTTTCAGCCCATCAATCTAGCCAGGTCCCTCTGAAGGGCCTTCCTCCCCTCCAGCAGATGAACACTCCTGCCCAATTTGGTGTCATATGCAAACTTACTGAGGGTGCACTAAATCTCCATGTCCAGGTCATTGATAAAGACATTAAACAGAATTGTCTCTAGCACTGAACCCTGGGGAACAGCACTGGTGGCTGCCTGCCAGCTGGATTTAACTCCCATTCCTTGCCACTCTCTGGGCCTGGGCATCCAGATAGCTTTTAATCCAGCAGAGTATACCCATCCAAACCATAAGCACACAGCTTCTCCAAGAGTATGCTGTGGGAAATTAAGTAAAAGTCTTTACTAAAGTCTAGACAGACAACATCCACAGCTTTTCCCTTATCCATTAAATGGGTCATCTTGTCGTAGAAGGAGATCAGGTTAGTCAAGCAGGACCTGCCTTTCATAAAACCATGTTGACTGGGCCTGATCACCTGGTTGTTCTGTATGTGCGTCTATGGGCACTGAAGGTGATTTACTCCATAACTTTGCCTAGCACTGTGATTTGGTTGACAGGCCTGTAATTCCCCAGATCCCCCTTCCAGCCCTTCTTGTAGATAAGCATCACATCTACCAGAGGCTAAGTNACAGCCTTACCAGCATAGAGTACAAGGAAACAGTCACTTCCTTGGTCCTGCTGGCTGCACTATTCCTGAATCAAGCAGGATGTCCTTGGCCTTTCTGGACACCTGAGCACACTGCTGGCTCATGTTGACATGGCTGTTGACCAACACCCTCAGATCCTTTTCCTCTGGGCAGCTTTCCAGCCACACATCCTTAAACCTGTAGCGTTGCCTGGGATTGTTGTGGCCCAAGTATGGGACCCAGGACTTGGCCTTGTTAGATCTCATACAATTGGTTTCAGCCCATCAATCTAGCCAGGTCCCTCTGAAGGGCCTTCCTCCCCTCCAGCAGATGAACACTCCTGCCCAATTTGGTGTCATATGCAAACTTACTGAGGGTGCACTAAATCTCCATGTCCAGGTCATTGATAAAGACATTAAACAGAATTGTCTCTAGCACTGAACCCTGGGGAACAGCACTGGTGGCTGCCTGCCAGCTGGATTTAACTCCCATTCCTTGCCACTCTCTGGGCCTGGGCATCCAGATAGCTTTTAATCCAGCAGAGTATACCCATCCAAACCATAAGCACACAGCTTCTCCAAGAGTATGCTGTGGGAAATTAAGTAAAAGTCTTTACTAAAGTCTAGACAGACAACATCCACAGCTTTTCCCTTATCCATTAAATGGGTCATCTTGTCGTAGAAGGAGATCAGGTTAGTCAAGCAGGACCTGCCTTTCATAAAACCATGTTGACTGGGCCTGATCACCTGGTTGTTCTGTATGTGCGTCTATGGGCACTGAAGGTGATTTACTCCATAACTTTGCCTAGCACTGTGATTTGGTTGACAGGCCTGTAATTCCCCAGATCCCCCTTCCAGCCCTTCTTGTAGATAAGCATCACATCTACCAGAGGCTAAGTTTTCCTCTGCTTGTGTAGTCTAGCTGGCCTCCAGTGTTGTCCTGCGCCTTGTCCACACAAGACTTCTGTCAAAGTGCAGCTATTGGAGTATGTGTTGGTGGGGAATCGCATAGAGTAACTTTCTAAAAATAGTCCATGCATGTGTCATTGCAATTTGAAAAAGTCAATTCCTAATGTATTGCTGCGGCTCAAAGCAGTATGAATTTTCTTCCTCCACAAGTCTGCTAAGATAGATCAGATTATTCCCATACATTAACTGTTGTTTAATAGGCAGATTGTCAGCTGCAGTTAAATTTTATCTACAAAAAAAAAAAAAAGAACCAATTATTCTACTTAGATAGCAAATTATTAGACCCTATGTTTGTTTGTTTCTTTCTTTCTTTCTTTTATTCTTTTATCCTATCTGTTGGACTGAATTTACAGCCTCAATTATTTTATTAATCCTCATATAAGCCCAGAAACATCATTGTTTTACCCAAAGGTGAGTTTGTTTCTTAATGTAGGTACTTAAGCCTGCACAGCTTTGAAACCAATAGAAGCTTACCCAGGAGGGAGTTCGTACCAGGTCAATTACCTTTCTTTAAGCCACAACAAAATGTAGACCTGAGGCTCTGTTTTGGCTTTCAGCCTTGACTTTGTTAATTTTGCTTCAGTACTTACCTCAATTGCTTTTGCCATCTTGCTATTAGGAAGCTTTCTTCATCTACGCCTGTGATGGTGACTGGTATTTTGGATTGGATAGAGTTTAACAGATTTTACTTTTAAACCTATGACAAGCTTCTGGGCATGCTGTAGCATGGGTTTTAAGTTGGGGCTCACTTTTGTGGTTGCCCGTTCTCAATTGGGACTGCACTGCACCCAAAGAGGTGGGTCCCTCTCAGCCTCATCCCTGCTGTCTGTCCATAGCATGCTCTCAGGTCTCTTCTGGTACAAGTGTTGGTGGTGGTGCAGGTGCTGGTGTGAGCCAAGTAAGCTTAGGGAGACAGGAGACATCCAGCCCTGCGGAAGCACTGACACACGACCCTGGAGGACTTTGGCCAGATGGATGCAAATCTCCTGTCAGGTTTCCTGAGCAACTTCCCTTGAGCTTTCTTTGCTGTTAGTGGGATATGAAACTTCAGACTGGCAGAATCAGGGGCTACATTAAATAATGTGTGTAGTTTACTGTTGTCATTGGTTAGGTTTACAGTGGTACAAGGCTTGTACAATAAACATATATAGTGAAAGCAGGGGAAAGTTACTGCTTGTGAGAAGCAGTATGTGTGCTGAACAAATTAGAACCATGTGAATTAATTCATCCTTCTTTACCCTTTGATGCACTGCTAGTACAGTCTAATGTCTGGCTAAGTGCACCTGCCCTGACAAACAAAACAATGAGACAGATGATAGTTTTTCAGTGAGCATTCATTATGACTCAGTAAAAATTGCCATTCTTGAATTTAAAGAATAGCTTTGTATTCAGATGGCAATGACAGAGACAGGAGTGACGCTTCAAAACTTCACCCTTTGAAAGGAAGTAGTTAATATTTTCCTAAAAGCTGAAAGACTTCAAACTTCAGCCCTGGCTACAGGCTCAGCTAGCAACATGCTTTTCTATGGTGGGGTTTTTTACCACACTACATTGTTTCAGAAATCTGATAATTATTGTTTTGCCTGGCATCTTAGATGACCTTCTTTGTGTCATGGTCTGTGTTGGCTAGCTGCTTTAGTTTGTTGCTTGTTGCCTTCTGCTTGTACAGGCTTTACGACAGCTTTATGTCCCACCCTCTGTTGAACAAGCAATCATAAATTTTAGAGTATGTGGCAGACCTTGAGGAGGAGACGTTGCAAAGGAGGTCTTTCTACATTCTTGCAAAACTGATGTCAGGGTTGTACTAAAATTGAAGTGATTTGTGCTTGTGTTCCTTGAAGGATAAAGCTAAGCTATACTAGCCTATGTTTTGGAGCTCTGTCAGCTGTAAGACACTGCCAGCTTCTCTATCAGTCAGTATGCCTTTGACTCAGATTCACATGGTGCTTGCACTAATTCATTTCTGGATTTTCTTTTCCTTGGCTAGCTTTTTCCTTAGTTTAGCTTTTAAATACTTCCACACACATAACTGTCAGAGCCAAATAAAAAATAACTGGAAACATGCAACTAGTTTGTGGAGGAGCTGTCAGCCTAAGTCTGACTGGGGTTGGCAAATCCAGGTGTTCTTCATACACCTAAGCTCCACCTATCTGAGTCAACAAAATGAAATGCTGTTTGCATTGTGTAGAACTTGAAGCAGAGCCAAGAAGAGGCGTGTCTGCAGCCCTGGACAAATCTGTGTCTCTGAGGGTGAGGGTTGTGATCAGGCTGCCCAAACAGTGGGCAGGGAAGGAGGCACAGGAGCCTTGCTGCAGAGCCATCAAGGCTGTCTTTGCAGAGCCAGCCAGCAGCCAACTAGCCACAAAACTGCTGCTGGTTTTGCTTCTGCCTCTCACTTGGCATCTGCTTGGCAGCCACTCACCCACGGCAGCAGCTCAGGTCCCCACACCTCACAGGCATGCATCCACGCAGCAGCCATGATTCTGCCGCCAGCTGGGTTTGTCAGGTGCTCAGGATGCACATACTCGCTTTTGCTGCATCTGCACTGGGGTCCTTTCACCTCCCTTGGGAGACATCTGAGTTCAGAAATTGCAGCTGGGCTCCTGCTTGCTGGTACTTGCTCTTCTGTAGTTGCTCTTCACCTGAAAGTCCTCTAACCCTGCCTATGTAAACAATTGGGTAGTCTAAAACTTTAAATACGTGCCAGTAAATGTGGGGAAGTGTCTGTGGTACAAAGGGAGTTAGGGACAAACTGCAAAAAAAAAAAAAAGCTGAGGGCAGGTCAAAAATTCCAAAGCCAATTGCAAATCCAGCTGGTTACATCTTCACTGAGGGCAGATCCTGAGCCTCCTTGGAGGTTTCAGAGAGCCACAGTTCAGATGCCAGGGCAGCTGTGGGTTTTGTGATGGCTAGGAGATTAAGAGGAATACAAATTACTGCTATGCTGAAGTTTGCACTGAAGATGTGACTTCAAACACTCAGAAATGCCTACTGCCTCATGTACCTAATTTCTTTAAATTTTCTGGTTTTAACTGCCTTTTTCTTGTCTGTTCCAGGTTGAATGTCTGGTTGGACCTGGTGCATGGCATTTGCATGACACCTAACAGCCTAGCTTTGGATGTGTCACTGAGCAGACATGGCCTACCCAGCAAATACTAATGGCAGTGCTACAGGTAACTAATTGGGAATGCTTTTCTCTCTTTGGATTTTTTGGGGTTTTTTTAACCCTTCCTTTTCCTGTAATTGTGAAAGGAGCTGAAAAGGGAAGTTTGCAGCCGTTAAAACTAAATACTAAAAATGAATTTGCTGGCAGAGCCGAGCCTGTCTGTTCCCTACTACCATCCTGCATAATCTTTTAAATATTTAAAGTGTGGAAAGTTGTTTGCAAAGATGTGAGGGCGGGCACTCTCTCTTTCAGTGTGCAGAGCTCCCTACTTTCAAGGACCTAACTAACACTAGCTTACAGAAGACTCAGAGAGGCCTAGGAGTTTGCTGCAGAAAGTCATGTGGCTGTTACCCTGTGTGTGTAATTAACTGGTGGTGATTAACCAGCTCTTACACACTGAATCCCCAGACCTTCCGGGTCACCGGTGCTCATCAGGCGGATTTTTGTTTTTTTGCTTCTCAGCCAAACATACAAGAATTTCTCAAGAAAGATCAAGAGATGTTCAGTTCATTTCACTTTTATTGTAAGAAGCTCCTGAGATTTCTATTTTGGTTGCGTGATACTGTTTGAAATAGACTGGTTGGCATGTGCAAAGGTTGCTGAGGAGGGCTGACAAGTCAGGAGGAGGCAGAGATTGCAGAATGATTGATAACGGCATAGCAGCAATGTTCCTCCTGCGGTTGTGTCAATATTTTCCTGTTCTTTTGATCACTGCACAAACATAGCTTTAGCCCACTAAAGCTGAGGCTGCTACAGTGGGATTATATGGAAAATTTCAAGTGCATGGCAGGAACTTGGGGGTGCTCTGAGACCTCTCAATGTAGGTATGAGGGGAAATGGATTCATCAGTGGAGGCTGGGGTGGCTGGGAGCACTTGGAATATCCTAGGAAGGAACGTTAAGTATCTTTTTTTCTTGTCCACATAAACAGGAATGTCAGCTTTTCTTTTCCACCGAAGGCTCATACACTCCTGTTCAAGTGCTGCTTGCTAGACCATGATATAAGCATACTGCAAACTGGCTTATCTGGTGGATTTTAGCACCAACCTTATTTCACAGTATGTTCTGGTATGGAAGCAAGTACTAAATTACTCACTGTGCTTACTGTAGAATTGTTCTAATTAGTGCAAAGTATTAAAATATTTTGTGTGCAGGAAATTAGAAATATAAAGTGTCATTATCTACAATTTATGTGAAACAAGAAGTCTTTTCTAAAGGCTAATGGAAGTTATAGGAAGACACTGGAGTTATTCTTACATGTTGATGATTTGAGGTTAAATTTACCAATGTTTTAAAATCCTGAGACTGCTGAAAAAAGGTATTTTCTCTTCCTCTCTCCCCATTTTTACACAATTAGAAGCATATTCCCTAAGAAAGAAACTATATATTTTGTAACCTTTTGTAATCCTTTGAAAAACACGGACTTCAAAACCTCTGTTGTGTGACCTAACTGTAGCTGTTTACTGCCTAATACCGCCGTGTAACTTGCCTTTTTTTAGCAGTACGCTTTTAACTTAAGTCATGCAGAACAATTCCTTCAGCTTACAAGGAACGAAAAATTGAGTGTTACTGATTGGTTTACTAATTTTTTTATCCCCCGGTAGGCTGAGGTATAAGCCTGAAACAAGCTAGATGCTTGTATTGGGGATGTGTTAATGCAAGATGAAGCTTTAGTTATGCAAACAAGGCTTCTTTCAGGGCTGAAGCTGTTCCCTTATTCGTAGAAAGAAGCTATAATGAATTGCAAGTATTTAATTCAAAATTAAATTGGACAACATTTTGCAGAGACTGTCAGGACTTGTTGGCTTTGCAAACCCTTGAGGCCAGCGTTCTAACACGCAGCTATGTATGCCCGTGTCTGCAAATCCTCAGCAATTCGTAATGGACAGAGTATTGGGCTGCAAATACCTGTGATTTGTTATCCTGCTGCTGTGCCGCCTGAGAGGGAATGCCTGTGGATGAGCAGGAACTGAGTTGGGCGTTGGAGGTATTAAAGCAAGTTTCTTAATTGCATGGAGCTCTAACAGTGGAGAGACAAACTTAGGGGTGGTGTTTTCTGCACCCTCTGAATCAATCAGCAAAAGGAAAAAGAACTAGAAAGACTTGTTACGGACTACTAAACTGCGTTTATGTTACTTGAATACTTTGGCAAGTTTGACCACATGTTCAGCTGCACTCAAGTACGAAGTGACTAAGAAGCAGTGGTTTGCTTTCGTTAACTCGAGAATGTGAGTATTTGCACTGTTAAATGATTATGCCTATGTGCCATTTCAGACAAATTTTTTAGTATACAAGCCTGTATGGAATACCGATGCTGCAGATAAAATCTGTGGAGGAATGCTTGAATTTGGAACTGGTTTCCAAGAAAGGATGAAGCTATTTTGCATTTGTATAGAGATTAATTTTTAAAGGATATTTATGGGAAGTACATTTGCTGTAAATATTTTCAGTGAGTGAGTATGCAAGATAAGCTACAAAGCAAGTGATGACTTTATCATAAAACCACCTATCATAAACTTCCTCTGCATCTTGCATATCTCGGTAAAGTCATGAACTTTAAATGTGGCAATTAAGTACGAGGCCGTGATTTAGACTTGAGTGCTGTTTGTCTATAGTTCAGTTTTGCTTCTGTCTTGAAGTTTTATCACTCTGTTCCAGGTTTCATTGCACAGGGGTCTTGTAGTGAACATTATTTCTGTGACCCAAAAGCTTATTTGTTCATCTTTGTACATTTTGGAAATTGGTTTAGAGTCTTGGTACTGATCTTGGACTAGGTTCTGCTCATTAACATCATTAATGATGGTAAAAGATTGGTGCTTGCAGAAAAAAATTGTTTTATTTTATTAGTTGGGTGCTGGATATTCACAAGCCTTTGCTGCTTCAAGTGTGCCCTGGTGGTAAGCTCAGCAGGGTTAAGGAGTGCTGTAGAAGTCCACTACAGAGCATAGTGTCATGCACGGGTCCGAGGGGCTCCAGCAGGAGCTGGGAAGTACTCTGTGTCTGTGGGGAGCAGTCTGGAGGGTGCACTTATTTTGATGCATGATACAAATTAATTTCTGCTTGCACAGTACAATGCAGGAAGGAGGGGGGCGTGGGGGAAGAAAAAAGAAGTGATTGTTTCTTGAAATGGTATGAGTGCCTTGGTTAACTGCTGGGTGAAACTTCCAGTAATTGTTAGCTTCCATGCTTGCTAGGACTGATACACAAGTCATATTTTTAATGAGGCTCTGCAGACATTTCTGAAGTGCTATCTGTAGAAAGGTCCTTTGGTCAGCTGCAGAAAGCACCATGCACACCAGCTTAAAACTTACCAGGCAGTTTGGAAATACTTCTGGCTGGACTTTACATTCCTTTCATTAATACCTGATTAGCTGAAACTTTGTTTGCAAAACACATGTTCTGAAAGGAACCGAATAATGTGAAATTCCAGTCCAATACTAATTATTCTGATGTAGAAAACAAGGATGCAGCAAAACAAACATAGGAGACTAATTAAAAAAGATAAAGGATTAAAAACTGTATTTGTTTCTAACCTTAACAAAAAACATCTGTTCTATTTGACTCTCCTAAGCACCTATGCTCTGTATCCAGGGACCACAGAATTGCCTCTTTAGCAAGGACATGAAGAAACGTTATAGCAGAAGAAAAGCTTTCCCAGTGTCCCTGAGTAGGATGAGCTGAAGGGGTCAGTATAGGAAGGCTGTTGCACTAACCCTTTCTTTGCAGTGAATGAAGCACCTATCATTTTCTGTACATGGTGCCTGAGATTTCCCTGAGCCTTTCTCTTTTCTCCCTTCTGTCTGTGCCTTTCCCCTCACTCTCATCTAAGGATTTGTGTTTCCATGCCTTCCTGTCCCATTTTTAATGAGCTTCTAGTTAGAGGAGTGCTACATCTTAAACAGACTTATTCACATGTTCCTGTGTGTTGTTACTCAGCTATATACTTTACCTGCTCTCCAGATTCCTGTACAGTTCTTAAAGCAGCGGCATCGTAGCAACTCATCATCGTTTCTACTGTTGGTCTCTACACCTGTAAAGCAAGGAGCTGCTGCTAATATGCAGGCATCAAGTGTCTTTGCTCCTAGTTTACTCCGTTCACTTTCAGCCTTCTGGAGATGTCACCCCCAGCAGACCTGGGCATCCACCTCCGCTAATGAGAGTGCAGCACTGATGCTGGTTGGTGGCAGAAACAAACCGTGTTGGAGCTCAGTGTCCCCTCTTATTTGTTTTATACATGCAGTTACTCTGCAGCACCCCGTGGGCCTTTGGTTAGCTCTGCTTTCTATCTCAACAGTGTTCTTGACTCCTACGTGAAGTTAAAACCATGCACCAGTTAGTGGGAGAATGAGGCTATTACAAGAGGCTGTTGCTTGAATTAATGTTGTTTGAGATACCAACATCAACACAATTCAAAGACCAAATGTTTAATAAATGTGTTTTCCATCTGCTGGTATGTAAATGCTTAAGCAGCCGCTGTAAACTCTTACGCAAACCCCTGCTGACTTTGACCTTTTTTATTGAAATCAACAAATAGAACACACATTTACTTGGAGCAAAAGTTGTTATCACACAAATCCCCTGCATGGATTGTAACAACTTTTACGAAACATTTGTAGACACTTTCCTTTCAGTTACTGGATTATTTGAGTTGGTCCATCCTATGATTTGATTTTCCTGATATGTGTAATCCCAGGCAATACGCATGGAGTTTTGCATGTTTTCCAGCCTAATGATCTAAAGTTCAGTCTAGGAAGAAAGTTCTGTGCACCAGAGCATGACTGCTGTTACTAGTTTTAGCAGAATATCTGCCAGTTTTCATTACAGACCCTCGGTCAGTAAATGGGGACTTGTAGACAGGCAGAAGTTAGCAATGTTAGTGTTTGATTGCTAGGCAGTTGTCAGTCCAACAGAGCCTTCGCTGCATTGTGGGTGCCTGCCACAAGAGCCCAGCTGACAGATGTGCTCCAATGCTTTCCTGGCAAGTAGGTGCCACTGAGGTACCACCACAGCACTACTGACACCTTGGGCTCTGACTTTTCACTTAGCAGGTTGAAATGCTAAGTTTGCTTAGCTTAGCGGATGGAAATGACCGGTATTCAGGTGAGTTGTGCTTTATCAAATCAGCCATGAAAACAAGGGTAGTTTTGTTGAGTCAGGGCTGTGTGATGAGAGGTCATTAAGCATGGGCTTGCTCCCCCACTATGCTCCCTGCTCTGAGCCTGCATCCAACAGCTATGTGAGTTGATGGGGATGGGTGAATGCCAAAAGTGTGCTTTGGCAGCTGGTGGGAGATTCTTTCCATCAGGAGAGCCTGTTGAATTGCCACGTAGCCTTGTGCTTTCTGGGTGAGCAGATGGTATGCGGGGCTGTCACTGGGATCCTGCTCCTGCCTCACCCACAAGTGATCTGACAAGTCACTGTGGTGAGGCACAGTATTTAAAAACACACTAGGGTGGGACCCTGAAATCTGTGGGGCAAAGGGTGAGTGAGCCTCTAGTGATTTCACATCAGATCTATTGTAACGCGTATCAAAATTTTCATCATCATGCAATAGTACACTCACTGATGTCAGATCTGCCTTAAGGACAGGTGGCTGGAGATGCAGCACACGATCTCACAGCCAATGCCAACTTTCTGCATTAATTAATAGTTGTTTCTGCTGCAATTGTTAGTTGATATTTATAATCCAAGGGTGTATTTACCACTGCAACAGAAAGCTTGAAAACACATGAACTTGCATTTGCCCAACCTGGAGGCCTTTATCAGACTATAGAGTAGTGGGAGTAGGGGTCATGCACCTTCTTTTCCACAGAGCTTGTTGCCTTTGAGGCCTGATTTTGGAATCTGATGGAAAGGCAAAGGGCAGGAGGAAGTTAGAAAGGATGCAGTAAATACTGTGTCATTGGAAGTTGGGGTCATAGCAGTCTGGCCCAGATAGCCCTGCCCTTAGAAATGGAAATTGTATGTAGTGGGAAGCAGATGGCCCAAGACATAAAGCCATGCAAGATGCAGATCCTCTGCCAAAGGACAAAGCTGCTGTCAGAAACTGAACAGATTTAATTGGTCCATCTTTTGTTCAGAGATTACTGCAGTTGTGTCTTGTTCTGTATTATCTTCTGCAGCTGCCCAAAAGCTTCTTAAATCTCACCCAGGCAGAGGGCTATGTTCATTCCTCTCTGACACAGGCTTGCTCATGGAGTAATGCATGCTTTCTTTGTCTGAGCTGTTGAGATGCACTTGCATGGGCAGCACCTGGCCCTTGGAAACAGATGCCCTCTACACCCTTGGAGACAGCTAAGGGTGCCGATCTTGTGTTTTAAAGCCAATAATGCTTTAGGGACTAAAGAGGCATGCCTTGCTGTTTGTGGTACCCTGCAACCTCACTGAACGGGTGATAGTTAGCAGTGATAAAAGAAGCCCTAAGGTCTTGTGATGGAAGTCACTGCTTCCACTGATCTGGCGGTGGTAGTCAGGTGAGAGATTCCTGTGTGGAGGAGCAGCCTGTGGGGCTGGGTGAGGGGCAAGCATTAGTGGCAGGGCAGGCATATGTCTCTGGAAAAACACCACAACACTTCAAAAGTCATTCCCTCTGCATCTTCTTCCTTCCACCCATTCTCAAGATACACAGCTCAGCAAATCTTCCTGTGTCCATTTAACCCAAAAGAGTGGCTTTTTCCTCAAAACTATTCTACATGAGTCTTCACTCCCCAAATTCTTCTGCAGAAAGCAGTTTATGAATAATGCATATGAATCTCCTCCCTGTGGGAAGGGAAGGGATATTGTTGCCTTTGAAAGGATACAGTCCCTCAGGGAAGTGGCTTGAATGGAAATAGTTTGATTAAAGCCTGTTGTCTTCTGTTTATGAACACCAAGTTCCTGGATTTAGACATGTTCCATGCAGAAAGATTACTGATGGAGCAGAAGTCCTTGGGAAACTGCTTATAATGGCCACCTCTCTCCATTCCATACCATTTGTAAGGCTTTGGGTTAGAGATGACCAAGGGGCATATCATGTTTACACAGCAGTTTAAGGGGCTGAGTGAGCTCTTGGGCTGCCCACGTTGGCATCGCTGCTGTATCTCCATTTCCTTCCTCTGGTAACATGACTCCCCTTGTTGGCAGGGCACAGATTCCGGCCAGGATGTCCCCGTGTGACCAGCCATGAGCTTCAGGACAGAAGTGTGCTTGTGGCCATCCTCCCTTTTCTTTCTCCCATTCCCTCCTCTGGTTTCATCCGGAAATTGCACAGCTAACAAGCTGAGAGCTGTGGTCATCCTCTGCTCTGGGATGCATGTTGCAGGATAGGGGGAAGGTGTAGCAGATTAACAGAGTCCAAATAGGGCTCTCCCCCTTCACTATCTCTTTTAACTCTTTAAAAACTCTTCATAGTGTATGCTTGGCCTGCATTAGGTACATGAGGTTTTTCTTCATCTGACTCGAAGCTAAATGCTCACTCAGAGAGGTGGGTGACTGTGAGATCCAGTCATAGTCTTTCATGCTTTCAGTCCATCCTTTCCCACTTAGAAAAACCTCTTCCCTGTAGAAGAAGGTAATGTGACCCTTGTTTCTTCTCACAGCCCATCCCTCTTGCTTGCTCAGCTTCTCCTCCCTATTTATCTCCTACCGCAATGAGTGTTTCATGTAATTATCTTATCTTTCTTTTATGAATGTATTCCTGTATCTTTTTTCCTTTAAAACAGTATGTTGCTTTTCTTCAACATAGAGGACCTGTCTGTGGTATTTCTGTGTTGCCCTTCAGTATTTGTTGGGAAGTAGGAAAGGGAGGGGGTGGAAACTGTTTTTAACAGCTGGGTTTGAAGGTTTGGTCAGATTAGGGTGAAGATCAAATTAACTGGTAATTGGGAACAGATTGTTCTCTCTCTGTAAACCAGACATTGTTGGTGTGGAGCAGACTCTTATTGCTGAAGGGCATGTTTGTTGATGTGCTCCTAGCCCCTTCCCTTCACCTCTTTTTGCACAACTAACCCCTCTGCCCAGAGCGCTGTACTGTGGGTTGCAGAAAAAAAAGAAAATACTTGTGCAATTTAACTGCTGTTACTGGAATTTCAGGTCTAATCCTCACAAATAGGTCAAGTTTTAACACTTTGTGTACACTGCTTGGTCAATCTAAAGTGTGCAGCTTTAAAAAACCTCAACAGTACAGTGCAAGAAAATACAATAAAATAGATGGTTGTGGTTGAAGAAGTGGAGTGACATTTGCATATGACAAGAAGCACAAAGAAAGGATCAGAGAAGTCATGTTTGAAGGGATTATGGGGATCAACAGTGTTTTTTTTCACTTCAGCAAGTCTATGGCTAAGCCCTTTATCTCCCTCCCTCCTCCCTCCAGCAGGAACTGTGATTCTTAAATTTTATGTGTTTTTCTATACCTTAAGGTGTTTGGGTTTTTGTTTGTTTGTTTGTTTTTAAAACATGTATTTTAGAATCATTCTCTTCTGCTTCTGTCCTCTGTTTTTCTGTGTGGAGACAAATGGCTGTTACACAACTTTTAAGATTGCCACAAGACTGTAAGACTGAATGTGCTCGCAAGGCTATGCATCCACTGCATCACCGTTTAGACTTTCACCATTCTTCCTTGCCATCATTAGTTACAGGCCCATTCCCTCCCTTCTGAGACAGCGTGTCTGCCATCCAGAGTGCTTGTCTTCTCCCTTTTGTTCCTGATACTCTGCTCAGCCCCTTTCTCCAGTCCGAGGTCTCACTCCAGCTCTCCCTGAGGATATGCTGGGTGAAGTCCACAGGGAAGCGCAGCCTGTTCCTCACCACTGATGTCCAACCCTCCTCCCCACCCAGCTCTGCCTTTAATGTCAAGAGGCTTCCTTGCAACTTGTCGCCAGTGCTGTTGAAAACACACTGTTGATAATTATGGGAAAAATACTTCCCTCTTCCTTTGCAGAGAAAAGTCATAAGACTGCAACAAGCATGTGTGTGGCTTGGCCAGATTGTCTTGGTCTGTATCACTGTAGGGCAAGACTGCAGACGTAGCCAAGACCACAGCAGCAGGAGAGACATCTCTATGTGAAACTGCTTTGTGGCAAATCCTGCTCCACCTCAGCTTTAGCATCTTTCTCCAATCCTGCTCCTGCATGATGTACTGCACACAGTTTATCAGTTACATGGTACATTAATAATTAAACATTCAGTCTTGCGCATGGGTCCTACGAGCTATGTGTGGCACTTGTTTTTGTCCCCAGTTTGTGTGACACCTTTCCTTGCCTTAGCCTTTTTCCTAATCACTGTGTTACTGTGGGTAGAAGAGACAGTCTAACACCTCCACTTGAGTTCACAACAGGCAGAAGTTCACTTTGCTTCATTTTCTGTGGCTTAAGAAGCCTGTGCATGTGTTTCCAGATTTGAGAATGCCATGCATTTTATCTTTCTCTTCCTTTCTGTTGTGTTCAGGTACAGTGTCATTCACTTCTTGTCTCTGAAAAGTGGGAGAGCAAAGCTGACTCTGAAAGCCCTACAGGAAGATGCAAGCTGAGTTGCTAGCTCACTCAGCACAAACTTCTAAGTAGAAACAAGCAAGTATGCCTGACTTTTTCCATAGAAAAAAGAAGAAAAATGTATTTCACCAGATTTGAAGGCTTGAATGGTCTACTCTCCCACAACAGGACTTTTTACCAAAAGCCTTTCCAAGCAGTCATGCTGAGAGAACAGCAGAGATCATGATTTACCTCAAGACACACAAAATACCAAATAGTTTATTCTGTGTGAAGCTAAACCCAGTGAACACTTAACAATGATACAGGGCACATTTTTCAGTTGCATCCTTTCTCTGGGTAGAAGCAAACTAACAAGAGACCTAACTGTAGCGTGCAGTCTGTCACATGGAGGTTTGAAGTTTTACGTAGTCATTGGGTCAGATTAGCCATCCATAATTGTATTTCCAGCGACTTGACCAGTAGATCGTACAGTACTAACATATCAGCTGCAGTCTGACATTTTGAATATATTGAGTTATTTAATACCTCTCAGCTGCCCTGAAAATACACATTTGACACTGTGACTTAAAAGCCATGCTGGACTACCTCAGCTCAGGAAGTCTGTGGGTCACAGGTTTCTGCAAGCTGAGAGGAGAAATGTTACTGTATGTTTGCCACCTTATTATGCCCTTTCAGAGGCGTCTGCTAAGGAGGGAGAAGGTAGGTAGGCTGGATTAGTCTCAAGTCTGATTTGAATAGCTAGCAGGTTATAAGATAATTCTGAAAGGCAGTAAAGGAAAAAAAAAAACCACAAACCCAACCCAAACTAAACCCACAGCAATGCCACCCCTCTCTCCCAAAACAAAACACACCAATATAAAACTGAGAAGAGCCATCACTAAAATTCAACAGCAATATTTTTGTGGGTAGAAGCATGAACCTGACAGTGGTGGGTCAGGCCATCGTCTGTGCTCCACTGGGCCTTTAGTTGGGCAGGTTATTCTTTCCAAGCAGAGCCACTCTAGTGCTGAGGAAATGGTCAGTTGGAAGCATGTGTTTTGAAGTGCTGGGCATCATCCATTGCCTTTCACACATCCATTGTGTCCTCTCTGCTTTTATTTTTTTTTTTTTTCCTGAAAAGGGGTGTGAAATAACCTTTTTATTAGATAAGAATTTAACATCCAAATGGCTGCCCATACACCAAATCTTACATTCACTCTGCTGCAAGACCAAGTCAGGTTTTTTTGGTCGCTGGGGAGCTATGCTCTGACCTCAGTTTTGTCTCTACTGTAAACAGGAGCTGAATGAGTTTATTTGGCACCATAATGGTCTCAAAGGCCAAGAAAATGAATACACGTGTGCTTTTTGCCTTTAGGTTTTATTGGTGCCAACCCAGACATGTGCCTCTGTATCTGACTTGCTGGACAAGGGACAAAGTGCTCATACACTTTATGGGTTATTGCTTGCACTCATGGTCAGTCTTTTTCAGCCTGCTGAGTTGACTGAGCTTTGAGGATAGTTCACTGAAGGTGCATGACTTGATGCAGAGCTCATTCAGATGTCAAGCCCTTGAAACCACAAAGTAATGATAAACAGATGGAGCATGTGGAGACACAGCTGCTAAAATGTGTTCTTCTCTAAACAGGATATATCATGCTGTCTTTTTTTAGAAAAATTGAATCATATAATGTTAAAGTTTTAATTTTTTTTCCTCTCTGGGCAGCATACTAACTCTCGAGAAGGATGTTTTGGCCATACCTTCTACTCTCATACTTTATCCCAGATGTCATGGGGTTTTTTTCACAGCAAAAAGCAAGGAGGACATTTTCCTGTTCTCCCCTGCCTGGTGTGAAGAAGCTGCTGATGGAGCTAGAGATGCCCACCAGTGGCACCCAGTGCTGCTGTGCACTCCTTGTCCTCACCTGTCTGTTCACTCTGCAGGTTGAAGGAAGGGGGCTTGAAGGGCCACGAGCGCAAAGCAGTGACTGCAGGCTCTGGGCAGTGTTTCAAGGGTTGAATTTTTGTGTTTGCCTCCCTGAACAGAAAGCCTGGGTCGAGTTTCAGCTGCCCTAGAGATTTTCTATCTTCTAGGAGAAACTTCAAAGCCTAGTTAGAAGCTGTTTCCAAAGCATTTTTTTATGGAGAGATGCTTTTCTTTATGAGGTAGTTAAAGCAGAGGCCATACCAAACTGAGTTTGCTTCAAATTCGTTACCTGCATGGTATATTACCACAACTCTTCCGGTCTGCAATGATCCTGGAAATTACTTTAATAATTCATGTTTCTTTTTTTCCTTCTTTTTCAATTGTTCTTGGAATCTGGATGGAAAACACGCTAAGAAACCTGTTTTCCTTTAGTTTTGTGAAGTCTTGGGATTGTTATCCTTGTTAAATTAGCATGTCCCCATGCCCATTTACTTTAGAAGTCCTTGTTTGGCTATAATACAGCGACTGTTACTGTAAGTAGAGGTGAAGAGAGATGGAGATGAGGCTTTTGAGGGTCTCTTTATGATGGTAACAAGTGATCTTTATGCATCTGGAATCCCAGTTATCCTCGCTTGAGTTAATACTTGGTGTTATGTGGAAACAAGGAATTGGAAAATCAAATATGTTTGTGGATCATTTTGAAAGTGCCTGTACTCACATGAAGGACATCTTGAATATTTTGGCTGCGTTTCGGGGGAAAAAAACTAAAACTCTATCTGTAACTTTATACTAAAAGTTTTTTATTTTTATCCCTCAAATTATAAGCTGCATTTGAGAAGCATAAACAAAAAACGAGATTGAATGTAACACCGGCAGAACTGCAAGGAGTGGTGGTTACAACAGAGGTTAATTGTTCTGCCTGAATTATATCAATGAACCGTTCTGTGCTCAGTCCACACGTGGGAGTGAGAAATGAGAGAGGTGGGGGTGAAGGGCTCAGAGAGGAAGGGAGAGCGAGTGGTGGAAGAAAAGTGAACTGAGCTTTTAATTCCCTCTTGGGAATTAAATCTGTCTTCATTAGAGAAGAAAAGAAAAAAAACACAATTTTTCAGTGCGTCATTTGGTATGGTTCCTTTTGTCCTGCTGCCCATTTCATGCATTTTAACCCTTGGGGAGCTGGAGTCGCTGCACAGCATGTGCAACGCAGTGAAGGAAACCACTGGCGCTGCGCTGGGCTGGCTGCCGGGCTGGGACTGTCTCAGGAAATTCCAAATGAGTATAAATAAATGCTCTGTAGCAACCTCTGGGCTCCTTGCCTGCTGATGTGTCAGGAATACACACTCCCTTTAAGGCAAAGGAAAGCGTGCTTCAGACTTAATTTCCTGAAAAACTAAAGGTGGCGGTGTCCAAGGGTTTGCTTCTGGGTGGATCGGTGAGTGAGACCCTCGGAGGGGGTGGAGGGAGAGGCGAGAAGCGAGCGGGCAGTTCTGTGAGTGCTGCGGCATGCTTGAAAAAAGGGACAGGGACAACAGCTGAAACAGCCCTTGGTGTTCCTAGAGAACAGCGCCTTGGGATAGGGAGTGGGGTATTTTTTGGGGTTTTTTAGCAGTATCCATTTAGCTGAGTTGCCTCACAAGTGCTATCTGGTCATCTGAAGGGAGTTTGCACTTGGCGGTTTCATGTGCTTCTGGTGGCCCTCTTTGTTTTTTGTGGTTACATAGAGAGTAGTTTGTTTTCTTTAACAAACACAGGTTTTCTAGTGGGAGATCAGTGTTGTGAACATTCAAGTGAAGGAAGTGTACCTGTTTACTCTCAGGCATCTTTTTCTACAGCAAAAAAGGTAATTGTTACCCTTAAAGTTGCTAACTTTGAATATTGCCTATACAGATTGAATTATAAGCCACTGCGCTCAGCTATTTAGAATGTGCGTGAAGAATTAATTCTATTAATAACCTTATCCATATTTTCTCCGGTGATTTGCTTTTTTAACTTTTTGGAGAAAATCTGTTTATTGGCCTGAACTATTTTAAGTGCGGAGAAAAAGCTTTTAGTGTTTTGGAAAATGCAAATCACTTACGATGTTGAAGTTTGGAAGGCGACACATGTCTTATCTCATAGGAGAAATCAGCACTGGATTAATATAAAAAAGAGTAAGAGGGAACAATTCCCAGTATCTGGAATATCACACTGATTATGCAGCATAAACCATATTCCTTACAGAAGTAAGCATGTGACAAAATAACGTCCTTCCAGGACTCATAAATACAAATATTTGTAGAACTATTCTTGCAGAAGACAATTCTTCCATTTTTTCCACCCTGTGCACAGCTGTAAGACCAAACTGAATCTGTAAATCAGTTTTAATATTCCATGGCAGGTTTATGTCCCAGGAGTCCAGATTCTTTCCTGATGGTTACTCCTGTTACAATAGACCTATGTATCTGTCCTCCACTTCTCACCTCTTCAGAGATTTACAGGCACAGAAGGGTAATGACATTATAAATCTAAATATTCTGGCTTTATGCACAGCCTTCTTTGCCTGGGTTTCCGCAGGCAACACTGTTGCACAGTTATTGTGTTAAAAGACTTTTTCAGCCAAACACCTGCCTTGGATCCATGAATCCTTTGGCCCCCACAGGGACTAGGAGATGATCTGGATGAGTGAGGAGAGAACAGAGATATTTGGGGGCTCGCTCCTCCTTTGCCAGCCCTCTGTCCACTATGCAAGCCTTGGTCTTTGTACTTATTTTTTCCTTTGCTATTTTTCTTAAGACAAAGAAGTGGTGTAAAGGATGATATGCTGTTGGAAGAGCAGGGCCAGTATGCCACGTTTTCAAGGGTTGACAAGGGATGCAGGGGAGCTTTGGGGTTTCTTCTGTGCAGCAGAGGACAGCAACGTGTGCTGCTAATGCTGTTACTCAATCTCGTGTTTGTCAGCATTGCTGAAACTATTGCCTGGATCTATTGGGATGTACTTTTGGAAAGGAGAGCTATGGTGGTCTGAAACTGAGAAGCTCTCATAACCGTGTTCAGTAGATTACATTGTATAGCTTTCGCCCAGGCAGCAAGGAGCTTGTGATTGGTACGTACCATTCCCCATAACTTACATTACATTGCCAAGCCAGAGTTAGTTTGATTTGGAATCTGTGAATTGAATGCTCTTCATTTGTCACAAATACTCCTGGAGCCAGTAAGCGTACACACCGTAGGATGTGAATGAATGAAATACTTCCAGGAATGATGAAAAGCAGTTCTCAAGCAGACAAATACCACAGGGTGAAAAAAAAATGCACATGGGATCAGCTGTTTGGAAACAATAAATTCATACCAGTTTGGACTTGTCTTGTTGGCATCTGGTAAACAGGATGAAGATGCCCCCCATTTTAAGCCCAACACTAAGGGATATCTACTGACACTTGATCACTCTTCCCAGTGGTACCTAAGAGAGCAGGAGGCTAACTTTACTATGAGGAAATGAGTGTCGCTCAGAGATGTTTTTTTCTGCGGCTGAGACAACTGTGGCCTTCATCACTAGTTAGTTCAGTGGTTTACTTTCAACATAAGGCAAGTTCTTCTTTTCCTCAGTTACGTTTCTTGACGTGACTTTGAGTAAATTACCATTAGCAGAAGGTAATTTGGGAAATGTACCAGTACAGTGCAACTGTGGCCGCCACTTGCTTTTGACTTGCTTGATGGTGGACCTGCTGGTCATACTCAGGGGCACGGTGCACCCACAGGCTGACCTGTGACAGTAATTTTCCCAAGTGGCCACTGCTTTTAGAGTAGATTCTACCCAGGGTCAGCAGTGCTGTTGACAACAGCAGCAACCCCCATCATGGTTTCTGTTCTTCTCCATGCTGCTGGTCGGGCATGAATAAGCTAATAAGCAGAATAAGCTAATGACTGTATCCTTTCCCATCCATGCCAAGCTTCCTGCCAGCTGTAGTTTGATTTCCTCTGGGACCAGTGAGTCAGAAACTGGGATAGAGGCAAAACAACTAGCCTCTTAGTTTTGAGTTTCCATGGTCAACAGCCTTGAGGTGGTGCACATACAAATGTCCCACCACAGAACTGCCAGATCTTGAGCTACTCCCAGAAAGCGAGGGCAGTTGCAAAAGGTATTTATTATCAGCCTCAAAAAGGGAGTTGTCAAGAACATAAAGCAGATTTTGTGAATTTTTGCAATGGGGCATATTTCAGTCACTCTCAAAACATTTCGTTGTGCTTTGTTGGTTTGTTTTTTTTTTTTTTTTCCATTTTTCTCTCAGTAACAGATTTCTCATAAGCAAGACTAATCTTATATTCAGGGTTAATTAATTTGCATGACTTTCTTATGGTCCATATTTTATATTTAAAGTTAACTTCTGTTTGAGTTGCAAGTTTTCATTTCAGAGATGCCAGGATTAAAAGTTTTAGACATTAAAGAGACTAGAGAGGATCAGGAGGTTTGGTTTTTACTTTTAGCTCACAGAAATAATTTTTAGCTGTGGTTATATGATGTTCAGACTTTGTAGGTGACTTCTTTCTACCACATGAAAGAAAACCTTTAATGGTGTAAAAAAAGGTAATATGACCTTGAAAGACCCTTCCCCCCCCAACAGCAAAAAGGCTATTTTAAATATATACCTTTTTAAAAAAAATATATATATTTATTTCTTTATATATATGCCTTTAGATAGCAGGCTGGTGAGCATTTTAACCATTTTCCATGAGATACCCAAAATGCTCTGCTTTTTTTTGTAGCTATGAACAGTAGATAACATGTAGATAGCAAATGTGCAGCAAAGGCAGAAGAGTAAGGATATCCAACTTTCTGTAAGGTTGAGTAAAGCTTCTGTGATTTAGGAATTGACCCTTAAGGAAGAAGGGACAGTGAGACATCCAGCCTAGTGCATCCATCTGATGACCAAAGTAAGAGCTGGCTCATTGTTTCTGCTATAATGCTAAACAGTTAAAATTTTAATTTTGTTTCTATTATAATGACAATGCTAGTCTAATGGTAAGCAACCATGAATTTTCTAGTTCAGGGGAACATAACTGCTTGAGAAACTGTTTTCATTGTGAGTTGATCAAGTCAGTGGAAAAGCCCAGTCCAGTCAATGGAAAGACTTTTGTTGCTTTAATGGCATTTGCATTGTGGCTGTGATTGTTTCTCTTCTATTGCCATAATACTACTTCTAGAAAGAGCATGGTTACTAAGACAGCAGATACATTGTTAAAATGCCCTCTTTTACCAATGTTGTGTGGTAAATGTGTTGTCCTAGCCCTCATGTTTGCGTTCACAGCGCAAGCAAAACCGATGCCTCTTCAACACTGCTGCTGCTGCTGCTGTTCCTTGACTTAAGGTGGTGTCCTTAATTCACTTCTATGAGGCTTACTGCTACAAATAAATATCTGAGCTGGAGCTTCCACATCGTGAAACAAAACCTGATTCCTTACCATGTTGTAGCTTATTGTCAGGGAAGTTGCTGTCTCCCATTATTTGATTACAACCCCAACCCAAAGCACCAAGTATTTAAATGTAAGATTTAAAAGTTAGGTCCTCATTCAGGGGTAATGACACGTCAATTTTAAAAAGTAATCTAAAAACCTTATATTGTCCCATTTTTCTGCTTCTGTGTCTCTTTGAGATTACATTTGCATCAGACATTTAATACTGGAGATTTACTTCTTCCATAAAATGTACAGTAAATGGAATTCCACTGTTAACAGTAGAATCCTCTGCACCTGTAACTGTGTGATTGGTATCAGGGTCTGTCATCCCTCCCGAGCTGGTGCGCTTTGGTTTGGACTGAACTACTTGACAACACTCAACAGCCTCAGGTGCACCAGGAATTAAATAAAGTTTGCTTCAGGCACAGCTGTACCTGAGCAATAGCAGAACACCTTACCTTTCTTACAAAGTGGTATTTATGGGCTGGCAGAAAAGGAGGGGAAGGTGTTGCCATCCACATGTACACTACAGGCCAGTGTGCTGGGCAACTGCACTGTCGTTTATACAAGCCAAGCTGGTCACATCTAGGCACTGCAGGAGGGGTGGCTGAGGCCAGCACCTTGGTATCATGGTCATGGCAGCTTCATGGCTTGATGTTGCTGTGCTGCGGTGGCTCTCCTTCAGTTTTGGGAGATGAGCAGCCAACTGAGGCAACCTGGACTTCCACACTTGTGGCCTGCTTCACAACACCACTTTGTGCTTCAGCTGCAGAGAAAGAAACTCTCGCTGCCCGTGCTGTGTCTAGCAAAGTACAGAAATAACTTTCTGGTTCTATAAGTTTTCCCCTCTCTGTTCTTTGGATAGTTTGATTGGGTGTGAGGCTTTTTGTGCCACCCGAAAGCTGGAATGAATTTGTTGGGGAGCTACTCATTTCATGGCATCTTTTCTGCATTTGCTATTCATTAGACAAATGTGTTGCAGGGTAAGGTCTGTTTTCCAACTGGCTTTGGTGGTGGTGTTTTTTTCTAACTTACATGCAAATGCCCACACCTGAAAGGCAGAATGAAAGAAAAAATGATAATTATTCTACACTTCTTTTTCTTTTTAAACAAGTGCTTAGCCTCGTGGGTTTTGGTTCTTTTCAGAAGGCAGGGGTGATACACAGTTATAATAAGCTGAAGTACTGAAAGAGAAAAGAACAAAAGTAGTGTTGGGGTCGCAGGAGAAGGAGGAAAGCATCTGTCACTTCTCTGTTGCAGTAACGAATCAAGAAGTCAAAACCTTTTTTTATAATCTCTTTTCCTGCTCCATTTAACCTTTCATACTGAAGTTGCACATACAAAAATACCAATTCAACTCCATTTATGCCAGCTATTGGCTCTGCAGCATTCCTTATGAGTTGTCTTAGGCCATAACTCTGGAAGGAGACTCTGATATTCATAACATTACTTCAGTGGCAAAGACTTCTTTAATAGCAGACAGATCCAAGATAAAAATGCCTTACAACACATATCATAACCAGATGGAGAGGGAAGACTTTAGATACAATGTCTGTATTTTTCATGGCACCTTAGACCTCCAGCTTTGGAAATACATCTTCAGTTACTCTTCTTGGACCCTTCAAGGCAGCAGTTTTCCTAGCTTGCGCAACCAAAACTCTGTGTCTGCCCACATGTTCACTGCTTTTCTCTTCCTCAGAAGTATTGAAGCAAAACAACTAAATGTTCTATTTTTTTCCATTTCTCCTGGTCTGGAAGCAGACATGATTAGCATGGACTCGGGGAGGGCTGACTCAATATTTTAACACATGGATCTTCTTGTGTAGTGCGTTGGATAGGATATAATTTAATAGAAGTTGGCAAGACTGGAATGTTTGGACAGAGTCTGTCCCAGCAGTGCAGGAGACGAGAACTGAAGACTGCATTTTTTAAATGCTGCTTGTGTGTCCTGCCCGTGGTTATCCTGCAGCAGGGAGAGAGAAATGAAGTCTTTGCATACTTCTGGAGAAATGCATTCATAATACCAGCACCACAATGAGGCCTCTGTGCTTCACAAAGCGTTTTACCTCATAGGTACTGGCGTTAAAGCATGATGTGTTTGTATCTCACTGCATGTAAGGATATTTCAGGAGTGTCTACAGCATTTTTACAGACAAAACTGTATGTGTTTGTGCTGCATCTGCACATATTGTTTCAATGTAGCACAATGACATGATTAATATTTGCCTGAGACAGATCTGTAGAGACTGGGGAATTGTTCCAATTTTAGCAGTGCCTGTGATCTCCTGGCCAATGATTGAGACAAGACGCCTACCAAGGGTGTTTGTACTGCCTGGTACTCACTGCAATACTTCTGTGTATGTTGGGGCAAACAGAGTAGGAATATTTTGCCCAGGGACTTGAGGTCCTTGGGCATGGAGACTTGCCTTTCTGGCTGAAGGGCAAACAGATACAACTTCCTCCCAGGTTAATCTGACATACTTGCTTGCGTAGTTCTTGGTACTTGCCCACCAGAGCTCAGGAGTAAAGGCACCCGTGGTTCATCCAGGACCTAAGGGCTCAAAGGAAGAAGGGCTGCGCTCCTATCAGATGTTTATTCATTTCCTTTTTATTTTTACTTTTTCTTTCGAAACCAACAAACCCATTTTTTTTCTGCTTGAAAGCAGCCATCCATTTTGCTTGATAGGCACACCCATTTTGGCCCTGTCTCTGAGACAGCAAATTGCACAAAGGCTTGGCGCAGCTCCCACACACTGCATCACTGTTGTGTTGTTGGTAGGCTGCATGCCTCATCCTCGTTTGTCTTAACGTATCAAGCAACATCTCCGGAGATCAACCCACAATACTGGGATTGTGTTGGTGGAGTGCTTGCTCACTATGCTGTTTCAAGAAGTAGCAGGGAGACAGTTCCACGCACAGTCTCATGACAGAGAGGAACTGTGTCCAGCCTAAGCTGAGAACCGAAGGGATTTAATTGTGAAGACACTAAGCTGCTGCCTTCAGGTGTTCTGGAAGGGTTTAGTGAGGGATTCAGTGTCAGCACAATTATTTTATAATTACTAATTTTTTTCTGATAGATTTCTGTTGAGCAATCTTAATATCATTCTGTGTAGAAATAAAAAATTACAACTGAGATTCCAGTTTGGTTCTCATGACTTAACATGAGATTTGCATGTCTTTTTACAGGTTTTATGAATATTTTTCCAAAGATGCATTAATTCTTAAGTCCAGGGACTTCCAAAGAGCTTGTTCTTCCCTTTCCCATCCAACACTTATGTATTATGCCCAAGGACAGGTTAGAGCAGCTGCCTGGTACAGTGACGGAAGAATTGAGAGACGTTGCTGGGCAGGAAGACAGGGACCAAGACAAGTAGAGGAAAAGAACTGGGAAAAATGTGAGAACTGGTAAAACTGATGGAGATGGAATTTACACGGTCTGTGTGTAGAACCAAACCCAGGACAAAGGGTGAGAGTATAACCAGATTTTGGAAGTAGAATTGGAGGAGCAAGCAGAGAAAACAGGTGAGGTGTGGGAAGGAGGCAGAAAGAGACCAGAAGACAACAGGGGATGATGACCAGTGTGAGAATGGGAGCAAACCTTCGATGCAGGCGGGAATAAAGGACGACTGACCTAGGGTGGGGAGCTGTGAGGTGTGGAATGGAGCTGGGATAAGAAGCTGGGAATGGAGCACTGAATTTGGGAAGGAAGAAGAGTTATTTAGAGAGTATGCTCTGTCTAGTTCTTTCCTCAGCAGTAGGAGTCCTGGAGACTTTTTCCTTGACTGATATTGAGGCAGTAGTGCTGGAAGGTGCTGAGTGAGCTTACGTGCTTAAAGTTTGGGTGTATGCATGTATTTTTGTTTCCACTCTGGCATTTAGATGGCTATTTTGGGCACATCTGTTAGTAAATACCACTGAGACTCTGGTCTTTGAGCAGAAACTTGTGGTCTGGGAGGTTGGTTGTGACTGCCAACAGTCTGTCCGTACTGCAGGACCGAGATCCCAATGCACTCGAGTCAGTCTCGCTTCTGTGCTTCCGTCCTATGCTTTTCCTTGGAAGGTAGGTTTTCCCAGAGCAGCATCCTCGGGGTGTAGCTACTGTGGTAGCCAAAAGCCTACCGGATCGCAGTGAAAGCAGTTACACCGTCTCTGGACAAAGCTTTTCTTAAGCATGCCACGGAAACTGGAAAAACAGGAGCTTGCATTTTTTTCCCCCTCCTTCTCCTAAACCTTTTCAGTACAACATGAAGTCACTTCCTGCAGACGCGGTAAGTCGAGAGCTTTGGAGGTTTGTTTGCTTTCTTACGCACACACGTACCCTCCGCGTCCTGAGGCTTGTACTCCTTTAAGAGGGCGCGCGGCTTCCGAAACCTCGCCGTTTAAAAACGAAACGGGGAGCTGGGTCGGCTCCCGGCCAGGGCAGCAGCAAACGTGCCCCTTCAGCCTCCCCGTGCGGGGGGCGGGCAGGGTGGCGGCGGGGCAGANGAAGCAAAGGCGGGAGGGGGGGCAGGACTTCTGCGCCTGACACATGAAGCTGTGGCAGCCCTACGTGGCTGGAAAATTTGGAGTGTGGGGGCAGAGGTATGTGGCTAATTCAGGTAACCGGAAAGCTGGCGTTTATTATTCCTCCAGCTCATAACTCGCAGCAGTTGCTCCCCCCCCCCCCCACTCCCTTTATGGTTTTTTTCATCAAGTGGGATGGGAGGAGGGAGGTTGTATGGCAGCGCTGTGCATAAATACCCAAACCAAGGAAGCCTGGCGGATCTGGTGAAGCTTTATTTAGATCACTTTGGGGACAGACGAATCCTGCACCTGGAGGTCCAGTGGGTGTTCCTCACGAGTGAGGCAACAGCCCCCCTCCACCGTGAGATCTAGGGACCCTGTAAGGAAGGAGATCCTGCTGCCTGTCTTGGAGCTTCATGAGGTTTAGAATGAAAGAGGCAGAGGAGCTGGTGGAAGTAACATGAGCTGACAGCGAACTGGTGTTTCTTCATGTGCGGCAGCAGTTCCCAAAGCTATAAAGCAGCTGCAGATCTGTGTAAAGTCCAGTGGCATCGGTTGCGTAAGGAGCAGGGTTGGAGTTCCTGTCGCCTGCTCGAATGCACCCTCTAGAGAAGTCAGTTTCCAGACAGTTTGTGCGGTATGTTGTCATCCTGGGGTCTGTGCTTGACAGCGTAGTGTGTGTGAAAGCTTGGTGTGACGGGGGTGATTTGGAGGGATTCAGGGAAGTACAGCTTTGAGCTACTAACTGTGCCACTTCTGTGCCTTTGTTAGCAGACATTATCTGTGTGTATGCATGTGTACATATTTATGTGGGTACGTACTTCTCGGCATTTGAAAACCTACTGATTAACTTTCCCTAAGTTAATTAGAATTTAGTGTTGAGACTCAGCCAGCAAAAGCTGGTCTGCTCGCTGAGCTGCTGCAGCAGTTTTCTTCCTCCGGCATGCTGTGAGCACCCGTCTCGCAGTGCTTGCTCTTCAGTGCCTAGTTTACTGAAACATAGTTTCTTTTCCAACACTGATTTTGTTTCTTCTTTTCCAGAAAATAAGGAAGTTGTTATAAACGGAGAAGATGAAAAAGAACGGAAAGATCCATATTTTGTGGAAACACCTTATGGCTACCAGCTAGACTTGGATTTTCTGAAGTACGTGGATGATATACAAAAGGGCAATACCATTAGGAAGCTAAACATCAGAAAGAAGAGGAAAGTTGTACCGGCCTCGGTAGTTAGCAAGAACTCTGGTGGCCAGTGCAGTGGCTGGACCTCCACAGAGTCTCTCTCTTCGTCAAACAGTGATGAGAACAAGCAGTCTTGCGTGGCAGCAAGGAATCAAGTAACTTCATCTGCTGCTGCAAGACCTTCAGTCTCCTTTGAAGCATCTCCTTCCTACTTAACCATCCCTGAGAGCAAGCAGCTTCCTCCTCCCTCCCCCCAGCCTCTTCGGCACAACCTCCATGTGACAAAAACCCTCATGGAAACGCGGAGGCGACTCGAGCAGGAGAGGATGATGCAGGTCACGCCTGGAGATGTCCGCAGGCCACGGCTTTCCAGCTTTGGAGGCATGGGCTCCACAAGCTCCCTGCCCTCTTTTGTGGGATCCAGCGGGTACAGTCACATGTCTCAGCAGCTGCAGAACGGCTATCAGGGGAATGGTGACTATGGTGTCTGCTTCAGCTCCTCCTTGGGCAGTTCCATTCGTCACAGCCCCATGAGCTCGGGAATATCCACGCCAGTCACCAATGTGAGCCCAGTACATCTGCAGCACATTCGGGAGCAAATGGCAGTTGCCCTGAAGCGCCTCAAGGAGCTCGAGGAGCAAGTCAAGACCATCCCTGTGCTGCAGGTCAAAATTTCAGTGTTACAGGAAGAGAAGAGGCACATGATGGCCGAGATAAAAAACCACAGGAAGGCCACTCAAAACGACACGTATGGTTTCAGAAAGCGATCCTACAGTGCAGGAAATGCAGAGCAGTGGGAACACATATCTCAGGTGAGAAGAGGTGGAGAACTGTATATAGATTGTGAGGAAGAGATGGAGAGTGTGGAGCAGAGCTCCCATAGGATAGAGGAGTTCAGGCAGCTGACTGCTGAGATGCAAGCCCTGGAGAAAAAAATCCAGGATAGCAACTATGAAAGTCCAGGAAACCTTCGGGTGAACACCGAAAGCCTGACAAAAGAAGCCCGATCTGTTGCTGTAGGTGCTGATGAGAACATGAACGATATTGTTATATACAACAGATCTGCAAGGCAACACAAAGAAGTAGCTGTGGGGACAGAGAAAGAAATGAGAGAGTCTGGAGTTGGGGTGACAGAGGCCATGCTTGGCCTGTCTACGGAGGTTGAGAAAGAGCTAGAGCTTCAGCAGCAGACCATTGAAGCCCTTAAGGAGAAGATTTACAGATTAGAGGTTCAGTTAAAGGAGACAACCCATGACAGGGAAATGACCAAATTAAAACAGGAGCTGCAGGCAGCTGGGTCCAGAAAAAAAGTGGACAAAGCCGTGACAGCCCAGCCCCGTGTCATCTGCAGAATGGTGGAGGCTGTTGTACAAACCAGAGACCAAATGGTGGGAGACCACGTGGATGTCACTGATTCATCAGTGGGAAACCACTTGCAGACAAACAGCATCGGCATCTCCTGCAGACCTGCCACACGGAGCGCAGCTGTGGGCCCCGAGCTGCTGATGAGCCGGTGGCTGGTAAGGGAGAGGGTGGAGGTGCGAGACCAGAGCACGGGGACGTCCACTGAGCTGTGTGATAAGGCAGTGGGCGCGGAGACACGCGTGTGCGAGGCTGGCATCAACACAGAGGAGGAGCCGGTAGGCACACTGAGCCCCTGCCAGACGGCACAGGCCATCAGAGCAGTGAGGTCTGTGGGCTGCGGGGATTGTTCAGTGGACGTGACAGTTTGTTCCCCCAAGGAGTACGTGTCCCGCGAAACAGCCACAGAGGCCGTGCCCAGGGCAGAGGTGACGGTGATGGCCGTGCCTTCTATGGCGAGCCGGCAGACGAGCACAGCTTTGGAAATGGTGAGCCAGTGCACCGGCACGGAGACAGCCACCCTGGCAGACTGCGGGACAAACACTGCTCTGAGCAGCTGCGATAAACAGACCAACACAGAGAGCGTGGAGACAAGGAGTGTGGCAGTTGGAGATGGCCGGGTGAAGGACATACACGCCTCTGCGAAAACACGTTCGGTTGGAGTGGGCACCTTGCTCTCTAGCCACCCTGGCTTTGAAAAGCCCTCTGCAATAAAAACCAAAGACTGTGGCGTTGGACAAATAAACATTCATGAGAACTACCTGCTTGGTCTTAAAATGAGGAGCATTGCTTGCGGGCCACCTCCATTGCCGATCGTGCCGGCTGGCACCAGGAGCATCGGTGTTGGTGGAGAGCCTGTGTGTGAGCCAGTGACCAGTCTGTTGGAAACTGCTCTACCTCCGCCTGAGCTGAGGACGGGCTTGGATCACTACATTGAGCGTGTGCAGAAGCTGCTGCAGGAACAGCAGATGCTGCTTGCTGAAAATTACAGTGAGTTAGCAGAAGCCTTTGGGGAGCCCCACTCCCAGATTGGATCTCTGAATTCACAGCTTATCAGCACGCTCACTTCCATCAACTCCGTAATGAAATACGCCAGCACAGAAGAGCTGCGGAGCCTGGACCTTCAGAAGCAATGCGTGGAGAGAAGCTCTACGTCAGGTAAGCCCAGCGTCTGGGCACACATGTGGTCCGGCCCTTGCCAGAGCCACTGGTCAGTCACCTGCTAGGTTCTCGCTTAGTCTGGAAGCAAGTGTGTAATCCTTCCCAATGAAAACGCAGAATATAATATTGCTGGATGTGCCTGTCGAGTATTCTCTCCAGACCACCACTGAAAAAACAGAAGAGTCATGCAGACTCCAGAGGGTCTCATGGTGATGATGGCTCTGACCCTGCGAGAGAGGTATCTAAAAGTATGCAGGTTTTGACTCCCATTTTAGAGCTTTGAGAGTATTTCAGGTTAATACCTGTGGGTTTGCCTTTGTCTTTAATTTAAACATGGCATGCAGTTTTTAAAAAACACAGTGTCAGATGTGACAGAGCTGAAAGTCACATTCAGCATCGGTATCAAACTGACTTGTTTCCACAGATGTTTCCCTGTATGTTGTAGTAGTTCTTCCTTTGCCTTCATTCCTTGTGCCTCTCAGCCAAGGAGCTGTGGTGTGCTTTTCCCATTCCAGCAGGGCTGATTGCTTTATAATAGGGAGCTCCAGCGCACTTCACAGAAACCACATCTTGCATCTTCTCTGTTCCAATAACTATTTGTCCTAATCCCTAATTACAGCCTCATGTTTGAAACACATGAAC
Source organism: Urocolius indicus (assembly GCA_013401255.1). NCBI lineage: Eukaryota > Metazoa > Chordata > Aves > Coliiformes > Coliidae > Urocolius > Urocolius indicus. The sequence continues at coordinate 94,539 of WBNH01003895.1, forward strand.
TGTAATTACTGCTGGAGGTTTTGGTGACACTCAGGAAAGGCAAGAATTGAGATCTAAGTACTCCCTGTGTTTTATTTATTAACTTTACACAATTAATTTGAGGGATTTCTTTAGTCCCTGGGGTAAAGTTGCTTACTTTTAAAAAATTATTATTATTATTGTTGGGTGTCTGGCAGTCTAGTTTAAAACTTAGACCTTTTTTCCTCATACTTTATTGGTGAATCCTCTCACGTCACTGTTGAATTTGTAAACATGGGTTTACAGGGAACCAGTGTGTAATGCCTAGCAGTGACTACCATATTCTTGGTCCTGCCATACAGTGACTGAAACAAGAGGTTAAAGAAATGGGAAAAAAATGCAGAGATTAATCTGTATCATGAGTGCTGAGTTGGAAAAAAAAAATCCTGAGTAAATACCATTTAATGTCAGCATAATACTACTGGCTAATGCAGTGCTATATAAAGCTCTTGCAGCTTATTTACTGTCTTAAAATTTACCTATTTCTGTGTAAAGGCAGCTTAGTAAATCTGATTCTTTTCAATGTTCATGCACTAAATGGAACCATCCATTAAATCAGCCTGTAGTAAAGCAATAAGCAACATTTATGTAGCAGTAAAGGAAATGTATGATATCCTGTCTGCATACATGCAATATGATACTACATATGCAGTTTTATTATCTTTCTGGTATGCATTTTATATTTTGGGCTTCTTACAAGTAGTGATGTTATAATAATAATAGCGTCTAGCAGACACCAGAAGTGCCCTTAAAAACAGTGAACCAGGATTTTTAGTAGCTGTAAATCCTTGGTTGCTTTCCCTGGTTTACTGCACAGTATCGAATTTGTAGTCTAGAGACTCCAAAGTATTTAGACACAAGTGGAGCAGTGGATCGTGTTTTACTAAAGATGTTTTTACTCAGATTCAGATGTCACATTCTTGATAAAATTATTCTGGAATAGTTTTATTTAAACTTGAAATGCTATGATCTTTATCTGTGGATGCTGAGTGTAAAAATCTCTTTTTATTTTTAGTCCCTGGTGAGAGCTACATGCCAAGACTGCTTGCATAAATCAAGCTCTGTGCTATAACAGTTTAAACCCATGGAGAATTAGAGTGAGAAGGACATCATAAGCCTGAAATATTTCCCCTTCTCTTTCTATTCAATTTGAGAATACCATCTTTACATCTGCTGCTCCGGCTGCCTGTTCCTACGGTTTTACAATTCATACGTTACTTCTTTCTGTAGAGGGAGTTTTGATGAATGAAGCACTCACAGATAATTCTGTAAGCACTGGAACGAATTAAGCCTTTTTTTTTATTTATTTTTAACCTTGCATCAAAATCTTGTGATGAGCTTGTGAGCTCACAGTATTTCCTCACATGTAGGTCTCTTGGATGTAGCTTTTCAGCTGTCTTGTACATGAACTCAACCAGCACTCTACTCTCCAGGCTTGGCATCTCAGCTTGTTTTCTGTAAAGCTTATATAAATAGAAAAATCCTTCAGAGCACCGAGACTCTAGTCTGGTTTGATTAAAATGAGCAAAAGGGTTTAGGTTATTGAAAGAAGCATGACCTTGCAAGCCTGAGTTCCCTAGAAAAACAGTCTGAAAATAGAGGCAAAAGTGTCTGGTTTCAGATTAGCAGCAGTACTGTCGTCTTCAGTATTTTATACAAAGAGCATCCTTTGGAAACACTTCTTAGAAGCCAGGTCCTTTTAAGGCAAAAGTACCTTATCTGGCTTTGAGGTGTGTTTCTGGAGTTAAAGGGTTAGTGGTCCTTTCTGCTTCTGAGCTGGCACATGAGTCAGGTTTTCAGCTTTACAGATTTTTCTGGCTGCTAGTGCTGGGAAGAGACACCTGCCATCCCACAGGCCCCTGACACAGGTTGTGGCAGGCAATGGGGATGCAGGCATGGATGTCAGGCTGGAGCCTGACAAGCAGAGCGCAGGCAAGCCTGAGGCATGGCCTAGGCCGGCCTCCAAGGTGATTGCTGAACCAGGCCTGTTAGCAATTAGTACATTGCTTGTTGTAAAATAAACACTTTCACTTCCGTGACTAAGCAACTCTGACTTGCATGTGTGCTGTCTTTCAGAAGCCTTAGTGATGTCAGGGAAATCAAACCCACCAGCCAGACAAGGTGATTCCCACTCCACAAAGTCATGCTAGCCAGCATTTGGCACCCCATGTACATTCAGCTGGGTTGTGGGTAACAAGCCTAGACACTAACTGATCTATATTCTTAGGACAGGCACCATATAGGAGGACTAAGAGAAGCAAACTGTGTTCATATTCTCCATTTGTTGGCACAGAATTTTTGAGAAGTTTCAAAAGGTTACTTCTGAGTGCCCATGTGACATGTTTTGTAAAACATCAGCCAGAGGCCTAATGTTGCTTGTAGGGATTTTAAGTACTTGGACTTCTCAAAGGTCTTGTAGGTGGACATCTTTCACAAGTGGGTGGTTTGCAAGCACGGTATTTAAATGCGACCCCTCTACTGTTACCCTGAAAAGACACTGGAGCACATTTGACCTGAAAATGCTTTGTCATTTTGCCTCACTGATGTCTGGAGTATCCGTTTTATGGTTACTTTTTGAGTAACCCTGACTGAGCACACCAGTGGAAGCAATCATTGTGGAGAAGGAGACAGCTTCTTGAATTAAGACTTAAGGGAGTGAAAGGAAGTGGGAAGTAAGTGTTGGGGGTTAGGAAGCCTTTTCCCTCGAAGACTGTGTAGTTTGATGGATAGGTAGACTCTCTTCTGGCAGCAGGGACCACACTAGTGCAGATGAAGAACTGAGGCTCAGGAGCCAGTGCTGTTCAAGGCACAGGCTTGTTGGTGGGCCCTGCAAAGCTGTGGGCCACTACGGATCACACTGGCTATCTACAGCTCTCGGCTTCAGCTGTGCCACAGATGCACACCTTAATCACCAGGTTAAGTTTTTGTACAGATGTGCTTGTTTGTGTAACACGAACAGGATACATCCGTCTCTCTGACAGGGAAAGGATGACTGATAGACATGAAGCACTTTTCATATTCCCCGAAAGGTGCAAAGTGGTCGTCCCATCTGTGCGCCAAGTGAGTACTGTTTGTTCACAGATGTCTGGCTGGCATCTCAAAGCGTACGGTGCCTCCTCTGTGTTTTTCATGAGGCAGGTTGTACCTATTTACATGCTAGTTGGTGTTTAGTGTTGGGTTTTTTTCTGTTTTAAATTCTCATCCCATTATGTCAGAAGAGAACCAGAGACCTGGTCAGTAATTGTCCTATAAAGACATTATTCAAGTGAAACTCCATAAAACTCTTCAAAGAACTCCAATGAACTTTCCCTCGTCATGTGTTAACACAAGCTCATTTCAAGTGTCATTATTATCATTAGAATATTTGCTGTTTTCATTCTGTGGCAGCAGTACATGGAGTGTTTCAATCTGAAAGCTGCTCGCTCTCCCTATTTCTGTTTCAGTTGATAAGGAGTATCATTTGCCATGGTAGAGGTATTTTTTTTTTCTTTCAAATCTGTTGCTGCTTAGAGAGTGGCAAACCTCAGCCTCCTAAGCCTCTCTGTTGGAGTGACTTTGGTAAAAGCACAGTTCTTTCCCCATGCTGTGGCACAGGGATGTGAGACATGATGTTCAGGTGCTGAGCTGTGTTCAGAGCTCAACTGCCATGGTAACAGGCACATCCATGAATATCTAATGACTGGAGACTTGTCATTTTCCTGAGCAAGCTATGTCATATTTCAGCAACAAAAACGCATCAGCTAAGGAGATCAATTCCTTACAAATGAGAAAGAAAGAAAGAAAACCTCTGTGATGACCTTCCTGCTGTGCCCAGCATAGTGGGATGCTTTGATCCACCACTCATCAGGGAAATTAAGGATGGCATTCACTGAGCTTCACATACAGTAGTCTTGGAAAAGAGAACATTTCATAAAGATGATTAGCTGCTTCACAGACATGTAATTTTTTTGTGTTCAATCTCATTCAATTAAAGGAATTGGTTTTGGCTTCCAGTTCAATAAACCAGCTTCACAAGCTAGTTTGGGGATGGAAAGCAGCTTCTCAATACAAAGAAAATGTTTAAAGCAAGAGTGAAAATGAGATTGTTCTTGCAGTCCTATTACAGGCGCCATCATGTCAGAAGGTGCATTTTCCCTGCAGCCAAATGGTAGCTGCAACATTTAGCTACACCTGGGCCCCAAGTGAGTCTGAGTTCTCACATTAATAAGTTCATGTGTGCAATGTTTTGTTCTGAAATTTTATGTTCACTAAATTTTAACTTGGAATGGCAAAAAGTACCTTTTAAAAGGAATCTGTGTTTATTCTTCTGAAAGCAACACATTTATCAGGTGGATGGATTAATGTCAGTTGTTCTAAATGTTTAAACATAACATGTTTGCTCATCACTGTCTTTTTATTTACCTTAGTGGAATATTTTTTTTTCCCTTCAGCATTTCTGATGCATACACCAAATAGCAAGCGGATTAAAAAATACGAAAAAAATCACTTTTTAAGGTTAAAACAGTGTAGAAGATTTAAGACTACTGCAGAAGACTCTGTGTTCTTTTGTTATAGTAATTTCATAGGGAGCTTATGGCAACTATGAAGAAGTCACACAGCATGAAGGAGAAGTTATTTCCTTGCTGTGTATGTTCCAGAAAACATTTATGCACTGACTTCAATAGCGAGAGTGTAAGTTGTGTCATTGTCTGTTATAAACATATTGTGCAAATTAATACTTGCACTCAACAGTGGGTTAAAAATAAAATCTCTGTGCAGCTAGCACATAGACAGCAAGCTCATGCCCTTTTTTTAGCTAGAAGCCTGTGATGTTCCTGCCAGAGAGCCAGGTTCTCATCCTGATGGTATTTAAATCCTTTGGCCTTGTTTGCACTACTTTTGATTTCCAGTGGTATAAAAGTATTGTTCAGTTAAATTGTTTTCATAGTAATACTTAGGCTTGCTTCACAGGATCACAGAATCTTAAGGATTGGAAGGGACCTGAAAAGATAATCCAGTCCAATACCCCTAGGTCTGGCAGGACCACTTAGCGTAGTAGGTCAATCAGGAACCCATCCAGGTGGGTTTTTAATGTCTCCAGAGAAGGAGACTCCACAACCCATCTGGTCAGTCCCTTCCAGTGCTCCCTCACAGTGAAGAAGTTTTTTCTTGTGTTTCTTTGGAACCTCATGTCCACTTCCATCAGACTGAATGGATTTCAAAAGCAGGGAGGCCAGACTTCTGTAATCAAGAGATCAGCACAGATTCAGGGGGAATAATACTGTTTAACCCAGTGAGTTTCCTGAAACATCTTACTACATGACTACTCTCATAAATGCTCTCATAAATGGAAGGGAAAGTCTGCAGTTAGGAAAATAATTAGCATCTTAATAACAATAGATGGATTTTATAGGTGCCAGGAACAGCTTGGGGTAATCTGCTGATGATGTATAATAAGTTTTCCTGTCATCCTGGTTTAAATTGTTGAGATTTCCAAAAAGAAGCAAAAGTGATTTAGGGGAGGAGGTTCCTTCTGAAAAACTAAAACCAGGTACTCTCATTCCCTCAGACCACTGGGGCTAAATCACTGAAGATGCTTCCCTCTGTAATTGTTGAGAGTAGCTTCCTGTGTATGGGTTTATGAACAACTGAAGTCCGTAAGTTTTTTGTTATGTCTTATGATACTTCTGCTTTGAAATTGCTCATGAACTTTTCCAAGATCCCCTGCTATATTGCAAAACACATTCAGAAATTCCTGGCAGCCCTGTGCTGTAGCTAGCTATGCTGTGTTAGTACTTAGAAATGTCTGTTGAGTTTGTGTTGTTTGCTCATGACAGTAAGCTAACCGAAGTCAGCAGGGCAGGTCTGCCCTTGTGTCTCTGCATGGAGGTTATGGCCTGTTGGGTGGTTTATTGTCAGCGTTGTGCACTGCAACACAGTGTCACTGAGAAGGATTCTGTGCAAGCATACTTGAGATCTGTGTGAAGTGAGATGAAGAATCTGTTTTAAGGTCTCTGAAGACCAGTGGTGATCTTAAGCCAGAGTTTCATTTCCACACTTGAGTAGCATGTGCAGCCTCCAGCCCTGACGGCAAACCTGCCGCTTTGTTGGAGAAGGAGGGTACTTGGCTCATTCAGTTCTTTTGGTTTGGGCAGCTGCTGATTAATCTGTTATATCATAGTGCTGCGTAGCACAGTTGCTTCCTTCATCCATTTCTCCAAGTGATTTGCCTGATTTGCTGCTCTCCCAGCATCTTTATGTGGTCTGACTTGCAAAGGGGAAGGCCTGAGAGCTGACAGTAAATGCTAATGAACAACTTGCAGCTTTAGTGCTATGTTGGGCCCAAAACTGTCTTTCCTTGAACCTTAGGCATTGTAGATGCAGTAAGTGTAGACATCTGATAGCCGGGTTGGGAGAATTACTCTATTGGCCAGTTTGTTCAGTGCGCACGTGTTTGTCGTGTGCTTGTCCTCAAGCCTTGATGTCAGCCTCCTTTGTCAGATGCTGGGGCCAAGCAGGACTCCTTCTTTATTGGAAGGCAGAAACAACGTGCCCAGATCCTGAATGCGGTGCTCTGCTTCTCAGCCACTCAAGGGTGAACCAGAAGAAGGAACCTACTGAGATCTTGTTACATAGGCAGGCTTAGCTAGGACAGAGGCTGTGAGGCAGGGGAGAAAATTCTGGTACTCCCCTATCCTTTCTCTCGATTGCCCTGCAGCTCCGTCTCCAGCTGTGACCCAGGGCAGGAGGAGGACACCCAAGGAAGTTAGGACTCTGGCTTTGGAGTGTTGAGCATTGCCGAGGGGGAGTGACAGAGAGTGCTAGGGTGCCATCACTTCACGTCAGGCAGGACCTCTGCTCTGCCTTCAGCTCCAGCACACGCTAGCCCACTCCTGTCCCGAGGGCAGGCTGTGGTTGTTGCTGCTGCCTTTGGAGGAGGACTCTGACACTTGGCAGAGGACAGAGAAACTTCAGCTGGCAGGAAACCAACTTTGGAGGTTTTGTGTATCTATGCTGCTTCAGAGAAGGTTTCCTCCGCTCCCTCCCTGTATCCTTTGTGGCAAGACTGGAGCAGGAGGAGTGATCTGGTAAAACCAGCTGAGGTAGCCTCCACTAGCTGCAGTTGGAAGCAGTTATTCCATTTGGTACTCTTTAATTATAGCTGTCACCACTCCAAGCAAGCAGAGGGAGAGGCAATTTCCTTGGTTTTCAGCTAAAGGGGTTTAAAAATCATTGGGCTTGACTGAGCGCTCCACTGCCTTAGCAGCCGCCTTCTCTGCTGGTACGGGGCGGGGGATTGTGCTTACTGTTGGGAGGAGACCTGATCAAAGTCAGCCACTGCTGCGAAGTGAGGAGAGGTCATAGACTTCTCTCTTGATTTCCACAGGTGCCTGTTCTGTCCTAAGTGCTCAGGTGCATCTCTAGAGGGGTTGCTTCTGCATGGAGGGCACAGGGGTGGCTGCCACCCTCCTCTTTCCTGAGAATGCAGAAGATTTTTGGCTTTACGTGTAGTGACATGCCTGTCACTGCTGTGCTGTGTGCCTTCCCGGCAGGCAGCTTCAACCCGTAGCTTGGAGAAGCTATGAGCAATGGTGCAAGTGGACAATAGGTCTTGTTGCTGGAGGAGGTGCCTTGAAAATGTGTGTCGGGTGAGACATGGTTGGCAACTTGGAGACTTGAGTGAAAACAGGAGCAAAGAGGAAGAAGCTGCTGGGAAAGTGACAAGTTTTGGAAAAATCAGCTTTTTTAGGTCCTGTTGTAGTAAAAATAAAAGTACCAAGGTGAAGCAAGAAGTAGGAAAGGCAGTCTAGCAAGAGCGGTAAACATGTCATCTCTATCTCTAAAAGTGAATATTTGGAAATTACCTCACTATGGTGTGTTAGCATCCTATGCAGTACCACTCATCTATTTGAATCAGGTGTCTGTGGCTTAATTCTTGATAAATACAAAAGGGAAGAAGCTATGGAAGCACAAGTGATTGAAGCAAGCTTTAAAAGAAAGAAGTGACAGTGTTTAAAGTTAAACATCTTCATTTTCCTTAAAATGCTAGTGAAATCACTTAAGGAAGAAGTGTGGAAGGAAAAAAAAAACAGTGTATGAAAAACCAGCATGTCCCATAGTCAAAAGAATTTGTGCAGCTTTGTAGAGCTGTTGTCATAGCACAGCTGGAAGAAATCCAGGACTATCTGTAAAAGTCTTGCGTAATTAGTGCTGCCTTTTAAAGACAGAAAGGAAAAAAAAAAATGAGTGAATGCAGCAAATCAAGAAGGGAAAAAAAGAGTAACGAAAACAGTTGGAATTTGCTTCAAGTACAGCTACTAACTCAGTACAATCCTGTCAAACCCCAAAATGAACCAAATGCAGTGGATGGGAGTTTACTGTAGTTGTGTCAGTAGATGCATAAAGTATGTAACTTTCAGAATTAGCGGAATACTGCGAAAAGGAGAGTTTCCTGAAAAGTTTTTGCTTTCATGGAAAATGCTGTTTTTTGGTTGGTTTTTTTTTGTTTTTAAAAGATAAAAGGGGCACTGCTGTTACAGAAGGAACCTGCAGAGCCTGTGAGGGAGCTCTTCAGGCATATGAGCGAGGAGCAACTCAACAAATCTGTGCTGAGCCAGGTGGCAGGAGCCAGGGTTGCTGCGTGTACCAAAAGAAAAGGAAAAAGAAGGACGCTTCCTTTCGTCTGTTTTAAAGCCAAAATCTTTATAGTTTTTCCATGTATTGTATGTTTTCATGGAAAGAAAAACTCACAGCTATTTTTTTTTACTTTCTGCAAGCGATCACACCCTTTTCCTATTGTACCATCAGAGAACAGTTTTGTAAAGCACAAGTGTTGCCCTGTTTTTTTCCAGTTTGTTTTCTTTCCCCTGTTGATCACAATATTGATGGATATGTTTTGATCTGACTGTTCTGGGACACCTACTGTCTTCTCTGACAGGTACTACTTTGGAGTACATCCCTCATGGCCAGCTTGCAAGCACCCACTTAACACCAAATTTGCGAGCGCTGAAATTGGAGCAGGATGTTGTGCCCACTCAGGAGGAGAGGAAGACTCCCTTGGTGGAAGCTGTTCGGGGAAGGAAGTCCTTCTCTTCTCAGGACAAAACTCTCACTCCAATTAACCTGACAGATGACCAGCTTGCCTCTGGCCTCTATGGTAATAACTGTCTCACATTCACCTCTCATCATGCTAAGGGAGTTTGAAAATGAAATAAAGTAGGTTTTCAGGGTTTTCTCAAAATTGTGAAAGCACGGAAACTTGCAGCTACAGGGAGTGTCTTGGTGAGAGGCCCTGTGTCTGCAGATAGTGGTTAGTTTTAAATGGCAGATCATATCCAGTATCAGTTAAATGCCTTTCAGTGTCTTTGTTAGAAAAATGTCTTTGTAAGAGAGAGTGCTACTACTATTTTTTTTAGTTGACATTTGTATGACTCTTTCTCCTGTCTTATGCTTAGAGATTGGTTTAGAACTTGTTTCAGTGAAGACTAAAATCTAAAAGACCAGCCTTGAATGAATCTCCCCTCCCTGTTGAATAGGTTACTGTTAAACGTGCTGCCTAGACTAGTGTGTTAGTTCTGGCAATGAGCTGCTGTCATCTGACACCAAGAATCAAGATTTTCTTAGCAGAGCAGGGTAACTCATTTTAATATTAGAAGTCTTTCACAAAGAGCAAAGTAAAAAACAACCGTGTCCTTTCTTAAAGTTTTGTAAAGCACCGTAAAGACTGGCAGCATATTGGAAAATGGGAAAGTTAGGCTAAACTAGTTTTCTATTTGCAGAGTTGGTTTTAAAAGTGTTCTTCTGTATTTCCAGTGTGCATCTCACACCATGACTGTATGTAAAAACAGATTAGAAACCCCAGCCTCAGCTGGTAAAATTAATCAGAAGACTGCTTGTTTGTTTTGAAAAATTGTCTGAAGCAGCTACAGTCAAATGCAGCTTTGTCCTGATACATGTGCTTTGTCTCCCTTTTCAACAGTGTGTACTAGTAATGAAAGCACACTCAAATCTATCATGAAGAAAAGGGATGGGAAGAAGGATTTGAGCAACACCAAGAAGAACCTGCAGTTTGTTGGCATTAATGGCGGGTAAGAGACCTGTCTTCAAACAAAATCTGTCGCTGTGACACTTCTGCAAGGAAGGGAAGGCAAAGAGGAGCCTGTGACCGTGTGTGTAAGCGTTGGCCTGTCCTTCAGCCTGAGGTGCATCTGCTGAGTTTAAGGGTCAGAAGGAAGAGTGAAACGGCTAAGCTCATCTTAATCCTCTGTGAACCTTCTGTGCTTGCAAGTCATACGTGGCCATCTGTCTCAAGTACCTGTAGGTTCGGTAGCTGCCAAATGTACCACAGGAAAACATAACAAAGAGCCATGGAAATGTTTCTGAGGCAATGTTTAGTAAGGCAAACTTTAACATTTCTTTGGCAGCTGGCAAGCACAGCATTGTGCTGTCGAATAGTACAGCAAGAGATGACATTGCCTAAGAATTAACTTTTCTGGCTTTGCACTAGATGAATGCAGAAACTTTGCTACATAAATACAGGGAACAGTATGGAAAATTATCTTCTTTGAAAATAGTACTCATCATTGCAGAATGTTGCAAAGAGTCTTAAAATGGTTTCACCAAATGGGTTTTTATGTAGCTTTTATTGGCCTTTCCTCAAATTAGTTTTTCTTTAGTATGAATGGCTTGAGCAGTCTGTAGCCTAAATAGCACAGTTACTTTATTTCATACATAGTGACTAAAAGTATAATTATTTATAGTGAGGTAGTGTTATTGCTCATAAATCTCTTACTGTGCATTAGGAAAACAGGCTTAGTAAAGTCTTCCGTCAGCTGTTGGATTTGGTAAGATAAGGCAGTTCATTAGAACCAAATCACTTAGATTTCAGCTAAAATGTCCAAATATTTTGGATTTTCACAGGAAAAAAAATGTTGAAATTGTGGCTGTTGTCTGTAGATAGGTTTGTTAGGTTCCCTTCCTCCAGCCTAGTAAGGCAACAATGAAATTTACTCTGAACACAAAGTAATTTAATTTTAGGGCTAATGCAAGATCTGACAGAGTGTTAAGACTTTTGCTTTTTAATTTTTTTTTTTTTATTTTACATAATAATTGTAGTCTCAGTTGGCAGTGAGTTCAGTGACTGGTCTTTGAATAGAATATAGGAGGACTAAGCCTTTGAAGACGTTTTTCAGCTTGCACCAGAGCAGGTGGGTCCTGACTGCTGCTGAATGGCACTGAGCAAGCCCCCCTGCCCTCCACCTGTTCTCCCCCTAGGTACGAGACAACATCCAGTGATGACTCCAGCTCTGAGGAGAGCTCCTCCTCGGACTCAGAGGAGGAATGTGAGGGCAGCGAGTACCCCCACAGCCAGCACACAGAGGAGGAGCAGCCTGTGCCCTGCGCTCCTGAGGTCTGCGCCGTTGGGGCTGAGAATAGCCCCCTACCAGAGTGTGAGGCCGAGGAGGTGGAAATCAGAGAGAGGTAGGCTGCTTGCCCTCTCCCAGGCACCTCTGAGGTGATTACTGCCACTTCATTGCATGGAGGGAGCTGTGGGCTGTGCCCGTGCTGGTGGAGAAAGTGACAGCCCCATCACAGCCCTGTTACTGCTCGACTACTGCCCACTTTCCTCCTTCTCAAGTGGGTAACCAGAGGCAGTTTTGTGGCAAAATGACCATATATAAGCGGGGAGAAGGTGTTGGAGGGTGTATTTCCACTGGCTAACCCCAGCAGCTTGAAGTGGCCTATTTGCAGAGAGATCCAGGTGGCTTTTACCTGGCAGTGGCCATCCCAGGTCACAAAAGGCACTCATTTAGGAGCAAGCAACACCTTGTTAACATCCTAGGCTGTGAAACAGAGAGTAAGCCAGCAAATAAGTCCAAACTGCACACCAGTTCAATAGCCTGCTGGGAGCACATCTCATGTTTGTGTCTTCCACCACACCTCAGCCTGGACGGTACTGCTTGGTGAGACAAGGGGACAGAGCAGTAAGAAAGTTGTCCAGCGCTGAGATCTCATGCTTCATAAGACATGATAGACTGAAATATACTTTAAGCCTGCCATCAAGTACTTGTTCAGAATTTTGTGTCTAAGTTACTTTTCACATTTTCAACGTTTACAAGTGTACTAGCTTAGAAAACTGTGTAAGTGGAAGAACAGTAAAAGAGCTAGGCCAAAATTACTGCATCTTCCACTGGAGACATAACTTGACATGTAACTTCAATTAATCAGCTGCCAAATAAAAGAGATGCAGAAATCCATAATTAAGAGCTATTCATAGGCCCCGGAGCTGTGAGTTTTGAAGTCCCCTAAGCTTTTATTTGTACGGTGCTGTAGGATGGACTGTTATTTTACTGGTGACTTAAAAGATGGGCAGTTTCTAAAAGGAGCTCTCTAATTTGTATTTGTCCTAGCAAAAGGTGATTGTGAGGAGGAGCAGTAGGACAGCTGAGCCAAATTTGCTTGAGGAGTGTTTTCTTTGCTAGCTGTTTGCCCTGGCAGTGCCCTTTGAAGGGAAGAGACGGGGTGTGTGCCCACTTGGGAATGAGCATGGTTCTTGCAATGAAGAAGCATTTCATTGCTCTGGAAGTACCAGCAGCTGGTTTGTAACCTTGGAAAGCTAAAACACCCACCTTACACTTGTGAATATATTAGCCTCTCTGCTTTTTGGGGAGAACTTTCCTGAAAAATGGCCATGATCTATAGACAGAGTTGGTGGCCACAGCCTGGTGTGCCATGCAGCATGGTCACAGGCCTTCTTACTTTCAGCTGTTCCATGAGTTGTGAAATTTGTGATGGAAAGGGAGCAGAAGTGAAATCATGAAAGAGACATGGGTGAAGAGAGTCAATTTCCAGAGTGAATGGGATGAGAAAGGCTGGTTCCAGTGAATGAGAGCTGTCAGAGAGGCACCACCTGTGCCCTTTCCACTGATTATTCCCTTTCTGTCACAACTATTGTAATTAAAGCACAGTTGTACAGCAGTAGGTGAGAACTTCCAGTAGAAAAACTGCCAAGCCAAAAGCACATAAGTGATGTGTTGCCAGCTTTCCAGTGCTGCTGCTCCTGGGAAACATGCTTTTCCTTCTTGCTTTGCTGGCTGTGGAGGGACTCTCTGCCTCACCGCAGCTGATGGTTTGCCTGGAAACATTCCTTCCCACGTGACATTCAGAAAGGTAAACCTCTCTGCTCTGAAATGTCAAGGAGAAAATTGAAATGTGTCGTGTGTTCTCCCTCAGATATGAACTGAGTGAAAAGATGCTTTCTGCCTGTCACCTGCTGAGGAACAACATTGATGACCCCAAGGCACTGACCAACAAAGATGTGGTAAGCAGGGCAAAATTCTCTCTGGACTACAATAGAAAAGGTTCAGGAAGCGTTAAGTTCTGGTTTTGCAGGACCAGCACAGCAGTGGCTAGCCAGAAAAGGATTTCATCTTTCCTGGAGGAGTCAGAGAGTGCTTTTTCTATTAAAAGGCTTTTGTCCAGGGAGTGTACTTGTACTTTGTGTGCTGGGTGTTGTCATCCCAAGGCACACACATAAAAATAGTGACACCAAAGTGCACTTTCAACAACACATCTCTGCATTCCCGTGTTATTTTTGTAAGCGTTGCTGTAGTACTGCTGTGGGCAGCTCTCAAGCCTTACAGCAAGAGACAGCATGAGACGAGGAGCCTGTTTTCTCCCCACAGCAAAAGCTTGGATGCTATTTTGAATCTGGAGGTGCTCTGCCTCTTCCTGAGCACAAGTGTACCCTTGCTTAGTGTGCTGGTAGGAAGATTAATTGTTAATACTCAGTCTCAAAAAATAACGTTGTATTTGCTTCATATAGGAATTGTCTGTATGCCTTATCTAGGAATTGGCTGTGCTACATTGTGAGGGCAGTCTGAAAACAAAGGAACGCTGCTTAGTGATACAATTTTGTATTTGTTACAGTTATGCCATGATGTAAAAGGCAACATTCCAGTGCCAGTCTCCTCTAGACCATCTGCAGCTTCTTAAAGGCAATAATATTGTCTGAAAGACAATAATACTGTCTGTGTCCACTTCTGACATTTGTAGTCTGGGGAATGTTTTGAACAATTGTTCAATACAGCTGTGATGAGTAGTTTTAAATCCTGTATCAGTCCTTCAGGAGCAGTTTATAGGAGTTTAGATATTCAAACAACAAAAGCCTCAGGCCCAGTCACAACTGAAAGTGTCAAAAATGGTATAACCGGGTGCTAACCTCTGCCTTGGAAGTGTAATTTGAATTTACATGTTTCTTTCTTGTGCTTAAAGTGTTTGCCAGCACAAGTGGTGCTTTGTAGCCGAAAACTGCAGACTAATCAGCTCTTGTTCTCTGTCTGCATGCTGATAAAGAAGTGTTGTCCAAAAAGTGTAAGCTTCAATACAGCTAGGGTTCTGTAGAACTTGTTCCAACCTCTCCTGACATACTCAGCTCTCATAGCTGCTGTTTACACCAGCCAGAGCAGCGGACTGTTGCTTTTGGGATGTCATGGATTACGTGAATAAAAGAAGCATACCATTTACTTAATAGTGCGTGTGATACTGTGACTAAAAATAATTTTGTAGAGATGTTTTGCACTCAGTAGTGCCTAAAATAAAAAAATGCTTCTATCATCTCTTTATGACCACTTTTGTGTTTCAGCTCTATGCATGTACAATACATGTGGTCTCTTAACTCAAATCACTGGACCTGTAGGTTTTTATTGTAGCAGCACTGATGTAGAATGTATATTCACTATACATGTATTTGTAGTACAGACACTTAAGTAGTGCTGATGTGTGTAGAGCGGTCTGCCTTTGCCAGACACAGACCCCATCTAGAGCTGCTGGTACAGGTCCTCTGTGTTTTACCAGGAGGCTAGAGAAGCATGCTGATTGTTTTCTCTGCAAAATCATCTTTGAACGTAACATCCACCTTGCAGGTAGGAAAGGAGAGAAAGACATAGTGGTCCTTCCAGGTTAGAGAAATTGTCTCAGAAGGTCAGATCTGGTGGTGACTGCAGGAGCCTCCTTAGTTCATCTGCTCTTCTTAATGCTGTTCTCAACAGCTACCTGGCCTAAGAGGCTCCTGCTCTCCACTCTCAGTCTATACTCAGTTTATCCTGAATGTCTAGCCTGCGTTTTCTCATTGCAGCTAAAATCCTTTAACTGCTTCAGCCAGACAGCCAGCCTGCCTGCAGGTGAAGAACAGATTCCTTCTTTTCTCACTGTAACAGCCATTAGCACTGGGAAAATGTTACAGGTTTTCTTTTCCACAGCTGTTCTTTCCACAGAGCATCTCTACTCCTTCCTGTAATGTAGGCCAGATTTCTTCAACTTCTAATTATTTTCACTGTTCACCTTTGAAACTGTTTTGACTGAATTTTTCATGTCATTCTGTGGTCGGACTAGACAAGGTGGTCCAGCTGTTACCTTTGCGGTACCAGGCAGAGGAAAGGGACTGTATCACATGCTGTGCAAGCTATAAATCTTTTTATTCACCCCAAAACAGTATTTGCCTTTTTCATTACCATGTGACATTGCTGACTCAGGTTCAGCTTACAATCTGTAATACCCAGCCCTTCTCCTGCAGAACTCCTATCCAGCCAGTTCTGTACTTTGTGCATTTAATAATTCATGCCTCAGGCCTGGGCCCAATTGGCTTGGTATGCTGTTGTGTTATACCCCTGAGGAATGTGCATTCCCACTGCCCTTGGTCTTGGGTTCATCGGTAGTTTATGAACTCAGTTCAATATTTAATTGAAATAGTTACTCCAGGTCTCTTTCCTGTCACCAGTATTTGATACCCATTAGTGCTAAGAGTAATCTTATCCCACACTTCTGTGCCCTCAGAGGTGACCCATTCCTGAAAATAAGGTGAAATGAGAGGAGTTAAACAGTTGACGTTTTAAAGAGGGGAAGTTTCAGTCTACGTCTTGTTTGTGAGCTGAATGCTTTCTTCCCACATTTGACTAAAAAAGGCTTGACCTCCTCCATTGCTGACTTGTGGGATGGAAAAGCCTTTAAATAGATTGCCTGTATGTAAATTTTTCTGTCTTGGTTTTGGCAGAGGTTTTGTTTAAATACCATCCAGCACGAGTGGTTTCGTGTCTCAAGCCAGAAGTCGGCTGTTCCTGAGATGGTTGGAGACTACATAACTGCTTTTGAAGAGATATCTCCCGCTGTCCTCAGACATATCATCAATATGGCAGATGGAAACGGAAACACAGCTCTGCATTACAGCGTCTCACATTCTAACTTTGAAATCGTAAAGCTGCTTCTAGATGCAAGTAGGTTGCCTTGTTGCATATTTTTTAAAATTAATTTTGGGTTTTATAATACTCAGCGTCTGAAATTCTTGATGGGCAGGAGGTCAAGTTTGGGCTTCCTCTAGCAGCTGTTTCAGCTGGTAAAGACTTAACATGGTGGCTCACTTGGGTAGCCTAGAATCCTTGTTTGTACACCTGGCCCTGGATGTGATGGGGATGGCTCTTGAAGAAGTTACAGCAACAGTCAAGTAAATTATATACAGAGCTAACCAGTGTTTGATACAGATGGGTAGATCCCTGACTCTGGAATGGTAGTCTGAGTTCAGCCACACCAGCTGCTACTCAGCCAAAGGTAGGGTGCCAGCAGAAGAAGGTTCATTCAGGTGTAAACATGCATGTGAAACACTCATCCTAGTCCAGCTTTATCTTAGTAAAGCAGTACAGAAGCTTTTTCAGGCCACCACCTTGGCATGTCTGTGCTGCTCTTCTAAGAAACTGGTTAATGTGGCATTCTGCCATATAGGAGGATTTTCCTGATCCATGAGCAGTGAGGTGATGCTTTATTTATAGGCTTTTGTGGTTGCTTCCTTCTCCCATCCTCCTTGCAATGCACACGCAGGGAGGGTTGTGGCTGAGGGGATACTCCAAAGCATCTGGAGCCAGAAGGCAGCCAGCAGAAGGGGTATCACGTTGGAGCTGGGTCCAGGTTAAAGATGTGATCTGTTTAAGCCTAGTTTTTAATCCCTGACTAAAGATATTTTCTCTGAACTAGTTATAAAACCTGTCACAGTTGACCATGAAGCACAATGAGGCCAACAACATGGCTGCAGTGTGAGCCTAGCAATGTTTATAAACCCAGAAAGGTAGTTTTGGATCAACAGGGATATTAATAATGCAAATCTCAGCTTTGATAGCCCACAGATGTGTCACACAGGCAGAGACTTCCTCATCAGGAAAGCAAGGAGCTCTTTGAAATCTCTGATCCTGTTTGGAGTCTGCCTATTGGGAAGAGTGAGTCACGTCAGGGGAATGCAGGGAATGTTGGGAGCACAGTGAAATGCAGCAGCAGGCCAGCTCTGCAGCACTGCCCCCCAGACTCCCAGGGTTCCTCCGGCTAGCTGGAAACCAGGGCTCCTGCGGTTTCCAGCAGCCAGTGTGTTCCTGCAAAGTTGTGGGTTTCAGCTGTAGAATCCGAGAGCCGTGGCGAGTGCCAGGTGTGCGTGAGGGGAGCACGATGCGTGTGCAAGCCCCGTGTGGTAATTATCTGCCAACAGGCAAATCTCATCTGTTTTTGACAGTCTTCATCTGCACCGTGTCTAAATGGTCACTGCAGTCAGCTTCCTGTTGTGGTTATATCACAAGCAGATTCTCAGTCCAAGAACTGCATATCTGCCTGTATGGTGGGGAGAGCAGACGAGACAAGAGATTCCTGTGTATCACCATGCAGTGTTAGCAAGAGGACAAATAGGACAGCAGCTCCGCTCATTAGTCATATAGACAATGAGCTGAAATGTGTGTTTTCTGAGGTCATCTCTGCTGAGGTAGTGTAGTCAGGGTAGGAGAGCATCACTTCCAATAATTGTTCATTACTGATGCAGTAATGCGTGTAGCAGTGTCATGTTCTGTGGCTTCCCACAAGGGACTTCTGGAAGTAAGATTGGGCTACTGTTTGTATGGTAGCACAGGTGATGTCTGTGGAACATGAAGAAATGTCCGTTTCTTTATATCTGCACTTGTATTACTTCTGCAGTGTCCTTGTCACTTTGGGAAAAAAAAATAATAAAAGAAGTCTTCGGCAATAAGCTTGAAGGATTTCCTGAAACGTTTTTGCTTGTTAAGATATCTGTGTTGTTATTTAACCCCAAGTCTGGAGATAACTGTTTATCCTTGGCTCTCCAATACGATGAGCATGCTGAAAGTCTAGCTGCATGGTAAACTAATAAACCCTTCTGGATTTCTGCAGAGTTTTGGGAACAAAGACAGACTTGAGGTTAGACTTGGTCAAAAAGGAGAACTCTTGTCAGTTGTTGACACTGGTCAGAGGACCTGTCTGTATTTGTACGGTACTGGGGTACTTTTGTTCACAATCATATACTCTGTAGATCTAGAAACATCCTCAATTGAATTTTTTTTATTTATGCAGCTCCAAAATACGTCAAAGTACACTTGCAGATGTTTAAAATAACACCAGTGGCATAAAAATGTTTGTGCTGAGGAGAAAGAGCTTTGCCACTGGCCGAGTTGCTGGGTCGCTTTTGTTGTGCAGCGTGGATACCTGCAGGAGAGCAGCTTAAAGACTCTCCTGGTGGTATTCCTGGTGTTCAGACACGTGACCCTAATGGTCATGTCAAATTTCAGACCGCTTGCTTTTACAAAAGAAAAAAACAAAACAACCCAAAACCACACAAAGAAAGCACTCAGTGATGACGTATACAAAATGGCTTTGTGCTCTCCCTTGTGTTGCACACATAGCAGAAGAGAATCTTTTTCTTTCTCAGGCTCAAGAGCACCCCTGTTTATTTTTTCTTCTCCACTTTCCCTTGAATTGCTTCCATTGTGAGAGCAATTGCTGCCTTTTCTTTTTATAGGCTGCTCTACTAACAGTTTATTCAGTTCATTAGCACAATTGCTGCTTTTCGGGTTCCTGCTTTCCAAAGAAATTATCTCATCCCCTTCCCCTTGCAGATGTCTGTAATGTAAATCACCAGAACAAGGCCGGCTATACCCCCATCATGCTTGCTGCACTTGCAGCTGTGGAAGCAGAGAAGGATATGAGGATAGTGGAGGAACTGTTCAGCTGTGGAGATGTGAACGCCAAAGCCAGCCAGGTCAGTCAGCCCCTCTCAGGGCACTGCTTGCTCTCCTGGATCTTTTCATCTTTCCTTCCACTTCCCTGTCCCTGCCTCATCGGTTCAGCCTTTGCACTCATTCACGTGCAACCTCTGCAGTCTTTGATGTTTGAGTGTGTGTTCTTGATTGTTGTGTACAAAATGGAGCTGCAGAAGAACAGTCCAGCCTCAGTTCTGGATCTCTTGTAAAAATGAAGGTGGAATATAATATGAAAGAAGCATTACTGAAGTTTGGGAGACACTTAATGAGTCCTGCACCATTCAGCTCCTTCAAAGGAACTCCAGATGTCCGGAAATAGATCCAGTATCTTCCATTAAGTCAATAAATAGCTATTTGAGTGTGGGCTGTGTTATGCATAAAAGATATTTAAGTAGTGGCAGGCAGAGAGCTTTGAGAGCACTATATAAAATAATAGTCTTTTTTTTGGGCTCTGCCAGAGGAAGTACAGTTGCAAAAAAAATACGTGTGTATGTGCATGTGTGTGTGTGCTTTGTCACCGATTGTCTGTGTCATTACATGTGTTTTCCTCTTTTTCCCTTGCAGGCTGGTCAGACTGCTCTGATGCTAGCTGTGAGTCATGGGCGGATAGACATGGTTAAAGCTTTACTGGTCTGTGGTGCAGATGTCAATATCCAGGACGACGAGGGCTCTACAGCTCTGATGTGCGCTAGTGAGCACGGACACGTAGAGATTGTCAAACTCCTGCTGGCTCAGCCTGGGTGTAATGGCACCCTGGAGGACAACGTAAGTTGCCTTTCCAGATAGTGCTTCATCAAATAGCTTCTCCTCTCTGGAATGTTTTTCTTTCCTGATGCAGTGGAGAGCTGCTGAAATCTACTTACGTAAAACACTGAGTCACAGTGCCAAAGTACCAAATGCATGAGTCCTCTGCTTAGTGGTAGAAAGTGCTATGATTGTCTGGCTAGCGTCTTTGCTTTTCTTAACAGACCTACGCAGGAGCAATTTTTATGGTTAGCTGTAGATATTCAGTAGCTGGAACAGGAAAAAAAAAGTTTGTTAGGTCACAGTAAAACAACTTCTCATCTCACATTCCTTCTCGCTTTCCCAGAAGTCTTCCAGTTTTTAGTTAGGACCTCATCTGGTGACCTTAACAGCCTTGCTGGGCTGTTTTTCTGTGTCTGTGAAAAACATCAGCCATACAGTTCTCTACACAGGATGTTCACGCAGTGTCTACGCCATGACTTTTGAGAGTACAGGCTTGGTCTCAGTCAAGAGCTACATTGCTCAGACAGTAAACAGATACAGGCTGTGACACCATTGCCAAGTGAGCCGCTTGCGTATATCTTGTTTGCAAGGATCATTTGATCTGTAGACTTGTCAAGCTTGAAAATGTTGGCCTCGCTGGTTCCTTGCCAATACAGTGTTCTCATTAATAACCTCTCTTCTTGGGTATGTCTTCATTCTTCTTAACTGCTTTCACTCTCTGGGCACTGAAACGGGGCTTGGGTTTGGGATCTGGGAGGGCAGTGGGTGGTTATCTGTTGAAGTTGTTGCAGAGAGGCAGAGGATGTCATTGCTGTTGTTTGACTGAAATGCTGCAGGAGCCATCTCAGTTCCTTGGTGCGTAACAGCTGGCCTGAGGGGGGAACGTGAGAAGACCTCAGTGTAACAAACACTGTGGTGGGCAATCTAGGTTACCTCAGCCTGGATGCTGTTGGCACTGTTAATCCCCAAATCAATAATTAAAGTCTCTACAGGAAGTATTCCTGTAGGCAGGTTGATACTGTTTCCCAAGCACAGCTTGTCTGCTACCTGTTCATTTTATCATGAGTTTGTCTGTGCTTTGTCCTACTGATATGTACCACTCTGCCAGTGATTCGGCATCTCTCTTGGCTTTTTCTGGCGTTGACTATAAGGTATTTGTTGTGCATTATATTGCACTGCAGTGGACAATTCTTCTAGCTCCCTCTCTGCACAGGGCAATTAGATCTCTTTGTAATTGCTCCCTATAGTTTCGTAAGAAGACTTTCCACTTGGATGCTGTCCATTATGTTGCATGCTGGAAAAAGGATTTACAGTTTCTTTAAACTGGTGCCAACCTCTCTAACACCAGTGCTGCAGCAATGGTTGGAAAATGTACTACACTCAGAGAACCAACATAGGAGGTGATCCCTAGGAGCGAGGACGTTTCAAATACTGGCATTGTTGCAGAAACTTCTGAGCAAAAGAGCCAAAAGCTAGGCATTGGGCCCAGCAAGCCACTGTGAGATGAGTGCTGAGGCTCTAGCTGTCTGCTTTGTAATTTAAACTCCATAGGAGAGCAAGGGTTTGCAGCCATACGGCACACCAGTTCCAGAAAGGAAAGCAAGAGTAGTGGATGTGTCAGCTTTGTACAAGGGTAACGTCTCTGAGGTTCACATCACAGGTTGTTTGACATCTGCTTCTTCCTGGACCAAACGTGTTGTGAAGGGAAAACGGCTGCTCAATGTGTGACCCATTTAATGAAAGTGCTCTTTGCTTCTAGCAGGCTCAACAGCCATGGTTTCTGAAAGCAAGAATGAGGAAACCGAGGTGGCAGTATTTGGCCAGGAAAGTCTATTTGTTTGTAGTTTGACTTCCGTCAAGGAGCATTCTGAATTATGAATGCAACTGCTCTTAGTGTTAATGGGAGCTATAACACAACAATTATCATTGTAACACAGCAATTATCATGATTTTTTACTAGCATTCGTCCCTCCCTTCTCATTGACTCCTCACTGACACTGTAGTCTCTCGTAGACAGCCCAGTCTTCTGAAATGGCTGGTCTTGCGCAGCACTACATGTAGCGCTGTTGTGATAACGGCGTGCTCATTCTTCCTCAGCAGTAATCGAGGCTCCTCGTTGGGAGAAATTATGAGGCCTTTTGACAACTGGGCTGCCTCATAAAACAGCAGTGCAAGGCTTATTGGCACTTAATTATAATAAAAGAAATTAAACCAGACTCTAAGTGAACAGAACGGTCTGTCTGAGCCGTAGGGCCCCCACTTCATAACTGGGCTGATGGGGTTTTCAAGAGCTCTGTTAGTGCACACAAGCACTAATTCTCTTACTTCTTCCTTTCCTTTCTCCTCCCAGGATGGCAGCACGGCACTTTCAATAGCCCTGGAAGCCGGGCATAAGGACATTGCTGTTCTCCTTTATGCCCACGTCAACTTTTCCAAAACCCAGTCACCGGTTAGTACACGGCCTCCTAATGTTTGTGCTGTAACTTGCTGTGCCTGGACATGATGGTAAAACATAAACAAAACAAAAGTAAGCCCCAGCAGCTGTACAGCAGTACAGCACAGGAAATTTCAAGTTTATTCACAGGGTAATTTTTATGCTGGTAAGTAGAGTGCATGTTTTCAGATACAAGTTGACAGCAGAAGGCTGAGCCCTGGCTGAAGGATACTTCCTCCTCCCTTTTTTTCTTGGGGCACAGATAGCTCTCTGCCAGGGTTCGCCAGCTCTGGCTAGTGTGCAGCGATGCAGCTGCATCATAGTAATGCTAATTACTGTCCCGATCACCAAAACACAGCTGTTTCTGGAGCTGTAGCCATCCTAGGTGTTTGGCTGTGGTGGGTGTTTGCCCACCTGCTCTCCGAGCCCTGACTCGCTCTGCCAGTTCACTGCTGTGAAACGTTTGGCTGTCCACGTGGTCTGAGTTCACAGGCTGTGTGGTAGCTGGCACTGTTCTACCTAAAATTAAATAAAAACAAAAATAAATTAATCTGTGCAATTAAAGGCAAGGGATTGATCAGAGTGTTCTCATTCTGATGGCTGGAACAATTTCCCTTTGATTATTGTCCTTTCTTCTTTTCTAGGGCACTCCTCGGCTTAGCAGAAGGACATCTCCTGGTCCCACCCACAGAGCCCCGTTTGAGTAGTAGTGGATGCCTGTCTGTAAAAATCCCTATGCCATCTTTAAGCTGCTAAATGTTACTGTTTCACTGAGACAGATACTGAATGTAATTGTCTTGTGCCTGAACTCACCAGCAAAGTGAAAGCAGAGACCTAGTGCTAAAGATAGAAAACTGTAAACTTGAAGCAAGCGTGTAGTTAGGTAGTGCTCAGCTGAGAACCTTAGCCAACACTCTTCTTTTGCTCACCTGCTCATCTTTCCGTACACCGGCATAAATCCCATTTGTTTGTCTTTACTATAGGTTATCCTTTTCCTGTGTTATGTGCAGCCTAAGACTTCTAAAGCTATCCATGCAGGGGTGTCCAGGTGGATAATTTTTAATCATTTCTAAAGCAAAATTTTATTTACTGTGCCTAGACTTTTATCACAGAAACTTTTTCATAAATTTCATTCCAATGTGATTTTGATGTTTTTAATTACTTTGAAATTCGGAAGTTGCAGTCGCTTGTACAGTCAGCTCCGTGGATCTTGAGCTGGTGGGTGAGTGGGTAGGTATTGGGGATACAGAGCCTCTTGTCGGGTCTGAAGTTCACTAAATGAGTTGTTGCTAATTGGGGATAATGTATAACTTTTTATATGAAAGATATTAGTATCTATAAAATTAACTCGCACAGTATTTTCAACATTTTATATTCCTTAATAACTAAAAACTACATGAAGAATTACATGTCCTGTTACCATATTTTTATTAACTGTGTCAGTCTGTAAGCTCCATACGTGTTTATTGGAGAGTAAAATTAGAGGTACAGCTGTATATTCCCCTTGAGTGGAACTGAGTGTAGTTCTCGGTGCATATTTATGGAATGCTATTACCTTGTCACATTCACTTTAGTCATGTGTATTGAAATGTTTGAAGTGCCTTAGACTCTTGCCATATTTTCAGAATAAAATTTCATTATGCTGTTTTACTCCTCTCCTGTTTTACATGTGATTTGTCATCACCCAGAGATGCTGCAAATTGCCACTGCAGCAGCAGAACAGGGTAAGTTGGTAAGTCAGTACTGGCTGGCAGAGTGAAAAGCTTTGCCCAAGACAATCTGCCTTTGCTGGCTTTGCATATGGTGCAGAGGTTTGGCCCTTTGCAGTTTGAGTGAGACAGGGCCTCTACTTGGCTGTGGGGAGGCACCAAGTGAAGCAAGCCTTCAGACGGCTTGCTTGAACTGCAAAGTACCAGCTCTCGATGGAGATAAAAGCCTTGGAGCTTTGCCTTCCAAACAATCCTGGCAGCTTGGTGAAGGGAATGCGTTTTAGATGGCATTGGAGCAAGTCCTAGACTAGTGGCTCCAAATCCTCATAACTTCAGACTTACCTGATGAGACACAGAAACACACCTCAGTGCCTTCCTTCACAGGACTTCCGTTCTTCTGTGTCCTTCCTCCTTCCCTCCCTAAGTCCTCATTAAACAGTTTTGTCTGCATAGTCTCTTTGAAATAAGGACCTGCTAAAGCCATCCTCATTCCACTTGGCCTCCATGGACTTGGTGGCTTGAACTGCATGAGGTTTCTGTGAACTGGTTTGGTCCTTCTCTGCATATACTGTGTGATTCTAGTGCTGGGCTGGTACTCAGGAGCATCCCCTGGGCAAAAGGCAGGTGAAGTCTCTCTGCTGCATGGGGAATGGGACATACCTTAACATATCAGTCCTAAACAAGTCCCCTCCACTTTGAGGTTAGTTCATACCATTTCACCCCTCTGTCTGGCCCAGTCCCACATGGGTACTACCTGCTAGTTAAAAAGGTATGTTACCAGCTTGTTCAATTACTGTGAAAATAAGTTCTTCCCTCTGATACCAGACTGACAACAAATGGCAGCAGCAGCAGTGAAATAAATAAACAGAATTAAATGCCCCTTGTTTTGCTGGCCATGTCACCAAAGGTGGTGGATGCAGGTTGTCCTGTGCAGAGGGGAGCTGAGCTGTGCCCCACACCTGCATCCACACCATGGCCTGAGACTTGATCACATGCAGTGCACAGACATCCCAATAAACTCCACATTCACGTAGGAGCCAGGTGGGTTTCTCGTTCAGCAGACCGGGTTCATGCAAGTTGTATCTCCCTGCCTATGGGCATAGCAAGAGTGGCTTTGTTTCGTTTTCAGATCCGCCACCTCTTGCCACAGTTGGAAGAACTGTCTGGAAGACAAAGTCACAATAATCTCTTCTTGTCTTTATGAGTTTAAAACACGCACGGTGCTAGAGTTAAATCAAGCTGATGAAGTAGAGAGAAAGGGTGACTGCTTCAATATTTTTTCCAGAACTGGTTCTAATTTTACCAAAAATCCAGTTTACTTACTTAGACATGATTGCCTGTATCTAATGGGTTAAATTCTTCTCTAGTACAGAGACGTTCTATTGCCAGGACAGAATCTAGACCAGGGACAGATTTCTACTTTCAGTATTACCAACAATGTAATGTTTATTTGGCACTGGTTTGACCAAAACCAGTGCAGTGCTTTGTTAAGGAAGTTAATAATCATACTTCTAATTCTGGCTTGTATCTCACGACAGTGGTTTTAGGTAGTCCTGCGAGGAACAAGGAAAGTTGCACTGAATGGTCCTTACAGGTCCTGTCCAGCTTGAGATATTCTGTGGTTCTATGTCAGGAGTTTAAAAGCTCTCATGCTTTAAAACATGTTTTAAAACAGCTTGGAGATGCTCTTGCTCCAAAGCCTGACTGCTGAGCTGACTGATAATGTGAATATTTAGGTGCCATTTTCCTGATAAGCAAAAGGGCTGACCTAGAACTGGCCTCCAAGAGCTTTAGAAAATGTTAGATGGAGCTGTGGGCTCCACATTTCCGTGCAATGTTCATTTGTCTTGGGGTAAAATGCCCTGTAAAGCATAGTGGCCCCAGTTTTAGTGGCATGGTGAAGTAGGCTCCTGTTGTATGCTGTGTAAGGAAGATTGTCTGAAACAAATGGTTATATAGGTGAAAAACACAGGATAAACTGACTATTTTACTGAAGTCAATATCATTTATGGCCTAAAATCCTGTTGGGGGAGATGTCATGGATTGAGCACATTAAAAAACAAAACAAAAACCAGCAAAAAACTCAAAACCAACAAAACCTCAAAAAGAAAGAATCCTTACTTCCCTCAGCATTGCGTTCTCTTGAGTGGCCCTCCTGTCCCCAAGAGTTTCAGACCTGAAGCAGTTCACACTGTGCAAGTCAGGCCCTTCCCCAGGAAATAGTTACGAGGTTCCCCAAAGCATTTGTATCCACTGATGCCCTCTGCAAGCCAAGTTGAATTCCACCTGCTAATGCGGGGTAGCATTTATCACAGGTGCTGGGATTAAGGGGCTTACCATGCATGCCAGCTCTGAACTGCACTCCCCCAACGCTCTCTCACTGGCATTTGGTTTTCAGTTCAGGTCAGATGATGACTGACTCAGTATAGCCAAGCATGATGTTGTCATCACCTTTGATAATGTCCAACAGTGAATATCTAAAAGCTCTGCCGCCTTTTCAAGACTGTAGAATACATCACTGTCTTTTTCCAATTACACTGTCACCCAGTGCTCACCTACTGTTAGGTGAAGCTGACACAATCACCCTGAGAGGTCAGAGGCAGGGGTTAATGGTACTGAGTCCGAAAATGGTGGAGATCAGCCAACACAACATTAGTCAAACAAGAAGACATTTTTGCAAAACATACTTTCAGAGGTTTTTGTCTTCTTGATACAGCTGGAAGAACTCAGGTTATTCTAGAAATAGCTTTTATGTCTCCTCCTCCTGGTGTCTCAGCCTCCTTTTGTCTGAGCACTCTGCCTGCTCTGGGTCCAGGTCAGACATAGTGTGACAAATGCAAGCCTTGGTGCCAATCCTCAACACAGAGGACTGGCTCCGTTTTCTGGGATGGAAGCGGCCCAAAGGCTACAGACATCCTCCTGCCTTTGAAAGGCAGCAGCAAAGCTGGCCAAAACAGCCCTCACACTCTTACTTCAGCTGTGAGCAGCCCTCTCCTGTGGGCTATGTGTCTGCATGTGGGTGTGTAGATGTAATCCCTTCCTGCTCTAGTGGCTGCATCCAGACCCATCAACTGAAAGTAATGTCACGAAGGTGCCAGTCAGGACTCAATGGCCAATGAGGTCATTAAGCAGATATTCTTTATTGCAGCGCTGGGTGCACGGGGGATTTCTTTGCCAAACATGTACACACTGCAGTCATACTTTTCAGCTTAAATATACAAAGATTGTGCATATTCATTAACTTTACTAAAAAGGTTGGGGTATACTAATTATTCCCAAAAGATCATTATTGTACGCTCTCCCCATAATCCAACCCTAGTCTGCCCTGGTTTCAACTCCACCACACCTCCATTGGTGATCTTTAGGGGTGAAGATCTTAGTCTTCCTCATGGTGTACTTTTCACTTTTCAGTCGCTTCCATGTGTCCTCTAAATCCGTTTCAATTTCTTTTTCTTGATTTATGTATGCACAACAACTTCGATTTGTTACCATGCATACTTCTCCTTCTTTGGCCAGTAACAAGTCTAATGCCATTTGGTTTTGACTGCATTACTTAGAGAAGAAATTTCTATTTGTGTTCTGTGGACAGTGTCCCATGTATCATTTGGAATGCTTCCATACTAGCTGATATATTTATTATGGCCTTTTCCAGCTCACTCACCCTCACCCATGGGGGAAACGATTGTGCAAAGCTATGGAATGCTGTGTGCCTTTCTACCAAAGGATTAGGAACTCATTTGTATCGATGTAAGGCTTTCATGTATGATCTTACCCGTCCTTGTTCTCTATTTATTTTATCATGAACAGTCATATTGGGGATTACTGCATCTAAAGTGCAAGTTCCTTGCCATCCTTGGGGCTATACTTTCCGAGTGGTATTTCCACACAGCCAGCACCAACCAGTACCATAAGGTGGTGGCCAGCCACTTACATTCGATAAATGGTCTCCAACATTTCACTTCGTGTAACTTCCAGGACAACAAGTAGGATTTAGACATTCTGTCTTACTAATTCCTTTCAGTGGATTTCATCGCTGGAAACAAACAATGTATGGATCTGAAGGTTTAGGACTTGTTATAGTTACTGCAAATTCTTGGTCCTTCACACTATATTTAATAAAGGAGGTATTTACCCACAAATGACCCAAGGATGTATCGGGTGGAATTGGTATTCCTATCAAAGGAATACCTTTATCTGCATGTTCCAGCCTATGAATACAAACCCAACAGTCAGAAGTGTTAACGGCTAGTGCAGTGGCTTGAGTAATTTGTACATACATATCATGTTCATATGCAACTGAGATCCCAATAAGCAACATTACTAGATAAGCACAACTATTCTTCATTTTTTTCTGCTTTAATAACTTCAACTTTAAAGGTCCTTGAGGTTCAGAGGTCTATTGTTCTCCTGGGGCCCTCTTCACTCGGTAGTAATGAATCCAGGCAGATCACTCCCGTATCTTGATGGTCGTGAAGGCTTGATAACAGTCCATCCCACTTCTCCCAGAGAGGATCATCTGAAAAATAATTAACATAAAACCAGTCTCCAAGGTTAAAAGAATGTATAGGATTATTCAAGCCTTTGGCCTTGGTTCCTACTACATCCTTATTAATTCAATTCAATTGCTTTCCCAGAGATATCATACAATTATGAAGGTAAGACTCTTTCAGTTGGCCTAAGTTCTCCTTTATATTCAGTATAATATGGTTTCCCATATACTATTTCAAAAAGGATAAGATTTTCTGTAGCCCTAGGTTTTACACAAATCCTGAGCAAAGCTATGGGCAGTGCTTGATGCCAGTATAAATTTGCCTCTTGGCATATTTTGGCTACCTGTTGTTTTATCAAGTGGTTCATTTTTCCCACCTGTCCACTTGCTTGGGGTCTAATTGCCAATCAGTTCCCAAGAGATTGCTCACTTGTTGCACTATTTGTCTCAGTTTCTATTAGCAAGTCATCTGCATGTTGCAAGAAGGTCCCTTCCTTAGAAAGGGGCTCCCAAACGTCCAAATCTTGAGCCAAGTGATTTCTAAAAATTGTTGGATGGTTTTTAAATCCTTGAGGTAACACTGTCCATGTAAGCTGGGTCTTTCTCCCAGAAGTGGGACTTTCCCACTCAAATGCAAACAAATTTTGGCTTTATTTGGCTAATAGCAAGCAGAAGAAAGCATCTTTTAAGTCTAACACTATAAACCAAGCCTGACTTTCTTTAAGCTTCATAAGCAGAGTATGTGGGTTAACCACCTCTGGGTGGAGATCTTTGACGATGCTGTTTATTGCCCTGAGATCTTGCACTACTTGCTCTGTTCCATCAGGTTCCTTTACTGGTAAAATAGGAGTACTGTATTCTGATTCACATGCCACTAAAAGCCCACGTTGCAAAAAACTAATTGATTGGACTTTCTATTCCCTTTCGATCTTCCAGTCTCAATGGATATTGCTTTGAATGAACTGGGGTGGTGCCTTCCTTGAGTTCAGCCACTATTAGGACAGCACTTTTTTGCTCTCCCTGGAATTCCTGAAGGCCATACTCCTGGATATACTTGATTAACAATTTCTTCAAAATCCTGTGTTATCCCAAAAGGTCTAGCAGGGGTTATGTTATCCAAGCTTAAAATGTCAATTAGCTGATCTTCCTTTATTTAAAATTCTATCTTTCTTTGTTTAAACTCTGTTATTACTTCCAACTGACCTAATAAATCTCATCCCAGCAAAGATTTGAGAGAGTCTGAACATATAAAAATCTATGTATTCCAATTTGTTTTCCGAATTTATATGTAAGAGTTTCAAAAAAGAATGCTCTTTTCTGTTGGCCAGTCACCTCTACTACATTAACAAAATCTTTATGTGTGGGTAGTAATTCTTGGTTTAAAACAGAAAGAGATGCACCAGTAGCAACTAAAAATTCCACTTCTTCCTCCTGTTTCCCTAGCTTTATTTTACCAGTGGATTCGGACCCACTGCAGTAGATGACCCAGGTCCCCATCAATCAGCCTCAGATGCAGCCGCTGTTACTCTGGATCCTTGCTGATGCTCTGAACACTCCCTTTTCCAGTGCCCATCTTTCTTACAACAAACACATTGATTCTGTCTTGATCTTCCATGTGAGCCTCCCTTACCAATTCCAGGTCTTTCTCTTCCTTGAAAAGCCTTATTTCCTTCCTGTCTCCAATGTAATCTCCCCTGTTGCTATATGCCCTCCAGGTTACCACCAGTATTTTTTTCCAAATCTCAGTTATCAGGTTCCCTGAATTTCTGAAGCTTTTTTCCAACATCCAGGGCTGATTGTCCCAAAAACAAGTAAGCCAGCTGCTCTCTTCCTACATCAGAGGAGGGATCCAGGGTGGTGTACTTCCTCATGGCCTCTCTCACTCTGTCCAAAAATTCTGTAGGACTTTTTGCTCTGTCCTTGTTTTATGGCATATATTGCAGACTAGTTTACATCCGCTAGCAACAGGACAAGGGGTGATGAGATGAAGCTGGAACACAAAAAGTTCCACTTAAATACAAGAAAAAACTATTTCACTGTGAGGGTGAGGGAGCCCTGGCACAGGCTGCCCAGGGGGTTCTGGAATCTCTTTCCTTGGAGGTCTTCCACCTGGACGTGTTCCTATGTGACCTATCTAGGTGGACCTGCTTCTGCAGGGGGGTTGGACTAGATGATCTCTGGAGGTCCCTTCTAACCCTACCATTCTATGATTCTATGATCTTTAGGCAGGGGAGTCTCTATTCCTAGTTTTACCCAATCCCAGTATCACATCAACCTTTTCTATTCATTCCGATTAACAGGATCCCAAAAGCAATCAGTGAGGGGTATATGATAGCTACATTTCCACCCAGGAGTTTTCTATTTTTCTGGGCTTGCACATAAGTTTGAGCAGTTTGCAATATTAGCTGTTCCTCTGTTTCAGTCATTTCACTTAGCATTAAATCTATGTTCCCCCAATCTGGGCTCATGTTTTTCACAATCTGTCCAAACGTTCTTGCTACCATGGAAGGACCATCTCTGTATCCTTTAGTTTTTGTTTTCCACATATACAGATCATTAGCAGAAAAGGAGATCTTTACTTTATATTTCTGCCCCGTTACCTACTGTTTCTCTCAATGGGGCTAATAATTTTGACTCTGTTTCTGGTAGTTCATAATTCCATAACTCCTTGGACCCACAATCATCTTTACTAGTCTGTTCTGCCACTAATTTACATTTTTCATTTTTTTCATCATCCTTTCTAACCTCATGGCTTTTAGTACAGCATTGTCCTGTGCTTCAGGTGGAACAGCATTGCTTCAATTCCTTTCCTTTTTCTTTATTCTTTTCCTTTTCTAAGGCCAATACCAAGGGATCCTGTGGTATTACTAGTCCACATTCCCTCCGCCACTCCTGGTAATTTCAGAGAGTGAAAATATATCCGCTTAACCAATGTCATCCCACTTTCCTTGCCTTCTGATAAAGTGCATTAACTGCAACAAAGAGTTCCATTTTGTGGCCATCTTTCTTCATCATCTAACCTACACATCGGCCACCATTGATTACAATATTTAATCAAAGTTTTCTTATCCACACTGACACTTGGTCCTTCCCCTATGTCTTTCAAGTGGGCAAGAATACAACCTAAAGGACTCTTCTTGGGGATTTCACTACTTTGTCGCTCTCTCATTATTAGCTCATAACTGTTTTCTCTCTATAACTTAGTTCTCTCCAATTCCACCAACAAAACCAGGATCGTTTCACTTACCATCAATACAGTGTCTCTGTTAATAGCATTTACAAATTGGAGTCACTTTTATCCACAGTCTCTTTGTCTGTCTCCAGCTGTACCCCTCATGGAATATCAGAACCGCAGGTCAGGACTCCGCACTCACTTTGTACCTAATTGTACATCTCAGACATACAGATAATCATACACACACACCGACAGTTTTAAATCATCTTTCACAACTGCAGGACAATTTTAAACTCTGACTACATTTTTTTTCAACCAATGTAGTCACCTAGGGTCCCCAGGCAGATTTCCAGATATTATTTCCCGAATACATCAATTCAGGATACTCTTATTTTGTGTAACACCCGTGCTATGCCTTACAGGTCTCACATAGGATATCCTCTATGTTTTATGGACATTTTCTCCCCTGCAATCGACTCCTGGTGGGACTCAAACCCTTTGCAGAAAAGAATATAAATAATACCTTAACTCAATGATGGTCCTTGTCTACTCCTGCAGCGATCTGAGCAAGGCGAGGAGGCCCTCTGGGAAATCCTGGGCTGTGCCTAGGGAGTCCTGTTCCCGACCAGATCCTGCAGCCAAGCAGAGAGTGTCCCATCTGGGTCACCAAACTGGTGCTGCAAAAGCACCAGTCAGAACTCAATGACCAATGAGACTGTTAAGCAGGTATTCTTTATTGCAGTGCTGGGTGCACAGGGGATTTCTTTGCCAAACATGCACACACTGCAGTCATACTTTTCATCTTAAATATACAAAGATTGTGCATATTCATTAACTTTACTAAAAAGGTTGGGGTATACTAATTATTCCCAAAAGATCATTATTGTATGCTCCCTCCATAGTCCCACCCATGTTTGCCCCGGTTATGCCTCCACCCTCAGTGATCTTCAGGGATGAAGATCTTAAGTCTTCCTCATGGTGTACGTTTCACCTTTCAGTTGTAGGAGATGAAGATCTTAGTCTTCTTCATGACGTACTTTTCACCTTTTCACTCCAGGCACTAGTCCAAACAACAATTCTGCTTCAAACCAGTCTTCCTGAGGCTTGAGCAGCTGCTATTCTTCTCAGGTTAAAATTACAGGAAATTTAAAGAAAGTATATAATTAGAGGAAACATTTCCCCATTCCTTATCTCATTGCCTAGATTACATGTGCAATAATAACTGGACACCGGATAGTGGAGTTTTATCAATAACTCCTACCCTTACACTATTCTAAGCTGTACTAACTTTACGTTTTAATCTGGGCTTTCTATGTTCCTTTATTTCAAAAGCTTAACTACAAGCATTTCCATGCTAAAAAGCTTGCTTTCAGATGTTCAGTTCAAGTGAGGATGCTTGGGCTGGCCTCTGAGAACCTGACGTGGGACAAGGGGCAGAGGTAGGAGGTCAAATAGCGATGCTGGAAGACATGAAGGGAGGATTTTGCACTGAAGACTCTTAGAAACAGCCATGATGAGATCAGAGGAAAGCATTTCCCAGGTTCAGGTTTGTTTTATACTTCAGTTGGGAACAGTGGAAGCATTAGACTTCCCTACTCACAGCCTAACACAACGCCTAGGCAAGTCAGTGGAAAAGTTCCTGCCCATCTCACTTCACTTTGGCTGCTTTGTCTGAGCACACAACATGCTGAACAGAAGTGCTAGCTACGTGGTTGCTGTCTTTTTCCATCAGTTGCTCCACTCTCTTATTTGACTGGTATCACATCATATAACATGTCAGTACCTCATCTCAGCAAAGTGCTGCCAAGGAGTTGCAGAGCCTCATGTTACCTGCAGGAATATTTGGGAACCTCCTACTATGTAGGAAATACCATAATAACTTTTTTTTTTGGTTGTGATATTTTTGTTTTGGTTTGGTTTTGGTTTATTTTTGCAAAGATGATTGTAACAACTTCTTTAATTTAACACATCTGTTTTCCTGCAAGAAATGGGGATTTAGGCAATGGGGAAAAGCAAGTAAATCGTGCCAGGAGTAGTACTGCCTTATGGCTGTATCCAGGCGTTGGTCAGTGTATCAGACAGGTCTTCATTATGGGTGATACAAACTTTGAGCTTTTCCTGTTAAAAGGAAAAGATAAGCCTGTTCCCATGCACCCACCCTATGCATGATCCTTGAAGGGATCTCAGGACTGAGATTATCAGGGAAAATGTGAGCCTTCAGGCAGTTGGTACTTGCTGAGTGCTTGGGCTAAAACCTTGAAGTCCTGAGGGGTAAGGGCATGGGGTGTGGGGGCAGAGGGAAGCAGAGTGGTCATTTTGTTCACCCGTGTTTTCTTCCTTTGTCCTGTGCCACTGGGCAAGTTGTAGTCCTTCCCTTTGGCTGTTTCTTGCTGGGAATCACATCTGTGCCTTTTCTGTTTGGTTAGCCAACACAGACTGCACCAACAAAGATAAATTGCCTTTTAAATAATTCTTTCTATATAAAACTGCCCTTCAAAGACCCCTCTACAGTAGAGATCTGTACATAAAGGCATCATTATACTCTTAAGCAGAGTATTATTAAACACATTCAGCTATGAATACCAGGCATCGGTCTCTGTCCTCTAAACACCACTACAGCCATTTGCAGGATTATTACTTAGCTAACACAACAAGCAACATTTTCTCAAAGCAGTATGATCTGTAAGTACTAATCTGAATGGAAGTAGCAAAGAGATATTTCTAGGAGAGATACTGGTAATTTCTTTCTTCAGCTTTTCAATTGTTGGCTTTAGCCACTGTTGCAGAAACAGCCCTTGTTGCACTCTCCTTAAGAGCTTTGGCTAGCAGCGGAGTTGAAAGGGTGGCTCATGCTCCCCCAGTAATGCTGTCCTTCCTCACTTCACTGAGAGGCAGACACCATTTATTTTGCATGCTGTGGCTAAGAGGCAGATTAATAAAGATCCTTCTCTACTTCCTGGCAGCAGTATCATGCCTTTCCTTGAGGCATGAAAGACATGCACCGTCTTCGGCAGTTGTCCTGTGGTGCCCCTGGATTGCTCTTGTGCTTTTTCTGGGGCCAGAAGAGCAATTTTTCTCCAGTCCCAGGGGCATATGAGACTTACAGCCAGACAGTTACAACCCCTTGGTACTGGGGAGGGATGAGCAGGCAGAGACTGGCCCAAGAAATGGCTCTCCCCAACCGTGCACCCATTCTTGCAAATTTATCATGAAAATTTTCCAGTCCAACCACATACATCTGCTCAGAGGTTCTTTATTGTGGTGGTTCAATCTGCATCACTAGCCTAGCAGGAGGAACAAGAAGCACATTAATACTTTCTGCAGTGGATGCTAATTTGGGAGGAGTGTGAGCACAACAGCTGTACAAAGATGTTGAGAGGTATTAGAAACACAGGACGATAATAAAATGAGATTTGGTTTAGGAAAATCAAACTTAAACAACCGAGGGAAAACAGTGCGAGCTTGTGGGAGTGAGAGAAAGTTAGAAATCCATAATGCTGAAGGAGAACTTGCCAGAGAGTGAATTAAACAAGAGTTAGCAGTGCAATGTGCACAAAAAAAAAAATGGAGTTGGCAGTGTGATGAGAGCAAAAAATGATCCATGCATTCTTTTGCCCACTTCAGAGGGCGCAGAGAGGCACCTGAACCTCGAGGATGTAAAGCAACTTGACACCATTTACAGTGTCAGTGTGTCACTGGGGAGGCAGCTCCAAATGCTGGCCACCATCAGCCAGGCAAAAAGCAGTGGCTGGCAAGTTGGAAGCTGAAAATGAGGAAGAAATTTAAAAGCATACTTTTGTTTTGCTAAGAGGCGAGTCTTGTAAATCAGGAATTTAAAACATCCTGCAGCGTGTGACTGCTGAAATAATAAGCCGTGCAGATGATTTGCAAAGGGGCAGCAAAGCAAAGAGAGGCAGAGGAAGGTGAGACAGTTCTTCAAGGCTGGTTCTGCCAAAAAAACAAGGTTTAGTTCTTGGGGAGCTTGGGTGAGTTCTTAAACGAATGTGAGCTCGGCACCGTCTCTGTAGCGTCTCGAGACGATTGCCTATTCTAGCTTTCACACGACTCACATTTGGTCGGAATTAGGAGACAAGTGTAGATATACGAATATGCGTCAAGTATGTGTGTGAGTCTCTGAAAAAGACTGTAAATCCCTCCGTAGCGCTGCGCGAACAAACCCGCAGTCCCGCGGGACTGGAGGCTGCACCCTCCTCCTCGGCTCGCCCCGGCAGCCCCGGCCGCTTCCCTGCGCAGCCGAGAGACCTCCGCAGACGGCGTGAATACTGCGAGCCTGCTAAGGAGAGTAATCAGGCTCTGACAGAGCAGTTAGTCACTGGGGTTTGTTTACGTTTGGTTTGGGGTTTTGTTTGGTTGGGATGCGTCGGGGTTTCTTTAGTATTTTGGTATCAATTCATTTTCTTCCGCTTTTAATAGCGCCCTTTTCAACTGCTGACATGTCAGTGCCTGCGTGTCAACATACGCAAGTCTTGGTCTTGGACAGTTATTTTCTCCAACTAACGACATTGAATTAGCAGCTCACTGCTTTCTACCCAAGTTTTGTGCTTACACAGAAGTCCAGCAGTATTCTCCTGAGATCTGGAGTCAGGAGATGGAAAAATGCTGCAGCCTGAACCTTAGTACTGCATTTGGAAGAAGTTACAAGTGTTGCAAAGCCGCTGCTGGCAGAAATGTCAGCTCCAAAGACAGGAAGATGCTCATCATATAACCCTATGCTAAACTGCAAAACCTCTACAGCTCTCTACCAAACCAGCATGGAAGAAGTTCAGGAGCTTGAGCCTCCAGGGATGCCATTTTTTTGGCTTGTGAGGAATTGATTTACTCAAGAGCAAGACTCGTTAAGATGGCTACTCAGGCTCTGAGATGTATTTCTGTCCCAGGAATTAAAGTTTCCCCCAAACTAGAGGATGATTTTCTTGAGCATGCTAACAAGATCACATGCCATGCAACCTTGCGCAGGAGATGTGTTTCTGGTGTCCTTTTCCTAGCTCTAGTGTGACAAACATACAAACACATCAACCCCCCAACCCTGACCATCAGTCAGATCAAAAGGGACACTTGCCCTAACTTACAGCAGCTGAGGATCAAGGCCAAAATTCTATTCTAAATGCTGAAAGGTTTGCATATTATTCTCTTCAAGCCTACAAGAAAAAGGTTCTTCGAAGGCAGGTATGAACCATAGGCCTGCCATGGGGTTCCTGCGGTCCACTGTTGGCATGCGTCATTACTGAGTGATGTGAAAGCGAGCTGGGTTAGACATGCTGCTCCAACACACAAGTACTGAGGTGAGGAGACAGCCATCCTGAAGTCTGTCAACAGAAAGGCAGTGCAGGCCTGAAAGTACCTGAAAAAACTAATTGCCTTCCACAGGCAGCAAACATGATCCTCCTCTGTGGCTGAGCAGAGCTGAGCATGTCAATCTCAGTGTTCAACCAAAACACAGAACAAGGAGGACTATGCCACCATCTTGAAGTGCCACGTGTCTTCTTGAGATGCTGATGGGGGAAAATGGGACACCAGAAACATGTCTCCTGTGCAAGGTTGCATGGCACGTGATTTTGTTAGCACCCTCAAGAAATGCTGAGCATGTCAGTCTCAGTGTTCAACCAAAACACAGAACAAGGAGGACTATGCCACCATCTTGAAGTGCCACGTGTCTTCTTGAGATGCTGATGGGGGAAAATGCAGGAGAGGAGGCTGGCTGCATGTGGAAATTTAGCCTTAAATTTAGCCTTTAAATTAAGCTTTGGGGAAAGCACAAGTTCAGAATTGCAAGGAAACTGTACAGCTCCTCTACCCCTGCCTCCTGTACTTCTCTCCAGCATTGCTTACTGTGAGTAAAGCAATGAGTCATAATGAGGTTATCTTTCCCACTGTTTTGATTACACCAAAACAAAGTGTGTGAAAGTGTGAAAGTCACTCCTCCCATCACCTGCTAGAAGGAGGGTTTGTATTAACCAGTATTTTGAGGCCAGGGCACTCCTGAATTCCAGTGCTGGAACTATCACTATCTCCCTCTACCACCATAATTTTCACAAGTCCACTTACAAACTATGATTAACAGTGAAATCTCATATGACTTAGTCTGGGACGTCACTTATTTTGACCATCTTTTACGAGCAGCTAGGCAACGCCCCTTAGAACTTAATATTGACAATAATGAAGTGACATTTGAAAAGAAAGAAGAGGCAAGTGCAAGATATTTCTTGTAACAACATTGTGGGGCTCCATAGCAGCTCTTATTTTAGCAAAGGAGATGTCATGATATGACCAAGTAAGTACTCTTTTCTTCATTTTGTGAGGTGTTAAAAAAAAAGGGGGGGTAATTTTGTCTCTATCAAAAAGTTTTCTCTGAAAAAAAATGACAGGAGAGATCTCACTGGAGCACATAAGAATAAATAGCTACGGGAAGTCGGTTAAGGCATGTGTCTTCAGTTGCATAGTGGTCCAGGCTGATGGGCTGTTGGGTAAAATTAGCATGCAGACAGGTATTTAAGGCACGTATCATTCAGCTGGTAGAACTTGGTGAGTCCTACACAGAGGAACAATGGGCTATTGTGTTAAGAGATCCTTAGGCAATTTTAGAGGTGCTCTCTACTTACTTTCAGGTGCCTAATGAACAATTTTGTAAGGTGTCATTATTGTGAATTTGCTAGAGCTGCCTTCCAGTAATAATAAAAAAAAAAGCAATCTCTATGTCTTAGCTTCTTAAAAACAGGTAAGGAAAAAATAATGGTTTAAGCAACAAAGCAGCAAAGCTACTCTTTGTTCTCAAGCTTACTGTATGTTATCTGTTACAACTTCAGACTCTGAGGGTATTTCAATACTCAGGCCATGTGATTACTTGCATGCACTTAGTTGGGTTGGCTGGGCTGGGCTCAGAACTCCTTTATTCTGGCATCTGCAAGAGATGTTGAAAGCACAGGGATGACAGCAAATGAAGATGTCTGACTAGTTAGTTCCCATACTGTGTATCTGTCACCTGACGAGGCATCTCAATGTCTAGACAAAGCCAGCCTAGTTAATAGCCTGACAGCTGGAATAATTTATAACAATGTGTCATCCTCCTTAGCACCTTCTGGCCAAAAGAATTAGAGAAACTCAATTACTCCTAATTAGCCAGCCTGCATATAAGTTGAACACAGATCCTCAACCCTGATGCTGTTGACAGACAGGCAAGTGACAGAAGAAAACTGTTACCTAAGGAAGTCCACTAAGTGCTCTGGTTCTCTGTATCATGACAGCACTAAGCAAAGCCTCATGTGAGAGGTCTTGGTCTCCCCGGACCCAGATGTCCTTAGTCCTTCCTCCAAAAAGGAGGAGAGCCCTTGAATATGGGGACACCCAACACACTGTGTCTGCAGTGTTTGGGGCCACCTCTGAGCCACCCAATTGCTCAGGGGGCTTCAAGGCACTGAGGGGAGACAGGAGAGGCTGCTGGGGAAGAGAGTCAGGCTGACGGTGAAGAACAAACCCTCTTCCTCAGCCTAGGAGACGCAAAGGGTCAGCGGCTCAGATCAAGTAATTTCACAGCATGGCTGATTAAGTAACAGTCATTTGACTTTGATTAAAATATTTGGAAGAGCTCAGCTGCTGCTGGAGGCAATTCTGACACCCCTGCCCCCTTGGCCCTGCAGCTCCTCGGTGTATTTGAAAGACTACATGGGGGAGGGGAAGAAATAGGGGAAGAGCAGCACCACACTTTGCTCTTAGAGATGTATGATACACGTACGATAGGACGTCCTACAGAATGACACTTGCTCTCCTGAGAGCAGAATATTATGTGAGAAAGATACTATTTATTTAGGATTAAAGGAAAAAAAAATCAATTAAAAATGAGCTGTTGCAGCCATACTTTTGATTCTATCAAACACCTGAATTAGGAGCAACAAATAATAATGCACAGATAATGAAAGAAATTGGACAGCAACAAAAACTGTCTCTCCTCCCATTGCCTCTATCCCTCACAATCATGGAGCTCCAACAATTTTAAGTTACTGAAGATCGAGAATGCAAAAAACATAAACTTGCACAATATAAAAGGATGAGTAAGTAACAATTGCAAGTGCTTTATAATTTGAAGTGATCTATTTCTTCCTTTAAATACCAACTGGCTTGTTCAATGAAGTGGAAATTTAACTGTATCCATTAAAAGATTAAAGACCATAAATAAAAAAGTAGCAATTAATTGTGTGGCCTGTTTTTAAGAGGTCGGAGCTTAGTTTTTCACACTCTGGCAGTCTATCAAACTCAGCATCATTATAGATGTCTTAGAGCTGAATTGATGATGATATTTGAAACTAAGGGCATTCTCTTCTGTAGTCCTACCAGGATGAAGGAGCTGGAACATACAGATGGCATGTGTGGTTCTATCATTCTTACAGTGCGGATTACAAACATTAGAAATGTCAGCTTAATGAGTCATGCAAGAGTCCTCAATGTTCTAAGTCACTGATCCAATTAATTTTTAAGTGTGCCTAAAATGAACAATGAAGACTGAGAAGACGCAGTCCAGTGCTTTCCCCACGCTCACTTTTTTTACTTCTATAAGTTGTATCAAATAATGCTTTCAAAGAGCTGAGACAATTATTAACTGACATTTCCAAGGAGCTGTCAGACAGCATGTTCTCTTCAGCCTTTAAATCTGCAATGAAATGATCCTGACTTACACAAACAAGGAAACAGAGAACATAGGTGTTAGCGAAAAAAAAAATATTTTCCCTTCCCTTTCCCTTTCCCTTTTTTTACTTTTATTTCTGCCTGTTACTAGTAAAACTAGTCACAATGGTCACATAGAAACATATGCATTTTCTAAATGGCTTATTCTACATGGTTTGTTGTACTTGAAAGCTGCTGTGTTTTTGTACTGTACTCAGCATGATATAACAGTGAACTTTGTTTCCACTGCACTGTGCTTTTGTCAGACGCTGTGGGCCAACATCATTAGCTGGGCCCACACCTATGAAGCAGAAGAGCCTCAGTTATTACAGGCAAGCTTTTCTTGATTTTTCACATATTTTTTTTTCCGTAACCCAGAACAATTGGACCTGTAGATTCTGACTAGTGTGTATTGTCCTAACAAACATATGTTTGGTCAGGCAACAATCTCTGGTGGCTTTTCTCAACTGTATCTCATCTGAAGTTACTGACGTGGAAGCTCCTTTTCCTCATGTCAGAACACCAGCCATTTAATTGCCATTAAGGCATGTCAGCTGCTGTGGCAGGCCTGTTCTCTAATCTGGGATACATGTGACGTTATACTTCATCCCCTGCCAACATATCTTCTTGTACCCTTGGAGAAGGGTCCCCTGAATGGGTGTCACATGTTATCTTCCCAGTGAGTCTGTATTTGCATCAAGAAAACATGGACTGAGTGTGCTGAAAAGCATTTTGACTCACCTTGCCAACAACCAGCAACCTTTGCAAACAGAGCTGGGCACTGCAGCTTCTCAGACTTCTGCAGAACAATGTGCCTGAGTTCACTGGTGAGAGACTTTGGAACCCTTCCCCAGGGACTCTCCTAACTCCCACTGCTTCAGAGAAAATGTTCATTCAGGGAACACGAACCCCTGAGGCCAAGGAAGACACAAGAAAAAGAAGCCTGAGGAAAGGAGAACCAAGTAGCACATTGGGGCTCCTTGCACCTGAAGGCCCCATACCCTAGAAATATTTTTTTGACAAAGGAAGCATTTGAAATCTTATATCTAAATTCAAGATTCAGCTCAATTGAATGGACTTTTAGCAAAAGCTGTTCATGGCTTATTAGATTTCATTGATCTTCAGTAATGCTGCTTGTTCTGGTATCATAGGGAAGTATCTGAGATGGTGAGTCTAGGACTGACTTTAAATTCTTGTAAATATTGGGCATTTCAAGGCAAGGTTTGGGTTAAAATCTGCCTATCCTATGAAGAAAATCTTACCTTCTTTTCCAGTGCTGGCAGTGCTAGACTTATAACTTGA
This sequence comes from Urocolius indicus, assembly GCA_013401255.1. Lineage (NCBI taxonomy): Eukaryota > Metazoa > Chordata > Aves > Coliiformes > Coliidae > Urocolius > Urocolius indicus. Next base: position 136,147 of record WBNH01003895.1, read on the forward strand.
AAACATAAAGTGTCAAAACTAGAATACAGAAAGAGACAATCTCCTCCCTGCCCCGACACCTCAAAAGCCATAGGCTGCCAGAAAGCATCAAGAAAACTCTCTGCTTGAAACACAAAAACTTTGCCTTTGGGTTATGTTTTAAGGGCTAGGGGACGAAACTTCCGCTTCCCTCTAAGAGGTTTGTAACTACGAAAGAAAGAGAACTGCAGAACTATACAAAAAAAAAATGCGTGGCTTATTTATGCCACCTACTGGATCTTTCCCGAAGTATCTTTTCATTCGGTTTAGTTGTCAGGACGGTGTCTGTCACTCCAGCAAACACACAAGCTAGGCTGCTAAGCAGCTGGTATCAAGCAGACGACTTCCAAGAAAAAATGACGTGTAGACTAACACAGCTCCCGGACTGGTGATGGGGTAGCTGTAAGCCTGTTTATTCTGCTAACCTGATGGCTGTAGGGCAGCCAGGACACCCTCAAGGTGTGGCAAGCACTGAAATCCAGCACAGAAGAGCTTTCCAGCCCTGTCAGTGCCTCAGGGGAACGTGCTGGCACCATTCTCCCCCTGTGCTTGATGCCCTCTGGCTGTCTTTGATATGCTGTTCTAAACATCCAGAGTGGTTATGGACACGTTGATGTTTTCAAACAACGTGTACCAGCACTATGAATGCTTTATCTTCTGGGCCTCACCACTCTGGCAGCTGAGGCTCTGTTGGGAATCCACACCTGGCCCTTGTGATACAATCTGTAAAGTGACTCAGGGTAGCCACAAAGATCTGCTGGGAACAGAGGAGGCAAAAACACTCTGGCTTGACCCACTGACAGCAAAAATAACCCCAAACCATTAAATACAATCATCTCTAACAGATCTGTTACAATGGGACTTACTAAATGCACTCAACCCTGATGACTTCTGCTAAGCAAAGGGTCTTGGCTTTCCAGGCAACAGTGTCAGAATCAAGTACTCTTTGTCACCTCTCTACTGAGATTCTCAGTCATGCCAAATGTGGTGGCGGGGAAACGGCTGGCTCACATCTGTTCCTCAAATTGGTAATCAGGTTAGCAAAGAAAACATTTCTGCAGGGTTCAAGGGATCAACCAAACAAATGCACTAGCAAATAACAGATCATGACTAACTGAAGACATTTTGTACTTAAAGACTCGTGTAAGAAATAGTTAAACTGTCAGCTACCTAGAAAAAAAAAAAAAAGCAAAATGTAATTTGATTCTGCATATCGGTTTGTTGGGTTTTTTTTTTCCCCCAGAAGCATCAATTACAGTTATTTCCAAAGGTGCCAGCAACCTGCAGTAATGTTTAGTCATTGACGTCATCACTGGATGAGATGCCTAGACTTACACTAAATGTCTGACTACAATTTCCTGACGATTATAGCAAGATTGCTCTGGTTCGTATTAGAACTGCTGGCAGTTTACAGCCATCTCCTATTCCTTCATGTCTCCAATGGATGGCAATTCCAGTAATGTGTTGCCACCCTCACCAAATAATCATTAAATATCTGAGAGAGACAAACATTACACACCAAGCCCATACTCAAAAGCACAACTTAAGCTACCAAAACTGACACAATTCACCATTAAAAGATCATCTGTGTACTTGCATTCATCAGCCATCTGGGTATTTTGCTGGTATTCATCCAGAACACAAAATACTAGACAGGTACTAACAACATTAATATCTTGTTCCTCACCAATAGGATCAGTGACATTACAGATTATACAGGTCTGTGCAGCTAGCCTGAAAAGCAGGAGTAGAAAATCCTAGTTACATGAAAGATGTGTGAATTGATGTTTCTCTTGGAAGTGCTGCGTTTTACACAGCACTTGTGATTCATCTTTGAGCTGGGCTGTACCACCTAGTTCCCAGTGAGAAGTTATCCATAAGCAGCTGGTAACTCCTATTATTTCTCCTTTGTCTGTCTTTGCCCTCCTTATGTGTCACACAACTCTCTTCTTTTTTTCACACCTTCCAGTTCTACTTTCTCCTCCCCCTTTCTTCTACCTTTTTGTACCCCAGTTTGCCGGGGTTTATTTGATTTTGCCTTTCTCTTTCTTTTCATTTTGCCTCCTATACTCTCCTTTTTAACTGGCATTTTAAATCAATTTCAAGACAATTCCCCTGTAAGCACCCAAAACCATCCCTGCGCATGTATTCGACCACGCGCAGAGCTTCACAAACTGGAGTCTTCCTTTCAGGACCGGCTCCTAGACAACTTTGGGGCCCAATTGATGGCCCTATGAGTTGAGGAGATCTCAACTGGTTTCATTTAGGGAAGAATTTTACATTTTTATATAGGAAGCTAAATGTTCCTGTCTGCATTGTTTACCTCCTTAAGTAGTAGTGACATGCACCATTAGGTGCATAGGCAAACTGTAGTTTTGTTCCCCTGAATGCCGCATTCTTCTTCTCATCCTTTGCAGGCAAACGTGCAGTTGTTGACATCAGAAATGTCAGCCCCAGCAAGGCAGCGCAAGCGAGAAGTTTCCGTTTCTGCAAGCTGAATGACTGTCCCACCTCAGTGCCAAGCCCACTCAGCTTCTGCTGGTGCCTCACGTGTCTGACTACTCCAGACTGGGGCTTAACAGGAGTACAGGAGCGTTTTAACGTGGTCTCTGCAGAGGACGGAAAGCGCCATAAATGTCTCCAATGCCGTACCACACAGGAAAAAGTTCTTTAAATGTAATTTATCAAATGTTAATGCAAACAGCAAGCATCTGGGGCTTTCTTTGGGCTGGGATAGGCAGCGACTGTTTCCAGAAGGCAGGCTTAGCGTGAGCAGAATTAGCTGGGAGATAGCTGGTATTGAAGATGGAGAAGCTTTCCTTGGCTTCTTCCAGCAGAAATAAATTTCTACCTACTGTAACTTATTACCATCTGATATGCTGAGTCATGAAGCTGGGGTTATAGAAATCTTTATGCAATCTTTATAAATCAGCCTCACATAATCTCAAGCGCTTTCTGCTTCATCTCTGTCGAGTCACTCATTTGACAGTTGTCATTCATCTTAGATTGAGATGTAATTTAATAGTTTCATTTCAGCATGAAGATAGCGTCATCTAAACTTGCGCCTGGAAAGATTTAAAGGTGAAACAGAGGAAATATTAATACTGTAAATAATATCTGTAGAGCTGTATGGGTCTATAAATCACATAATGCCAAGTCGGAAGGGGAGCCTATGTAAAAAAGAAAAGCAAAAGCCATCTTCCCCCTCTTCCCCTGCAGAGTGTGGCCACTGTAGCCACCCACATCTGCTCCAGAGGTGCCAGCTGACCGACTCGGCCACCGCCAGTCTGTTTCGGGACTACCTGCCCACAAGATGTCGATCAAAGTGTGTTTATGCCCACTTAGGGACGTGAGTGTGGAGTGACCTGCGTACAGCAGACACGGCCCAGCAAGGAGCCAGAAGCCTTGACAACGAAAGCAGCTGAGCTGCAGCAATTCAGGCGTTTTATTTTGGGGGTCACATCTCATCCTGGTCGAAGGCCTCACGGCGGTCGCCTTAACCAGGCCCGGCCCGTCCAACACACACACACACACACACAGAGCTTAAAAATGGCCTCCCTGGACGGCGGCTTTTGGCGTTACGGCCACGAAGGCGGCCCGGGCTGGCCCCCGCCCCGGCAGGGCGGCAGGGCAGCGCTGCTGCAGGGCAGCCACGGGGCCCGCTCCGGCCGGCAGCGCGGGGCGCCTGGCTGCGCAACACCTGCGGCAAGAGGGGGCGAAGGCCGGGGCCGCCCCGTCTCCGCCACCTCCGTGCCCGCACCCGCCGCCGCCCCTCGCAGCCCAGCGCTCGCGGGCGAGAGGGAGGAGCGGGGAGGGAGAGGCGGCCGCTCCCCCACCCCCGGCGCCTGCCCCGCGGGGGAGAGAGGGCTTCGCGGCCGCACGCAGCGGCCCGGGGGGCGGCCGGCGGGAGGGGCGACCGCAGCCGGGCTGC
>WBNH01003896.1:0-25504 GCA_013401255.1 Urocolius indicus
CCTCACCAGGGCAGATTAGAGGAAGAGTAGAACTTCCCTTGCCTTGATGGACACACTCTTCTTGATGCATCCCAGGATGCCATTGGCCTTCTTGGCCACGAGGGCACATTGCTGGCTCATGGTTAGTTTGTTATCAATCAGGACTCCCAGGTGTTTCTCCTCAGAGCTGCTCTCCAGCAGGTCCCCTCCAGACTGTACTGGTGCATGGGTTTGGTTTTTCCCATGTGGGTATATACTACACATACATTCAACCCACAACTACATAATTGGGTTCCTAGGGTTTTGTTCAAACAACAAGGTATACTTCTACTTCTGGTTAAACACTAAATAGAGAGTGCAAAGGATATAGTCTAGTAAATACATAAGTAGTATCTAAATTTCTGACGGTTTCATGGAAAGTAGATGCTTCCTTCTTTTGTCATGTTTAGTAGTTCTTTGATACCTCAGGAACAAAAAAATGCACGTCACCCTGTGAATACAAGAATGAGAACTGTAAATAAAATGATGCATCAAGAGAAGAAAAATATATTTTTAATCAAAGATACTCTTAACAGGCTTTGAATACCAGTTTATTTTTTTTAAATCTGAGGATAACCTTATTTTTAAAATTGTAACTACTTTATTATTAATACAAAATCCTCTTATCAATCTATTTGCCTCTAATTTTGGGTTGCTTTCCTGATTAATTTCGCTTGTTACTAGAGGATCACAAACTAGACGTAGAGCCTCAGTGTTATTGTAGGTGAAGAATAATGTTTCTAACAGTTTCTTTGTTCAAAGAAAAAAATATTTTAATGTACTTTAGGGATTAGTTTTTTCTTCAAGAGGATAAATTGAGATTTTTCAATGTTTGAGAATTTTCTCTGTTTTAACTTGGGAATACTTATGATTTCAGTGACAGAAACAGAAAGCCATGCCCAATGACTGATTTAGGTTATCATGGGTTTTGCTCTAGTTTTGAGTTTTTACGTATTATTTATTACAACTTCTGTTACGAAAAACCACCATTATTTCAAAATTTTTTTTTGCTTTCAAAATGTTAAAAAAAAAGTATCACCGATTTTGAAACTTTTTCACCCAAAACATTTTTGAAATATGAAACAGACTGATATCCATATTGTCTCATAAGCAAATTAGATTTTGATGAATTTGTACTTTGCAGTTACAAAACAGGTACTTAAATAATATCAGCTAGTACTTTGATATTCTATCCCAGTCTCAGTCAGCTTTAATAATTGCAGCTTTTCCTCCTAGCTCGTTATTTTTTTGATGTTTTAAACCAAATGAGCATATTCTGGAACAGTTATTATCTAGTTTAAAATACAATTCCAACAACTTCACACTAAAGCAGTTAAAGATCTGCCTTTTGTGTTTTATGCCAACAGTGACAATGAGTAGTGTTCCTTTTAAGTTCTTTGTCATATTATTTATGCTTCTCCTTAACAAAGATTGAAGGTTTTGTTTGTTATTCGTGGTCTTCAACATCTACATAAATGATGGAATTTTTGTTAAATTAAAAAGTTTTAATGTTATCTGGATACATCAGTGGTTAAATTATCAATTAAGTAGACAGAAGTCCAAAAATACTCTTTCATTTTTTAGGAAGCTGAGCTATGAAGCCTAACCTTATTAGGCTCTCTCTTACAGTGTTCATTCAAAAATAATATCTCAGAAGTGAGAATGGTAGTCCGTAAGGATGTTACAGTACAGATTTCCACATCAAAGTGCCACTAGCATCAAAATGCCACCAGCTAAGATACTTTATCTGTAGTGTATTTTGTAGATTGAGATATGCAATCTCTGTCAAGTCACATGCTGCTACTTTTGCTGCTAGCTGAAGCCTCATTGCAGAAATAGTCCTTCTGAGATTAATTTAGCAACACAGGTGAACGTATGTGTGTCATATTTTTGGCCTCTTGGATCAGATAAGTTGCTCAAAATAATTGATTTCTGGATAGGCTTGTAAAACGACTTGCAAAAACCAAAGTGGAATAAAATGCAGATGGAAAAAAACTTAAACATTTCCGATTAACACTCTAACCCACAGATGGTTTATACAGATCATGGGAAAATTTAGGATGAACTCAGGTTCAAAATAAGTGGTAAATGAAATCCTGTTTTGAAGATAACTTTTTGAATGGTAGGACACATTTTGAAAATCCAGAGTATGATAAAGAGACCATGGTTTCCAATCCCATGGTTTCAAAAAACTTCAACGCAACAGTAAAGAAAAAATGGCAAAATTTGACATGTCACTTTCAAGTTTGCTATAACTTCTGGCCTAACTAAATATGCAATTACATGTTCACCAGATACCACAGGTCAAGGTCCAGTGCTGGAGCTGGCTTGAGTTTGCTTACAGGAAAGGTTTTTGTGTATGGAGTGTTCAGTTATCAGAACAGTTCAGATAATGAATCACTGTTAGCCTTGAGAAGCAGCATCATCAGCAAAATCTTTGATCATGTTGATGGTGGGAAGGGTGAATCGACAGCACTGATAATGTTGAGGAGCTGGTATTGTAAAGATTAGTTTACAGTAAAAATAACTCCCCAGAAAGTAGGTCAGATAGAAGTTGATCTCATCCAAACCACTTATCCACCCTCATCCTCAGTTTTAAACTATGTTGGCTGTACTTGGGTAGTGGGTTAAAACCACACATGTCAAGCAGTAGTCTTTTTTTTTTTCCTTTTGAAAACTGACAAGAAATATTTCTCTTTTAATTCAGTAATGAATTCAGCCACAGCAAATATATTACAGTTGATAAAAACAAACCATTTGACAAACTGTCAAAGATGCATATACAAAATGACAGCTAATCCCTTTAGTGTTCTTAGAATAACAGACATTAAAATTAAAAACAACTATAATTAACTTTTACAAATGTTGGGATGCAGAGCAGAATCCTCAGGCAATCACTCCTAGGATGTTCAAGGCTTAGATTTGACTCTATGTTTAATTTGAAGCAAAACCTTCTCCCTACTAGTCTACTGGCAATAATGAGTGGGTTACCCATAACTCAAGACAAGATGGTGCTGCAAGTCACCTCTACTATGTATATGAAGGAAAACAGCCTCATATTCTCACTATGCAATGTAAATTCCATCCACAAGGGAATGTAACAGAAGCATAAAAGGAGAAAGGACATAACAACTCCATCCTAAGACAATGTAATTCCACAAAATTGTGTAAGCACAAAGGTTGTGTCATTGAGAACACTTATTCTTTGCTGGAGTGCAAACAAAGAGAAAAGGAATAAAGAGAGACATTTTTACTTCATGTTCTCTCCTCTCCTGCAGCAATAAGTGAGGGAAGTTCTGGTTCCTATCCTATGAGCCATGATAAGGCAATAAGGAAAAGGCTGAAGCATAGCCCTAATGTGACTACAGAAAACATGATGTCATGGCACACAGTATTTAAAGATATATCTTGGTTTCTCTGAATATCACTCCATGAACTCTAAAAAGTAACTGAAAATTAGTGGGCTGGTAGATTTTTCACAGGCTTTTTCACTCTTCATTACATTCCCTACTTAATTTTAATGTAGCTTACTGGGAAAGTGGTAAAAGATGAAAATGGAGTGGAACATCTCCCTTTTGATGAAAGGCTCAGGGAAGAGGGGCTCTTTAGCTTTGAGGAAACTGAGGAGTAATCTCATCAATGTTTATAAATATGTAAAGGGTGTGTGTCAGTAGGATGGAGCCAGGCTGTTCTCAGGGATGTCCAATGATAGGACAAGGGGAAATGGGTACAAGCTGGAACATAAGAGGTTCCAAAGAAACACAAGGAAGAATTTCTTCACTGTGAGGGTGACAGAGCACTGGAACAGGCTGCCCAGATGGATTGTTGAGTCTCCTTCTCTAGAGACATTCAAAATCCACCTGGATGAGTTCTTGTGTGACCTACTGTACATGGTCCTGCTCTGGCAGGGGGGGGTTGGACTAGATGATCTTTTGAGGACCCTTCCAATCTTTAAGATTCTGTGATTCTGTAACAGGAATCAAACACTCTAGGAATTTAAGGAAACATTTAGGTTTGTCCCTTAATGCTGCATTTGCAAAAGTGGCTCAGATGAAACAACAATTGTGTAAGAGACATTTATCTTACGTTTTCACATTTTATTTTAACCTGATTTTCTTTGTCAGAAGTGTAGAGACTTATAAGCCAGGAAACTATTCTGTAAACAAATAACTTCACCTGTGCAAAGATATACCCCAAAGTGTTGCTGTCAGGAGGATATATCTCACAGTGCTTCTGACAGCTTTTATTTCCCAGCACATTAATAGTAGAGGGCCTCCTACTGTATCATGGTTTGATTCTATGAGGTGCAGATCTTCAAAACATTTGAAAATCTGTTCGGATCTCACAAACTGTTTCATTTCAGTGGTATTAGTTTGGATTTTCATTCGTTCTGTTCAGAGCAGTATCTGGCCCAGAGTCTAACAAACAGATCTGACAACTGATGATACTGTGAGACATGCCCCAGTCATCATAACCAATGCAGAAAATCAATTCTGTTGTGCTAGAAAAAGAAGAGACAGCTTCTTTAGTTTCAGAGGGAATTTTCTGTCATTGTAGAAAGCAGATTTAAACATGAAAGGCAGTGATCCTGCATATTCTAATGGCAATTTTCTGCTCTCATCTAAAATCACTAGTTACTCAATTATTTTTTCATGCTCTGTTCAGCCATTTTAAAGCAATGTTCTACAGGAATGGTAATAAGTATTCTTGCTTTCATTCACCACAATGGAACAGTAAATAAAAAGCAGCACAAACCTCAGCTACATTAACAGAAATGGAAGAAGAATTATAAATAACAAGCAGAAATGTAGTGGCAGTTAATCCCCATCATTAACCAATTTAAACTGTGCTTCAATATCACCTGAAGTGAGGCCATTTCCACAGACTTGTACAGTTTACTGTACAAGTTTACTGTGTTTGTATCACATCTTACTCATTAAGTGGTTTTTTCCCTATTGAGATGACCGTGATGACTGAGGAATTGCTGTGGATGTTCTACTTCCAGGAAGACAGAAAAGGTGGAAATAAACTGAGATTCAAAGGTGACAGCAAGTGTGTTCAAGGGTAAGAACAGAAATAGGGAAAACACATACAGTAAAACAATTTATATGTCTAATTTAAACTCTTAGAAATTCTTGTCTTCCTGATGCCACACATGAGGAAATCTCATTTCTACTCTTCTTTCAGTGCCATCGTAAACATAATCTTTTATTGACTCATTTGCATTCAGTTCCAGGAGGGGTAAATCCCATTGCAAACATACCACAATAGAGCCAAATAATCTTTCTGTGGTGCATCTTCAGTGAAATTGTCTATAAATTGGTTAGAATATAGTGTCCCAGACAGTTCTGCTCCCAAACAGAAGACCTGTCACACTGTGGAGGTATCTAATGGATACGTCACAGATATGCAGACACGAACAACACATTTAGATTTTTTTCCCATATAGCACTGTAAATATACTTAGATAATTTACAGTAATTTGATTTATGCTTTACTGATAACTCTCCTAATTGTAGACAAATGATAGGCTTAGAATATAGCATACTTAGTAAAGATTCACTAAGAACTGAGTACACATTTCAGAGGTTTGTCTTGGGGTTTGAATGAGCAGGAGACAATTTGCTGTCTGTGACTGAAAACAGGAAAGCTTTCAACCCAAATCCTAAGGAGAAATTAAAGTCATTCAAACCTATAAATCATATACACCTGCAAAAAAAAAGGGTTTTTTTTTCAAGCTCAACAGAATAGTCCTGTCTGGCAAAGCTCTTGCACAGATCTGTATGCTTATAATTACTAGAGGAAAGAACATTGCAAATGATTTAGAGCTTTCATCTCAACAAGGACAAAAATATTCACTTCACTGATGGCAGGTGTTGCAGGTAGGAAAATCAAGAGAAACCTTTTCCCTTCATCAATGCCTTGCCTTTTTGAATTCTGCTGAACAGCCAACAGCACAGTGGCACAAGAAAGCCTTCTTTCCCTACATCAGGCTCTGCATGTCCAAATACTGCAGGTCTGTGATTTCTGCTGCTGTGTTTTCAGATTTATTTGATATTTAATCTGGAATAGAAAAGTGTGGGACCCAGCTTTCCTACAAATTATTTTGGAATATGGATTAGATTCAGGCTGCATCTTTAGAAGTGGGTAAGTTTACCACATCTCTTACTGTCATCAAAAAGAGAGAAGCATTGTTTTCATCCCATCCCATTCCATGTCATCCTTTCCTGTTTCTTCACTCTCTCACTCCTCCTTCACTTGAGGTATACATCTTCACTTGAGGCAGCTAAGGCAGTAGCTGAACCTTTCTGCAGCCGCAGCAGCAGAATGACACAACTCAACAGAAGTCTACCCTGTGTTTTTGAAGATTATTTCTCTGTCATGTTTGTGAACAGACATAGAGAGGACACGTATGCACCAGAGCAGTCACGGGTGCATGGCACATGGCAGAAATGGACAGGGAACCCATGGGGAGAGGGAAGGAGGGAGGCAAGAAGACACAATCTGCTTCTCAAAGTATCAGTGATCTATCAGATCAGCCTTCCACATCTTGACATGATAACTTAAAAAATTTGTTTACAAATCTCACCTTGGAAGTAACCCTCTACTTCTATTCTGACCTTCTGGCCTTATTACCTATGTTTGCCTCTCTCGTCCTAGCCCTTTTCTTCTGATCTCCTTGTTCTTTCATTTTTTTCACCTCTCTCCTTCAGCATCGTAGCTCTCACATTCATCCTTGTTCCCCTTGTCACAACATCACCACCTGCTCTCATCTCCTTCCACCTTGGCATGGGTGCAGCCAGTGTCACAGGCACACACAGCTCCTCAGGCTTACATAGGAACCCAGGAGGAAATTCATTCATCATCCTTCCAGAGTTTTGTAATACCACTCAAAACACAACCATAAAATCCTCACCAATCAGTACCCATTTCTATCTATTGCATATGAGTACATAGAACCTCTGTAATGTACAGATCTCTCAAACCAAAATTCCTGACAAGTTGCTTGACATTAGAGATCACAGATGGACATAAATATTAATAATTCAGGTTTAAGATCTCTCTGACCTGTCTCTCACCTAATGTTTTTGAGATCTGTGTCTCATCTGGTCCACTTTCTAACACCTTTTTTTAAGACGATGATTTTGAAAGAATTAGAACTGCCCGTTCGCTGTAATCACCAATAGACACCACTCCAATCAAAGCATAAATCCCTGCCATGCCCCATTGAGCGGAAAACATCAGTGAGTGCCTAGAAGTGTGAAGCAGTTCTTGATGAAACAAGCACAGCTTAATCTTCATCTCAGACCCAGCACAACGCCTGAGGAATTTCAATTGCTGCCCTGCTAGCACTCCCTCAGCAGGAAGGATTTCAGCGGGATTGGAAGCTCTCCCATTTCTGAGAGAGGGAAAACAGTGTAGGAACCAGCACTGCCTGAGCTACCCAGGAAACAAAAACAGCATGGAGAGACTTATTACACACAGTTTTACAGACATGACAAATGAAAGACACCTACACCCCTTATCTACATTGTCAGATGTGTGGTGCCTCTAAGCTGCATGGGAGAATTATCACAGGGAGGAAACTGAGTGATACTGAGAGAAGTCAGTGACAAAACTAGGAGCTAATTTGGGGCTCCCCTATTTCTAGGATGGTTTCCCTAGGCAGCCAAATGCCTCCTTTTACTGGAGATAGACTGTAGGATGCTGATCCAGAACACAGATATTTGAAACCTGAAAATGAGATCCAATCAGATTAGGTGTTTCTTCAGTTTCCTTGGAAAGGGGAAAAAGCTTCTGATGCATTATTCAAACCAGTGTTTCAGCAGCACAGCTGGTCAGGCTTTCTGTTTTTCACACTTGACAGCCTAGGTTATGTACAGTATTTCCTACTTTCTGAAGTGTCAGAGGGTCTCAAATTACATTTTCTGAAGCTGGATGATTATTTCTGAAACTTGAGGATAGACTATTGGAGGTTCTGATTAAATATTGATTTTTTGCATTCAGCAAATTGTCTGTAAATAGCAAATGCCTGACAAAGAACACACAGATCTCCCTATCCTAGATATATCCATTTCATATTGCAGCTGGCATACTTGGCTCTATTAAAAGAGGAATCAATTAATACTTTATAATTATTGACCAGAAGTATGTAAGTACATACTACTAGTTATGCAGTAACCATTTGGAGAACAAACTGATAGACAGTTCAGTGAATTCAGCTGTCAACACAAAGATAGTCAGCTTCAATTGCTGTTCTAGCCAAACATGAGTTAGTACAATGAGTTAGCAAAGTTATCTCTGCAAAGCCATCACAGTTACAAAGACATTGACAGCAGGCTCTGGCAATAATTGTTCCAAGAATAAAGAGGTCTGGGAATGTATGTGACTCAATCTAAGAAGAAAGTGAATCTTCATTCAGTGTAGAGGGACTTATCTGAGACTATGAGGAAAAATTTTGCTTTCCCAATACTTTATGAAATAATGTATACAGTGGTTTAATATTTGGAGTTAAGACTACACCAAAAGTAGGATTACATGCCACTTCATAGAAGTACTATACCAGATGTTCTGCCCACTTACAGCTCTTGCTCCACAAGTACAGTATACATGTGTATATAACTGTATATATTCCTTTATATATATTCATATGAACATTTACACACAATTTAAAGTAGTTCTCTAAAGTGTTTTAGCAATAGAGACTTTCTACTAAGACTCAGTAGAAATAAATCCCCAATTCTAGAGATCTGAAGATTGAGTCATACTTAAGTGCTTTGAAATGTAAATCAGAGACTATTCCTTCATCTTAAATAATTGTCTTTTTTATTTATGACTGGTTTGATTTTTGGTAACCTGGATCAACTGGCGGTATTTGAAGCATTCTCTTCTCACTCACATTGCTAGAACTCCAATCTGAGCCCCTTTGACCAGCACAGTAAGATGAATTTTTCCCTGCAACTGTACTTGAATGAAATGAAAATTACTGCTTTTTTCTTAGTTTTCCATAAGTTTCTTTTAAATCATATCATTTTCTGCTGCCATCATAGGATTTTCTCAACTCCCAATTACTCAACTCCCACTTTACATGTTGTCAAGTGACTACTCAGGCAGTAAAAGACATGTCTCTGTAGAATTGTGAATTATTTGTTGTTTATAGGTAGCTGAAAATCAGCCTAATGAATCCTAAGAACAAGAACAATAAGAACTAACTCCTTAATTATTTGGAGTGGTTAGCAACAACAAGTGGATAGCTTCAACTCACTATGAAAACAAAACAATTATGGAGATATTGTTCCAGAACTTTCTTACTTCCTTTGAGATTTCACAAGTATCTGCTCCCTTCCTGCCTTCCCCTCCACTGCTACCTGCACAATCTCTAGCATTTTAGATCAAGTCCATTCTGACAGGAAGTGTGGTATTTCAGCTTCGGTGCTACTTATATGATGTTCTTCTTAAAGAAGTATATGACAAAGGTAAATTCAGTTCCCCTTCAGTCTAACAAATCCACATCTCCCAAAATGTGAACAGACTTAAGTACAGACTTAAAGACTCTTATTTAGTCTGAGATACCAAAAAATAGCAATAGAAAAGATAAAATGTCTCAGACATCTGAAAAGTTATGTCTAGCTATTTTAATGCAATTACTAAAATGTACAAAGAGTATGGGAGAAAACACTGTTCTCCGATGTATGACCAGTTTCTGTCCAGGCCTTCTCTTGTCCTTGTTTCAGGAGACCTGTGCTGGCAACAATTCAGGCAAATTTGTCAGGTGTTAAACCTACAAACTAAGCCATGTTGTCTCCTAGAGGTGGGTCAGCTGACCTCCCAGCAGGTGGCTTGGGCTCAGGCTTGTTTATTATTTGGCTAAAAATTAAGGATGTAGGGATAAAGAGTGAGAAGTAGTAGAAGAGGAAGAAACATCAGCTTCTTTGACTCTCTTGCCTTAACACTTCATGTGTCTTGTGTCCGCATTCTTTCATTTCTTGCTTTACATAGCCTTGGCTTCAAAAAAGGGAAACGGAGAGAGGTTTCTGATCAGCAAAGCTGATGGCATGCTGGGCAAAATGCATACTTTCAGATAAAGCACAAGATACATCCATGTAGATATGGCAGAGGCTCATCAAACTCTGCTAAAGGATTTGGATAGGGGAATTCTTCTGTAACAGGCAGACTGGCACTTACCTTTCACAAGTGAAAAAGACCAGAACTGAAGTTAGTGATAGTCTTGATTCTAGCAATATTTACTAGTTTTCTCCTCACTCACAACATCAGTCCTCACAGGGTAATGCAAGCGCAGCTACTGTTTAGCATGCTGGTCTTTTGTAGAGTTCAGCAAAACACAGAAAAGAAAAAGTCATAGTTAACACAATTCAGTTGTGAAAGCTGAGGACAGTAACTATTAGGAATGATTGCATTCTGCTCTTAGCTCAGTTATGTCCCTAGTCTCATCCTTCTTTCACATATAAAACACTCAAGCAGTTTTTTTTACAGATTTGACACTTTTTAATTTTAAAAATAAAGCTCACATGGTTTTGTAAAGCTTTCCTAGGCTAGATATTCAGTTCATCTTGTCTGGCTTAAAAGAACTCAATCCCCTTTTACAAACTTCAAGGGTAATAGTGGCTAAAAGTGCCAAATGAATTGAGAAACTGTTTTCATCCAGCAGATACTAAAGGTATAGGAGGACACTGGAAACTATGCACTATAAACCTGACTTCTGCAGTTCAATTTAAAAAGTGCTCTCAGCCCTTTATTCAGACAAAGCTTATCTGTTAAAAGCCTAGACTGACAGTAAGAAGTAGCAATGTAAAAGGGACTATTTGGTAATATTTATAGCTAATTTAGAATGAACTGTAATGGATCATCATAAAGAAATCCCCAATTGGCTTGCATTCTGCCTGACAAATGTTACCACAAGTGTAATCTTATTAGAAAAAGTTTTCATTCATTTCAAAAGAAAAATATGGTTTATTGTGGAAGTGGCATCGCTGGCAGCCTCATTCCATGATTTTTATAAAACTTCTTTTGAATAAACCTGTCCCATCTCTGCTGTGAATTAGCAATACCCAGATAGGGTATGTCTAACGAATCATCCGAAAAATTCTAATTGGAATTTTTAAAATGTGTAAAAAAAATTAAATACATAGTATGTAAAGCTTTAAAAAGAGAATGCATTTGTTTTCAAAATGATAAGCAACAGCTGAGGAACGTTATTCCTGGAAGCTGCTGTAGTATGCTGGAAAATGAGCATCTCAGCCTCACTGATGCAGATCATCAAACACTGAGTCAAGGTAAGCAGTTCAGTGTGTTGTCATTTCTCTCCAACACATTTTTTTTCTTGTTGAAATGTGCAACTTTAAGCCACCATTCTCCTCCACATTGGTTTCATTACATACCAGTTCAGGACCAGACCTATTGTGATTGTCAATGGATTACCCATCTTTCTTTGTAACAGGTTTTAAGCACATCTCTCAATAACCAATAGATTTCAAGAGTAGAAATCAATTCCCTCCCAACATCTAATTACTTGATTATTGGAGAGTCTGCCAGACTTTCCTAACACAGCAGTATTATGACTATGGAACCTTCCTAAGCTGAGTGGAAAAAAGTCATATGAGTATCTCTCACACCTACGGCTTTTCCAAAGCCAGAAACCAAAGATGATGTTCTCCTCACTTATAAGGAAGACAACTGTACTATTTCACTTATCTCTGTTCAGAGACAGTAGAAAGAAGTTGGCAAATCTAAGCTATAACTTCCCAAGATATTGCAGAGATCTACTTCGAAATGCAGTAGCACTGGTACTAACTTTCCCCATGTCATCACTGTACTGAAGGCATATCTTTCTAGGTGTGCTCAAAGAGTGATGCAAATCCATGTATTGATATGCACTGGTGTTATAACATAGCTGGACTCAAAAGTAGTGCCTGTTTCTTGTAACAAAGGAAGTGCTTGCCCAAGAAGTGACAAGCCTTGTTTCTAAATGGTCCTTATTTAAGCTTTCAAGTCTCATATCCAAAAGAAGCACTTAGCGTGTGCTAATTAATTAAATATCCTCTTGTGCTGGATCTTTATACACTCAAGAAACAAGCAATTATCTCTAATATGGCCTTTTGTCATAAAAGAGTTTGTGGCTGGTAGCCAACAGCTGAGGAAATTAAAGCCTGCAATATCTGTACAATACTCTTACACAGGAGATGATGGATTAGGGCCCAGAAAGAAGAAACAGATGATGAGTCCTCAGTACAGACTTCTGCTTTGCAGAGTTTTATAATTTGTACACAGGCTTGTGTCTGAGGCTTACAGATTTGAAAGGTAGTTGCCAGAGTATATGTCTTTCTGTTGCAAAACAGAGCGGCACACATTATTCCCTGTATTTTACCAGTACTAGAAAACGAACAAACAGATTCAAATGGTAACAGAGAAGTTACAGCCAAAGCACTGTATATAGTGCAAATAAATACATTTCTTTGTGGTTTACCATGTGAAAGGGCCATTACTACAGTTAAGTCTTAGATTGTCATTTCCTAGTGCACCCAGGCGAGTCAGAGGGTAATGAGCAGAATACATTAGTCTTGTTACAAATATCACAATGACAGCATGAGACAAAATACACAAGATAAATATATCTGGAAAAAATCCATGCAAAGTAAAACAGAACAAAATAATTGAGAAGGATGTTTTACTCCTCTGGCATAACCACCTAAATTAGAGGACAGAAAATATCAGATAACAATCAATGTTATGGAATACATTCTTCCTTGCATAAATTAAAAAAAAAAAAAAAAAAAAGAAATTTCCACAGCAGAAGAAAGAAGTCGTCCACTTTCAAAGGCAGTTTCATGTTTATTTAAAAAATTGTGTAATTCATAGTAAAGTTTAAAGGAAAGTGTATATTCTGTGACCCAGAGTCTCAGAATTTATGGTCATTAAGAGTTTTCTTAATATTCTTTGGAGTTTAACCCACCACTAACTACAGCAGTAGATGAAAACCTGCAGCATCATTCTTGGAAAAGGTTTTTTACGAGGTTTTGAAAATCACTAGTTTAAATTGGTGGTAAACTGAAGGCACTTTTTATGACCTTTGAACAAAGGAGTTGCTATCTTGTATCATGAGGAAAAAAAGCATCCTAAAAAATCAAATTAATTTATTCTTAAAAAGACTAACAAAAATTTGAGAAAAAACCTTTCCTTTACAGAAGCCAAAATACACAAGTTTTTAAAAAATTTAAATGCTGTAGCATCTCTATTATATAACATTATGTGTTTTATGAACAGATAAGTAAACTCAGGTACAGAGAAGCTAAGTAACATATTTAAAATCACACGGGAAATTACTGGCAGAATTCCAGATGGAATTTCAGTCTTATCTCTCAGTGACCTGCTCTACGCCTTGTATCATACTTTTTGACTCAGAATTACTCCACTATTGAATGGTTTGTGATGGGTTAAATCACTAATTGGTGCTGCTAAATTAATAAACAATCAATCTACAAGAAAAAAAAAAGTCATAATAGGAGACTTTTGAAAGAGCAACTCTAAACATAGAACTTCCACAGAAACAATGTGGATCAATGAAAAACAAATATAGGGGAAAAGAGTTAAGGAACTTATAGAGATCCCATCCACTTAGAATACACAAGGAGGAGATCACTTGATTACAACACACCCAGAGGCTCTTGAATGATTACGAGTGAACTTATATTGACTTCTTCAGAAGCCTCATCCCTTTTGGGAAAAAATATTTAAACAATAGGTTTATTTCCCTTTTCAAGCATAAGTGCATATATTCCACATGACACTTGTCTGTGTTATGAAAGAAACACATACGCCTGTCTTGTCAGAAATACTCTTCCCTGGCATTTCAGCTAGGCTAATGCAATAGTGTAACAGACTCTGTATGTAAGACTCTGGAATATTAAAACAAAAATTGTACTTTGAACAATTAATTTTTCTAAACTTATTATCTCCCTTTTGGGCCTGTTTGTGAATGATGATCAGGATGATGAACAACTTTTCCAGTTTGTTTTCTTCAGCAAATACCAAAGAAACACATTTAAAATTGGCTCCAAGTTTTAGAAGCACTAATATATTTGTAATAGCCAAATGTTGCGCATATTTACACATGGAACAGCATATTGTCTTAGAATTGCACAGGATGTGAATGAGTGAAGAATTTGTTGTGTCATGACTTTTCCTAGTCTCAGGAAGAACAGATTTTATTTCTGTGAGCATGAACACTTTTAAATTTAACTTTTCGTCTTCCCTTTTCCTGCTTTCAGCTCCCAACACCATCTGGAGAAAGTAATGGAAGCCCCTGGCAACTCCTTACTCAAGACAGAGAGTAACTAGAGGCTCAGCAAGATGGGGAAATGCTGCATTAAATTAAAAAAGTGACATCTTCTTATGCAGCAGCGAGATCTTTCTCAAGACCCTGCACACGTAGAATTAACTACTGAGCATCCTAAACATGAAAATTTTTAATTTCAGCTGAAAGGCATATTTTTTGACCTTGTCATTTCTAGTGTAAGCAGATAGAAAAGCACGTGTCTCTGTCTATGTACAAAAATTCAGAAACATAACACTTCACTGCACACACTTCTCCCCCTGGGAGAGAGTGAGCGAACAAACACACACCAGATGGTTGTTGCATTGCTCAGTGCACTACTGGAAGGCACTCAGCTACTACAGCGACAAACACAACATACAGTAAAGGCAGAAAATATCTACAAAGCAGCCACTTTCTGGTACTGTTTGTATAATGCTTCGCACCAACTAAGTCCAACTCCATAAGAAGGTCCACTCACACTATCAAAAAACAATTCCTAGATTTTACATGAGTGGATACGGAGGCTGAAAGGTGGAGGAAAAGGATGGGCTCTGGTCCAAGTCTGCCATTTAATCCTCCATACCATCATTGCAGCATTATGTTAGGAATAAGATTGAAACATATAAATAACTATTTTTAAAGATCTTAAAAATAGGGTCTGGTTCAAAGGTTTGAACCTTGGTAGCTCTTGGTTTACAGAAATTTAATGGAATCTTCTAAATTTGGCTACCTTTTTCACCATTCAGTCATAGGTAGTATTCATCTCCTTTTACAGTAAGGTATTATTGGCCTCAGATTTTGATTAACTGATACTTTCACTGCAGAGGATTCTGCAGGAACCTTTACCTTGAGAACTGTACTGAAGGATTGCCAGTCTTTAAGAAACAATATGTAGAAATTGTAGGTGTCAGCTTGTCTCTTACATTTATTCAATTCAATTTCACTGAAATTTTGAAGGATAACATGGAAGGGGTAAATGTTGTTTTCCTTCTATTGCTTGTGTTTCTTGGAAGATTTTGCCAAATCAACTCAAAATAGCTGAGACTCTGAACTTACAATAGCTACAAAAACTGTTGTGGGAGCATGGAAAGAAGAGTAAGTCTTCATAGATATGAGGCCAATTTCACAGTTAGAGTGCTAATTGAAAACTTCTTAAGGTTTTAGGAGTCACAGTAAATTCTAGATCTACAAGGCATTTAGTCTTAACAGTGCTTAACATTAAAATTCGTGATTACTTTTTTCCTTTAGGAAAATCACACATATCTGAGCAAATTGAGTTAAAGTAGTGGCAACTGAATTTCTTTTGCCTCACTGTGCAAGTTGGACTCTGCTTACTTTATCACAATGGATGGAACAGATGGCCAGTAAAGGGACAAGGTCTGGATGGACAATAGTAAATTTGGCATTTCTTTACTTCTGGGGATCCATTTTTTTCTATCTAAATTATAATATTATTCTTAGCACGTGAATATTATTTGGTAGTTGTAGACCATGGGGAAGCTGATATAAGAGGATCATTCAGGATTTTATCCACCAACTAGTCATGAATGTATTAAGCTTATAGTGAGGTGAAAGACAAGAAAACCAACAACTGTACCTGTAATTAGAAGTTAAGTGTTTTCAATAAAGGAGGCTCAGACTTAGACAGCGCTAATGGGTGGATGGGCTGAACAGGTTTATAAGTTGAGAAGCACATTCACTGCTGCTTATCAGATGTTTCACTGCATCTCTGTATTTTCAGAACAGGGTATAAAGTACCTTCAAACCTAGAAGTCCAGAGGTCTACAAGCAATACTTAAGTATTTTCTCAATCTCTAAAATGCATGTCTAAATTTAGAAGACAGAGACAGTGAATCAAAATATGTACATTAAAAATAATGAATTTTTTACTGTTTTTCTAAACAAACAAAGTTTAGCAGATAGCCAACACAGGATTGTTGCATTTTTTAACACAAAATCGTCTGTAGTCCCGCTCTCATTTTGTGAATATTACAAATGTAAAATAGAATCATGGAATTGTTTTGGTTGGAAGAGACCAGTAAGATCAAGTCCCACCATCAATTCAGCACTGCCACATTCACCACTAAACTGTGTCACTATGGATGTCATCTACATGTCTTTAAAATACCTCCAGGGATAGAGACTCAACCACTTCCCTGGGCATCCGGTTCCAATGTTTAACGATGCTTTTGGTGAAGAAATTGATCCTAATACTTCAGAGGGTGATAGAGCATTGGCACAAGCTGCCCAGGGAGGTTGTGGATTCTCCTTCTCTGGACGTGTTCCTGTGTGACTTCATCTAGATGGATCTGTAGAGGTCCCTTCCAACACTGTGATTCTGTAATTCTGTGGTTCTATGTAAAACTCCCTTGGAGCAACTTGAGTACCTTTTCCCATCACTTGGTGCTTGGGAGTAGAGACCAAGCCCCACCTCACTAGCACCTCTTTTCACATAGTTGTAGAGTGAGAAAGTCTCTCCTCAGCCTCTTTTTCTCCAGACTAAATAGCCTCAGCTCCCTCAGCTGCTCCTCATCATACTTGTACTCCAGACCGTTCACCAGCCTTGTTGCCAATCTCTGGATATGCTCCAGAACCTCAATGTCCCTCTAGTGAGAGGCCCAGAATTGAACATAGTATTCAAGGTGCAGACTCACTAGTGCCAAGTACAGGGGGCAATTGCTTCCCTGGTCCTTTTGGCCACATTATTTCTGATCCAAGCCAGGATACCATTTGCCTTGGCCACCTGGGCACACTGCTGGCTTATATTCAGCTGGTTGTCAGCCAACACCTCCAGGCCCTTTTCCTCCAGATAGCTTTCCAGCCACTCTGCCCCAAGTCTGTGTCATTGCATGGGGTTCTTAGGGCCCAAGTGTAAGACCTGGCATTTGACCTTGTTAAACCTCATACAGCTGTCCTTGACCCATTGATCCAGCCTGTCCAAGTAGCTCGGTGGAGCCTTTTTGAGCCCAAGCCTGTCCTATACTCCTACCCAGCAGATGGACCCAGTCTGAACAACACTGAGAATTTTCCTCATCATATATGCTTCTCTCATTTATTTTTTGGCATATAGGCATTTCTACTTTTCATGCTGTAATAGATTTCTCACCATCCAAATTACTTTGTAAATGCTACTGAACGCTCACAAACATATGTATTTATCAAAAGCCTGGTAGTCACAGTTCAAATTGAAGAATAAGAGCCTGACCAATAAATGTGATAGCTGAGATTAATGTTCACTGACAAACAGGGTGTTTCATATGCAATTTCTTGAACTCTACAACAAATATTGTATACCCTATTTAAAGTGTGTCAATTAACTATTTGTCATTGAAATTAATCAAAATACACTGATATCAGTAATGGAGAAGGGGGAATGTCAGACAAGGGAGAAGAAAACAGATTTTCTTAAAAAAGATCCCATCTTTTCTTATTTCTTAAATCTCACTCAGGTCATTAGAAATGTAACAAGAATATTAAACTTTATCTACAATAATTAAATTAATTTCCACACCTAGATCTCACAAATATATATATATTTGTCAAAGGTTGTTAAATCAAGTATTTTGTTATTTTCCATGTTCTTTCTTCTGCTTTATCATCTGTAATTTCCAATCAATGTTAAGAACACATCAGAGTGAAGCTGCTAGCAACAGCTCACTGAAGAATGATTGCAAAAATAAACCTAATTGAAGTTCAAGAATGCACTCTCTTTCTTTCCCCAAAATAAAAGGCCCATGAAACTTTTGACACTCTGATGGTTTATAAAACAACAGCAGCAAACCCAATAAGATTGTTACAAAGGCGAATATCACTTGATCTTACAAATGAATTTTGTGATTTTCTTTTTTACCAGGACCAGACAAGCTGATGACACTAGCAGCAAGGTAACTGGGAGTTCATGTAAAAAAAAGAGAAAGCACTAGAATTTATCTCTCAGTGATGCAAGTTCAATAGAATTCATATATAATGAGCTCCATAGTAGTCTGAAGATGAAAGATGATGACTTATTAGAAGAGACTGAACATTGACATAAACAAGCATTTAATGAAAGTGTCAGCTCAGTATTCAGAGATTTACTTTCTTCTTTACTGACATGTCAGAGAACCAGGAGACTGTCTGCAGGTTTTGAAGCTTTGATAATGTGTTGGCTGCTAAGCAGTCTATAGGAAAATCAGAGAGATTAAAGCCTATTTTTAGAATTCATGGCTAGCAATTTATAGAGAGAATATCTTTGAAATGGCAGTCACTTCTAACACTCACACATCTCAGAAAACTCTTTCTCTGCTTATCCACCTATCTGTAACAGTGAAAGCTAGAATGAGGAAGCATTATGCAAATAACAGTCAGTATTTTCCATCAAAATTGAATAAAATAATCCTTGCAGTTTCATTCTGGAAATTTCCCGTTCTCTTAGAATAAATAGAGACAAATTTCTGTGAGTTTTTTTAAAATATGAATATTTGGACAAAAATATTTATAGTTGATGTCTTCATTGTATATGCAGTTCTTGAAAAAAAAAAAATGGCATGCATGCTTCATACAGAGATCTTTTTCTTATTAGTTCTGCTGCATGGAAAAGAATATCTACTTCTTAGAGATTGACTTTGCTATGCTGTCAGTATCCAAACTGAGAAATTCTGAGAAATTTTGAGTCAGTTGCTAGCCAGCATTTTCAGTCAACATGTCCACTACAGCACACTGGGTACTGGCAATGGCTGTCATGGGAATTACACTAAGGTAAGAGGGAGGGAAGGCTCCCAAGTACAGGAAATTAGCCATATATAGCCAGAATCTGGCTCTTTACTACTCACTCTGTCTTGCTACATCAAAGAAAGATAAAAACACAAGCCTATCAGGAAGAAACTCAACTCCACTCAAATATTGGCTATGTTTTCACTGGAAAATGTTCAAGAATACACCAATTCAAAGTCTACAAGCTAGGTCTGTACAATATCCCACAGAAGTGTGAGATGCAATGACCATACTGCCCTGCTAGGCTGAGACCTACACTCACAGATCTCACCTGGTCTTTGCTACACCTAAAGGTAGAAGTGCCTGTGCACAGGGTCTTCACATACACAATTTGTTACTCCTATGAGTGGTGGTACTTTAATACTGGTGCTTCTTCATTGTTGCAGCTTTCTCCTCTATGTTTTCATCAGAATATGTACAGAGAAGACGATCATATTCCAGAACTGGCGCTTTTGTGAAGCTTTATGGCTTTTTAGAAATATTTAATATATAAAGCAATGTATATGAAAATTGAAGTATCTTATGATTTAATTAGATTTAAAAAGAGAAGATTATTTCCCTTGTCTTCATTCAGAAATAGAGCTCTTTCATCTTTATGTGAGTTAGTTGAATGGAATTGGCTTATAGAAAGATTATTCCTTATGCTGACCAAATCTTCTTTCTTTTTTTGTGTTCCATAGAACTATTTCAGTGACCCACACAGAAAATAATAATAACAATAATACATTTTTAAAGTTGCATTAAAATGTAGGATATATCCTTAATATTCTTAATTCTTCTTCACTGTCTTTTTTCTGTGGACAGAAAATTTTCATGCAGAAAATTAAATATACGTAAAATTAAACACAAAAGTTTCATGCAAATAATGAACATCTTGAAAAAATTCTGCAAATTCCCTGAACTATGTTACTATGTTGCCCTTATTTAAAGTTTAATTAACTCTTTTTATTCTACTCTGGACAAGAATCTTTCCTCTGTGGCTATGTAGCCCTTACAAACTGCACATTTGTGGCATAGGAAAAGGATATCTTAGGGAAAAGTGGTTGATTAAATAAGAATAGGAAAAACAAACAAACAAATAAATAAAGAGCATAAAGGAGGCAAGAAGATAACTCTGCACCTGCACAGGTAAGGTGTCACAGATAAGTTGTGGGAGAAAATATGTTCATGACTATGGTGGTGCTGGAGGTCATCTAGGGCCACACAAAAATTAATCCCTATTTATTTGCTATTAAAACATGTTTGAGCTTGTGGTGCACTACTCTGGTTTAAAACAATTGCAGCCAGTGCAATACTCGGACAGTGGTGAATCCTAATCATTCACTCCCATCTTTCCAGGCTTATTCACCAAGAGGCAGCAAAGTCAATAGCTGTTAAAAAAAAAAAAAAAAAAAAAGACAAGCCCATAACTGGTGAAGCCATACAGAGAATTTATCTGATTATTTCTGTGAAATCATTCTTTTGAAGAATGATTTTGAAATAGAATCCTCCTCATAAATGGCATTTTCTCTAGCAAGTTATTAATTTTGCACTTGTATACAGTGATATCCCTACCTTTGACACCTGTGAGGGTAAATGCAATTCAGAACTTTAACAAGAATTTTACATTCTTGTAACAAGAATTCTTACATTCTTAAATGGACACAATATACTTTGACTGATAATGTTTGGGGTTACACATTGCTCATCTGCCTTTTCATTCATTATAGCATGTAAATGAAGAGAAGTTTATCACTCATTCCAAAATGATAACTTAGTTCTTGACTGTAAGAGAAACAGATAAAAATAAATTTACTTACATAGCAAACCAGAAGTTTAAAGGTTCTGCATTGCAAGAATCATAGAATCATAGAATGGTAGGGGTTGGAAGGGAATCATTTGTGCCCCTGGGAAAATTTCAACCAAATGTAATTTATCATAATCTAGATAAAGAGAAAAATCACAGAAACACAGAATCACAGAGTCTCAAGGGTTGGAAGGGACCTCAAAAGATCACCTAGTCCAATCCCTCTGCCAGAGCAGGACCACCTAGAGTAGGTCACACAGGAACTTATCCAGGTGGGTTTTGAATTTCTCCAGAGAAGGAGACTCCACAACCCACCTGGGCAGCCTGTTCCAGTGCTCTGTTACTCTCACAGTGAAGAAATTATTCTTTGTGTTTCTTTGGAACCTCTTATGTTCCAGCTTGTACCTGTTTGCCCCCTTGTTTGATCATTGGACATCCCTGAGAAAAGCCTGGCTCCATCCTCCTGAACACCCTACCTTTATGTATTTGTAAATATTAATGAGATCACCCCTCAGTCTCCTGCAAGCTAAAGAGCCTCAGTTCCCTCAGCTTTTCATTATAAAGGAGATGCTCCACTCCATCATCTTGATGGCCCTGCACTGAACTCTCTCCAGCAGCTCCCTGTCCTTCTTGAACTGAGGGGCCCAGAACTAGACACAATATTCTACACGTAATAGTCACGACGGCAGAGTAGAGGGGGAGACGAACCTCTCTTGGCCTACTCACCACCCCCTTCTAATACACCCCAGGATGTCATTGGCCTTCTTGGCCATGAGGGCACATTGCTGAGTCAATCTGTAGAATATATGCCTAGAGAATGATTTCTCTGCTTCCTGTTCTTGCATGTGGCAGAAATATTCATAAACAGACCAGGCTGCATCTCAAAGTAGCTTTCTTGTCTTCTTTGAAGTCAAATCTAGAAAAAAAATGCATATAAATATGTACTACAAGTGACATAAAAACACAAAAAACCCCTACCCCAAAATAAAAACAAAACCAAAGAAAAACTTGGAAAAAATCAGCCACAGGTCCAGGAAGACTATATCAGCTGTGAATAGCTCAATTTTGACAGGTCTCAGTAAGGATGGCTTCACACAACACCTGTAAGCAATTAGGGAAGCCTCTTCCATGCCGGCTGTATCTTCACACACCAGTGATAGCCAGAGTGTACTCTGGAGAACACCATGTGTCATTTTGTTATGAAAATCAGGTTAACTTCAACCAATAATCTCCGTGATCTGTCTTCTGGGAAACATATTTTTAAAAACACTATCTGTGACAGCCTGTGTAGAAATATAGGAAGGTCTCACACAGAAAAATAGCACTGCTTAGTTCAAGTGAGAAAGTCCTTGCGCTGTTTCCAGGGCTCCTTAATTGTTTACTTAACAATAACCTTCAGGTTATTAATATAAACAATCTGATCAGACAATTTCATATACGATATTAGATGTTAATATAGCAACACTGACAGCAAAGTGTAGGTAATGTTAGTTCAGGATGAGAATGTGAAATTCAAAAGAAAAACCCTGATGAGTACAAGTAACAGGCAAGTCAGCTTTCTGATTGGGACATGAATAAAGGCAAAACAAGTGAAAGGGCATATTTGACTGCAGATACTATTTTTACAGATCTATATATTTGTTTCATACCATTTCTAGACAATTGTGAGTTTTTTCTTTTATTAAGAGAAGTGATAAATCTTGGGTTAATGAAGGAAAACAGTGTAGCTGTATGTGTATCACATCATATTCTCTAAATGGTCCTATTGAAACATTGCTCTTTAACATAGTTAGCTTGTCAAAAATTCACCCACGTAATAGCGCTAAAATTCACTAATCCCTGCCCTACTCAGAGACAACCTCAAACAAGCTTCTCGTACCTTTAAGAAGAACAAACTAGGCAACTTTTGACACAAAAGGGAATAAATTTAAGAATAGATAAATGTATTTTTTTCGTTCTTCAGATGAAGGATCTTGGAGACAAGCTTAAAAGCAGCCCATGACAAGTCTCCTCATTGCAAAACTGGAACCTAAAGCTGCACCCCATCACACCCAGGCAGAGAAGATGGGTTTGGCTGGCCTAAGTGCTGGGTTGAATCCATGTGTCATGATTTAGCTAAGAGACACTTTTGCTTAGTAATAGGGGGAGGGGGCTGCAATGTACACCCGGTAAAGAGTTGTTGGACTTTCCCCTGGCATTTGGGTTCAGACTCACCTCTAGCCTAGCTGGGCCAATCTGGCAAATCTGTGATCACTATTTAAGGACAGGAATTTTATGTGCTTGGGAGGAGGTGTAGGAGCGGTACAAGATAGAGGCAACCATGCAGTCCCCACAGTCAGAGAAGGAGGAAGGAAGGAAGAGCACTGGTCTAGAGACCCCTTTGTAACCTGTGGCGAGAACACGGGCTGTACCCCTGCACCCCATGGAGGGCAATGGCAGGACTGAGAGCCACCAGCAGCTCCATGTGAGTGTGCCCGGATGGGTGAGAGACTATGTGAGGAGACGGCCATGGCACAAGCTGTGCTGGAGAGCCTGTGCGCCGCAGAGCAGACCCACATGAGAGGCAGAGAGGAGCTGCAGCCTTTGGGATGAACACACGTCAGAGTAGCCCATGCAGGGCTGCCATGTGTGTGAGGTACCCCATGGAGGAGCAGGGAGGAGCAGTGTGGAGCCCACCTGCCCTGAGGAGAGACAAACGGCAGAAGCCATCAGGAACAGACTGACTGAAACCTCCATTCCCTGCTCCCCTGAGCTGATTAGTGGAGAAGATAAAGACACCAGGATCAGCGTTCTGAGCCCGAGAAGAGAGGAGGGGTGGAGGGAAGGTGGTCTTAAAGGTCTGGTTGTGCTCTTCATCATTGTATCACTCTGTGGTTTTTTGTGTTTGCTGTGTTTTGGGTTTTTATGGTTATGTTTTAGTTGTTGGATTAAATTATTTTCTGTTTCCTTCTGCAGACTGAGTAGCTTTTTCTGGTTTGTCCTGAACCATAAGCGGCAATTAAGCCATCCCTGCCCTTTAGGAATTCTCAAGTCTGTGGTACTTGAGTCTAGTCCCTGGATGGACCTAAACCACAACACCATGCCACAGACAGTTTTTTTCAGTTTGCTTTGCAGAGCAGTGCAGTAAATCTGACATATTGCTGGCTCTTTGGACTCATTTTATGTCAAATCAGTGTGTACATGTTCAGAGATCTAATAGTAAGTCTAATGCTATGTTCATAGCACAGTTCAGCATGCCATAGGTGAACTTCTGTTGAATGCCAGGGCAACGTATACACAAACACATATCATAAGATAGGTTCAAAGAGAGAGACACATTTTTAAGAACAACATGATCTAAAAATATTAAAGCCTTGTAATTTTTCTTCTGGTAATAAGAAAAGAAGATACTATTACTTTTTAAAAAAACTGAGCCTGGAATTATTCAACTCATTTTTGAAAGCGCCATGAAAAATGCAAAACAAGAGTATAGATACTTGAAAAAAAGTTTTCAGGAAGCCTCAGGAAATAATAAAAAAAGGAAAAACATAGTAAAGAACATAGACCTTAAAAGGCTGACATTTTCATTTACAGCTCCTATAAAACATTTTCTTTTTTAGCCTGGAGTAGATTACAAGAAAAATCTGATCAACTGAACACACTCAGACTGTGGCATATAGCGTATATATATATATCTCATAATATATGTGATTTCTTTTCATACCCGAGTTATCACTTGTCATTTGAATTTGGGTTCTGGATTTCTGTATAGATATTGCTTATGGAATATGGATTATTGGAATTAATTGGAATTAAACCTGTCATTGGAAGTAAAGGAAAACAAGAGAAGGCTTCTTCAAGTACATCAGTAGTAAAAAGAAGATGAGAGAAAATGTGAACCAACTGTTGAATGAGGAAATTGCCCTGTTGACAGAGGATGCGGAGAAAGCAGAGCTACTGAATGCCTTCTTTGCTTCAGTCCTTACAGGCAAGGCCAGCCCTCAGGAAGCCCAGTCCCTGGACAATAGTGAAACAATCTGGAGGATGGAAGACCTTCCCTTGGTGGATGAGGATTGGGTTACAGACTTGTTAAGCAAACTGGACCTCTATAAAACATGACAGAATTCACACGCAAGAGCTCAGGGAGCTGGCTCATGCTATTGCTAAGCCACTATCCATGATTTTTGAATTATCATGGAGCACAGCTGGAGGAAGGCCTGTCATTCTGGTATTCAAAAAGGGCAAGGAGGATCTAGGAAACTACAGACCAGTCAACCTCACCTCCATTGATGGAAAGGTAATGGAACAACTTGTCCTGATGTCTTCTCCAAACTGTTGAAGAAAAAGATGGTTATGAAGGGGAGCCAACACAGATTCACCAAGTAGAAATCCTATTTGACCAGCCTGATAGCCTTCTGTGACAGTATAACTGGCTGGCTGTAGGAGGCAAGAGTAGTGGGTACATACCTTGACTTCAGCAAGGCTTTTGACACTGTCTCCAGTAACATCCTCATCACAAAGCTCAGGCAGTGTGGCTTGGATGAGTGGACAGTGAGGTGAATCAAGAACTGGCTGAATGACAGAGCCCAAAGGGCAGTGATCAACGGAACTAAGTCAAGCTGGAGGTCTGTGGCCAG
>WBNH01003898.1:0-101144 GCA_013401255.1 Urocolius indicus
GTTCCCGCAGGCTTTCCTCATAATCTAGCATTAAGGGAAACCATCTTTTTACATTTTAGTGTTTAAATAAACCTTTGCTGTCACCCACATTTTAACTCTGATAATATAATTTTCCCAGTCATCAAAGTACATTGCCCTTCTCTGTCTCATATTGACTTTACCACACTTCATTTTAGTATCTCATTTCATAGGTCTCTACATGGCAACTCTCTTCCCTATATTATGAATTTCCCTTGTAAAAAAGAGCAATTCCAGTAACAGTCTTTAAGCACTGATACAGACTCTTGCCTTTGAAAATACGTTCCAATTCCATTAGTATCAGCAGTATAGTACAAAATAGACCATTTAAAATAATTTATAATGTTCCTTCTCTCAAGAGTAGCTCACAAATTCTGCACCTAGACACTGACATCATCTGACAAGTTATTTTCTTCCAACACTTTCTTCATTACTTCATATGTTATTGGACCCCATAGCACCATCTTTTCCTTCACACTGAGTAGCTTTCTAAAATGATGCTCTTTCTTCATCCTTACAAGACTTTGATCCTTCTTCTCCCTTATTCTTTTATTTCATCATATTCTACTTTTTTTCATTTAACTTTACCCTAGGGTCATGCTTAACTACGCATAATACATACTCTACTAACCTAGACTATAAAAATTAATTCAATCTCCTGCTGTCTTCAGTTATTGCCCATCATCAGCATTCAGAAATAAATGAATGCTATTTCAGACTCTCTGATTTCATATTTGTTAATCTTGCATTGTTCTACATTTATTCTCTTTTTCTCATTCTCCAGGTATTTCATTTTAGAAGCAGCAACAATATGCATCTGTATCCAGGAATTAAAGATACAGAAATGATAGTTAGAACAAGTCATATTTTAATAAACTGAAGTGGCAGAAGAGTAAACACAGGCATCTATATCCTTTGATGCATTAAGGATAAATCAGTATTTTATTCTCAAGTGTTTGAGAATAAAATTAGTGACCTGCCAGTGAAATACTTCAGTATCTAATATAAAATAGGCTACTATAATACAAGATGAGTAGGAAAGATGATGTGCATATTAAAATCAAGAAAGATAATGTTACTGCATCCTAAGGAAAAGAGCAATTAAAAACATCCTGAAGCATTTAGATACATCGACAGAAAATAACCCATATCTGATTTTGAAGAAAAAGCATCACTCTTTCACCTGCTGGAAATCTTTATGTCTCTCCATACAGTACTTGATAAAAAATATTTATTGATAAAATGTATTTAGATTTTCAAAAAGCCTTTGATAAACCATTCTCTGTGTGAAGACTTTGTGAATATAATTATTCACAGAGAAAGAGGTGAATTAATGCCACAAATGAAAAACAAGCTATAGACTTTATGTTAAATTGTAACCAGAGGTCAATTTTCAACATAGCAAAAGATTAATGGTGTAGGAAAATATTCTCTATATTAATCTGATGTTGTTTAACATTCTGTTAATGATCTGGAAAAAAAGATGAATCATGATATTGCACAATCTTCCAGTAACAAAAGACTCATAAGCAAAGCCCAGAGAGAAAATGAATATCGTCAAAGAGAGTTTATAAAGCTAGATAAATGATGAGTGACACCTAAGTGCTAATTTTTGAACTGAAGTCAAACATACATATGAATGCCTATGAAATATGACCTATTCATTCTGCAGTCAATGAAGATAAAGAATGTCTGCCCCAGGTTAAGATGAATGGAACACAAGGTTTGTTTTCCTTCTCTTTTTCTTTTCAAATAAAAAGTAAGGTTAGCTTAAGATGGAATTGCCTATACAGTAATGTGTTTAAAAAACTACAGAAACAGTAAACTGAGCAGGCCCAGTCAACATGGCTTTATGATGGGCAGATCCTGTTTTATCAGTCTCATCTTCTATGACAAGATGACCTGCTTAGTGAATGACGGAAAGGTTATGAATATGGTCTACAAGGCCGTGCGCCTTCGACATAGTTTCCCACAGCAATCTTTTGGAGAAACTGGCTGCCCATGGCTTGCATGGACCTACCCTGCAATGGGTGAAAAAGTGCTGGGGCCCGTTTTGTTAAACATCTTTATCAATGATCTGGATGAGAGGATGGAGTGCACCCTCAGTGAATTTGCAGATGAAACCAAGCTGGTTTCGTAGACCTACTTGAGGACAGGAAGGCTCTTCAGAAGGACCTGAACAGGCAGGAGTGATGGGCCGAGGCCAACTGCATAACGTTCAACAAGGCCAAGTGTCAGGTCCTGCGCTTAGGCCACAACAACCTCATGCAATGATATAGGTTTGAGAGTGGCTTGAGAGCTGTCTTGCAGAAAAGGACCCAGGGGTGTTAATCGACAGTTGGCTGAACATGAGCCAGCAGTGTGCCCAGGTAGCCAAGAAGACCAAAGGCATCCTGGCCTCTATCAAAAATAGTCTGACTAATAGGACCAAGGAAGTGATTATCCCCTTGTACTCAACCCTGATGATGCTACACCTCAAATACTGTGTCCAGTTCTGGGCCCCTCACTACTCATTGAGGTGCTTGAGTGCATGCAGAGATGGGCAAGGAAGTTGATAGAAAAAAAGTTAAGACTTGCTGTTCATAAGTGAGGAGCAGCTGAGGGAGCTGGGAATGTTTAGCCTAGACAAGAGGAGGCTGAGAGGAGATGTGAACACTCTCTACAACTTCCCAAAGGGGAGTTGTAGTGAGGTGGGAGTCGATCTCATCCCTCCAGTGATGAATGATACAACATGAGGAAATGGATTCAAGTTGCACCATGGAAGGTTTAGATTGGATGTTAGGAAGAACTTTTTCACCAAGAGGATTATTAAGCATTGGAACAGGCTGCGCAGGGAGGTGATGGAGTCATCATCCTTAGAGATATCAAAAAATATGCGTAGATAAAGTGTTGAGTGATACAGTTTAGCTCAGTGATGGCAGTGTGATATTACTGGTTGGATTTAAGAATCTTAAAAG
This sequence comes from Urocolius indicus, assembly GCA_013401255.1. Taxonomy (NCBI): domain Eukaryota; kingdom Metazoa; phylum Chordata; class Aves; order Coliiformes; family Coliidae; genus Urocolius; species Urocolius indicus. The sequence continues at coordinate 2,976 of WBNH01003898.1, forward strand.
TCTTTTCCAACCATAATGATTCTATGATTCTATGAGACAATGCACAATTACTACCGTCTAAATTGTTCCTAACTACCCAACAAAAAAAGTATTGGGTGTTACCCTAGTCATTGCAATTAAATCTTTAAAAAGATAGCCGAACACAACACTCAGAATGTGAATGCACTGCATGTAGTAATCCAGAAAATACAGTAATTTTGTACATTATTGTACAATAACTAGGTATGGCAGGTCTTATCAGGAATTATACATTCACATCCAGTTTCATTTGCACACAGACCATAGCAAAAATATAGTCTTCTGTATTGTAGGAAGACAAAAATGGTTTTGTATGAAAAGAGATTCAAATAGAACCCTCAATTACATCTAGAGAAGAATAAAATATCATTACTGTATTGTTCACTTATACCATGTATGAAGTCAGATTTAATTTTTCTCTGAATACAAAGAGTGATGAATTCCTCTAAATAAATGAATATATTTAAAAGCTTTTAATCAGCCTAACAAAAATAATGCATGACCGAGCTGCCAGTTTGAGAGAAAGGAACAGAATAAAATTTTTTATTCTAATCTCATATACTTTGAACTTTTGTTTTTAGTGTTATTGAGGAGTAAATTCATGTTTGTAACAATGTAATTATACAGAATGTGACCAACTGCAGTGAAATAGAAAGCAGGAGCAAGAATGGTATTCGGATTGAAGACAGGACTTGTTACTGTCCCTTGCTGTCATCTGGAATCATAGAATAGTTTCCCAAAATGTTGTTGTAGTTTTGGTTTTATTTTTGACTATATTTTCTTCCAGATTTGGCATTAAAAAAAAAACCTACCTTGTTAGGGGATAATATGTAAGTCTGTGTTGATTTTCTGAAAATTGTATGTGCTTCTCAACTGTCTTAAAACAGACTTTCTCCAGAAGTACATAGAAGTACAACTTAGTTTCTAAGTTTGATTCAAGTTGGCAAGATATGTGCCTGCTAACTTACTTTCATAATGGACACAGTAATAAAAGGAATATGCAAAGACCTGTCCTGAAAGGCCAACGATAACAGAAAGAACAGGAAAAGTCACCCTAAGATCCGAAGAAAACAGGCTGAACTGATTCATTGCAATGCAATGGCATTGCAAAAAATGCATGAAGTTCCCACAAGAAAAAAGCAAAGAAAAAGCTGTGAGCCTAGCACTCTTTTCCAATTGTAACCAGCAATGAAAATCAAAAGTACTTCAACTCTGTGAATTTGTCTACACAATTAAAAGATTGCAATAATTGATTTGTACCCTTCAGTTTTGCAAAACGTGTTAAAATGTGTTTGTGTTTATATTTATCCCAGCTAGTTTTGTCTGGGATGGAGTAGCTCAGAGGAGCAAGTATGGGGCTATGCTTTGGATTTGGGCTGGAAACTGTGCTGATAACATAAGGATGTTTTCATTTCTGGTGAGTAGTGCCTATAGAGTCAAAAAAAATTAAAAAAAAAAGGGCGAGGGTAGTTCAGAGTGATAGCATTTCTATTCCCAAGTCACCATTATGCTTGATGGAGCCCTGCTGTCCTTGAGAAGGCTGAACACTTCTCTGCTTGTGGGACACTGCGAATGGATTCCTTGTTTTGCTTTCCTTCTATGACTTCTTTTTTTTAACTACTAATTTGTCTTTTATCTCAACCCACAAGTTTGTGATGCTTTCTTGTCAGCTGGTGCTAAACCACAACAGCCCACAACAACATAGCATAATATTTTTTCACTAAAATTTTCATCAGAACTCTGTAACTCTGCCTATATGTACACAGAAAAAAGAAATAACATCTGTCTTTTAAGGATTGAGGCCACATTGCCCATAACAAGAAAGGTAACTATTAATATAATTAAGACATGAACATTCTTAGACTGGCAACAGGGATGGGTTATTTATTACTAGATGATAAATGACAACACACTCCTAGAAAGGGGAAGACGGACACAAGGGAATGCTGATGTTTCTTTAAATCTCCAATGTATAACGACGCTTACATCATGCTGCGTTGGGTTACATCATGTTACGACTAGTGATGTAACCCGTCGCAATGCAATGCACACATCGCATTCAGTCAGCACCTTTTCAGCTTGTCCACGTGACCACCATGGCCAAGAGAGCTTTGATTGTGTTAACTAAAAATATTGTATTTCTATGTTATTTCTGGTTATTCGTGAGTACAAATTTCCTTGTTTTCAGAAAAAGAAGGAAGGTAAATAGAACTAAAATGTATTCTAAATATATGAAACAAATTTGTAGAGCATGCAGACAGGCTTAGTCTGATGATGATATGAAAAGCCACCCACATATTACACAGCAAACTTAATAAATGAGGGAAGAAATATCAAATGCTCCACTCTCACTACATTCATGTTTCCTCTTTAAGGATACATCTTTCTATTTAGTTAGTTTCTTTTTTTTTTTTTAATAGAATGCGTTAAATAAAATTTTAAGATAGGATTTCAGGGTAACCTTTTTCTACATAATGTAACATAATGTTCTTGTAGTACCAAAGCAGGCTTCAGCTCTAGGTGAAGAAATCTTTTTCCATGCAGCAGCAGGCTGCTGAAGGTATCAAAACCAGCCCCACCGTCAGCGTCTCCAACACACATGCTGCAATCTGTAGTTGCTAAATTGGTTGTTAGTGGAACCAGTGCCCTGCAGAGTATTCAGATAGCTGGGAGAGCAGCAGCAACTGCAATTAGAAATTAATATTGCACACCAACTGTAATCATTTGTGCAATTGATTAGACTAAAACCAAGCAAGTCTAATCTTTTTCTCACCATGCCCCTTCTTTTCTTAGTCTAGTCTTGATGCCAGTCCCTACTGCTTTAGCAGTAGCATTTGGATTTAGCTATGGGCAATCTTTCCAGACATCTGCTTGAAAATGTGATCAATATTTAAATGCATGATTGCAGTTTTTCCCTGTCAGAACACAGAATAAAGGAAGTTTGATATTTCCCACTTTGTTTTTTTTTCATGTTATCCCTTGTTAAGCATTCTTTTTTTTTTTTTTTTAATGAATGTTTAAACATCAGAGAGAAGAATGGCATATACACAACACTATTAACAATTTTATGAATCCGGTACTTCTTGATACTCAAGTTTAGAAGGAGAAATGCTCACTAGTATAGGATGCAAAACAACCTGTCATGAAGAGTCTGATGTCATATACTAGTAAGCTTATATTTTTTCTGCCAACAGATTTGAGCATAAATTATGTCTAACCGATTGAATATACTGCATTTTCACTGTTGATTTTGTTTCTGTTAATGTTTCTTCTCTTCTGACTCTCTTTGTAAAAGGTATACACAGAGTGTGTATCATTTTGCTGATTTTCTACTCTACTCTCCAACTTGCACACTTTGCTCATGTTGCGCAAACATGCACATGCAGACAAAACTGATTGTGAGTATTTTTTAAAGTTGGTCTTCAATTTAGACGTGAGTGTGTATCCTCTTCCATTGGCAGCTACAATCATGAAAGCACTTATCTTTCACCCCCTTTCTGAATGTTCTGTCACCTGCTGTATTACTGTCTTCTTTCTAGAAGCTAATTCAGTTGCACATGTGTTTTCTCTAGAGCTCATCTCAGACAAAAATGTGTCAAGTTAACAAAGAACTCTTCAAACTGATTAAGCTAAAACAGTTTGACTGAAATAGGTTAGAAGACATCATCTGAGTAGCTTCCTAGCACAGGCAGCAATTGCTATCTTGGTGGGTGACAAGCAGTGAATGCTGGTATGGCTGTGTGATGAAAAGGATGTATCTGCTTCTCTGAAATACTTTAGGAGGTAAGAAGTCATTAGCTGAGAAGGAAGGATTAAGAATTTGCTGGAGAAAGACAAACAGTATATCAGTCTCTAAGAATGAAGACAGAGAGCAGAGTGGTATTATGACATCAGGAAGCACGAGCTACAATTGATAAAAGTGATAAGAATACATATCAATATGTGACAAGTCTCAAGACATTCAAGACAGCTAATTCTCAGAAGTGTGTGACCTTAAGTTGCAAAATAAATGTCATCTGATTTCTATTAATATTCTTCCTAGTTCTTTACTGACGAGACATGCTATGCATAAATTAAATGAAATACCCTTAAGTTAAAAAGATACTAATGAAATGTCTGGAATCAGATCACAATAGTCAAAGTGACTATGAATGACAAAAAAACACCCCACATTTCTGGAATGAGGTCTTGATTCTGGTACTTGGGAAAAGTCTATATATGTATCAATCAGGCATACAGCCTGAAATCAGGTCAATCTGGAGTTGGTTTTACTGAAAGTAGAATGAGTAAATTGTTACTCATCCTAGACTAATTATAGAGGACAAAAAAACCCACTATAATGTAAATATTGTGATAAAAGCAGAGTAATTGTATTTATATAGGCAGGTTTACATCGAGAATACAATCTCTAGATGCTGTGTTTGAACAGCATCTTTTTTTAACTGTGTTGGATTTTAAAAAGGTTCTGAATTCCTGAACTGGAAAGAGAAGGTGACTGAACTTTAAGGTTGTCCCTAAGGCACTATAACTTCCAGAGCTCCTTCTGGGACAGTGTTAATTATCCACCAGCTTTCACTCAAGCACAATCTATTCATAAATAATTATTCGTATCATTGACTCCAGCAAAGACGCATTCTCTTCTAAAGCAAAAAAACTCTGAATCAGGTCAGAATCCCATAAACATTAAGTCAAAATGTCTTCCTTTATAGAGGATGTGAAGCCTCTAAAGGAAAAATGTGGATTTATTGAAGAACTTGCTCTAAGGCTTATACTAAAACACCTACATTTCCTTTAAATTAGTAAGAAAATTTATTCTGGAATCTTCTACCACTTTTGTGAAAGGTACCACACCCTTCCTACACCAAATAATCAGGCACCTGCTACTGAAGAATAAGTAATCTCCCAGAATGTAAATTCAGCAATTTGCCACCCGTAAGAGTGTCAGCAAAGTAATGTCTTGGTTTCTGAAGTTTATGACGTCATATTTCACATTTGCAATGAAGAAAACAGGTGGAATATAAAGTCTGAGATAGATTCTACCACACATTTGTTGCAAAAATGTACTTTGGAATAAGAAAATTAATTCAGAGTAGATAATTCTGTCTTTTTAACTGATGTACAGCTTCACAAGTATGTGTTTATAGTTGCATTCACACATTTGCAAACTAACCACAATGTCAAATTTATTCAAAATTTATCTTCAAAAATGAAGAGCATGAGTAATTAAGATACAGTAGGACTGTGTGGAAGTTAATAATGCCTTGAAAATTTCAAGTCTCATGGAGTTTTCGTTCCAACATTCATTTTTTTGCTAAACATGATTTACTTGAATGCTGTACATAAACTCTTTTCATCTCATGTATTCTGAATAGAATACTGAAAATTATTTATGCTAAGTCATTACACTGTCAGTATTTTCACTGCTCTAACACTAAAGTCCTAATCCCTATTTTAATTACTTCAATCTTACTGTTTAATGCACTTGTAGAAAAGCATCTTCACGTAACCAGCAGAAAGAATACTGATTTTAGGACAGGCACAGATTACATTCATTAACATTATGAAACAATATGTCTGTTTCTACATAAAGTATCATATTTATTTTGTGTAGATAGAGTGAGACGAGGACTATTTCATCTAATCCATTTGCAGTCATACGACAGTAACAGGGAAAAAGTAGGCCTTCAGAAGCTTCAGAAAAAACAACTAGAAAAGGACAAAGTACATTAAAATCCTGCCTTTTCAGCCCTCATTATATATAGCATATTTGCTTTTCTGGCATGATCTCTATTGCATGTGCACAGAAGCATGTGCTTGTGCATCCTAAAAGTTCTGAAAGGGTCAACAGGTAGCAAAGGGGTAACAAGGTTATTTAATTTTTGGTCCTTGCTTTGTCCTGAGTACAATCAAGCATAATGGGAGCTTTGCCATAGACCTGTTAGGGTGGCTGTCATATTTATTCTAAAAATACTGTTAGAGTGACAAACTGTAAGTATGTATCCAGGTACTGCTTGTTTCATTGCTAATACACCCATTACACACAATACACAAATTTAGGCCTGGAAATCATGAGAAGAAAAACACGAGTTTAACAGAGAACTATCATCTCAAGTCCATCTGCAATTTAAAAAATAAGTAAAAATGTTAAATTTCTACAAGATAAAACTGCACAACTGCTAACTCATTATTTGTAGTAGTCCATTCAAATAAACAAGATGCCTATAGATAAAGTGAAATTACTTTTTAACGACCGAATTTTGAGGAAGCTGTTTTAACAGTAGAACACGGTCCCAAAAATCCATGGTATACCATATTGCTCATATAAGGTACACTTAATAGTTCCAGCATTAAAGCTCCTTTCCAAAGTTGCCAACCATGACTGGAAGTGACTGTGCAGAATGTAAATACCTAGTCCTATCGAGAGGAGCTAAATTCACAGTTATTACTCCCTGATGTAGTGTACAAAGAAAGAAATGCTTGTGCTTCTTGACTCCCTTACCATCCAGTTGCCTCGGACCAGACAGCACGACACTAGCTTCAATCTCGTTCCCTTGGGAATTCAGTCTGGAAACAAAGGAGGCAAAAGCTGCTATCGAGCTTATTTTTTAAAAACTGTCCTGGCTTTGGCCAGGATAGAGTTAACCCTCCTCAGCTGCCACTGGGGAGCGTGGCCAGGCTGTTCAATCCCATGTGACATCATGCTCAGGATATAAGGGCAGTAGGCTGGCTGAGTGCCGGGTTGGGCGCCTACACTGGGCATTGCTCGTTTTAATTTGTCCTTTGTCCATCACGGTAACTGCCTGCTCTTTATGGTGTTCTATTAAATTGTCCTTATCTCAACCCAGAAAGTTCTAGAACTCTCTCTTATTCTCCTCCCTATCCTGCTGAGTTGGGGAGGAATAAGTGGAATCCTGAAAAGTATTACTTTCATGATAAGAAATAAAGAATTTCAGTAAAGAAATAGAATAATTAAAATAACAGAGACTATGTAATGATACTTCCATTATTTTTTCAAAGCATCTTGTACAGCTATACTGCTTCTGGCCAAAATCCAGACATGAGGTTTAAATTTACTTAGAAATAGTAACATGTATATGATTAATCTTGTAGATACTGTGATGTATGTCAATCCCCAGTTAAGGAAGTTATATTTAGATTCTCCAGTTTACAGTTTATGTGACAAGTAGAAGTAGTTACAAGTTCATGCTTCAGTTTTCTCATCCTTAACTGTTTTGTAGGGTTTTTTCACCTACACGCATCAATGAGTTTTTCTTTGCGAAGACAGCTTAGTACTTATTTAAATTCATAGTGAGATTTCTGCTTGCTTTCGAGAACACTGTATGTTAAATTACTAGGAACAGCCTGAAATCAACGTATTTCCTCATGGAAGTAAATACTTCTTGTGCAATACTACAAAAAGAACAGATAATTAGCTCTAGATATCTACATATACATAAAGCTGTAAAAATTTTGCCTTTCAAAACCTGACTTAGATCCCTAAGAAAATAAAAATAACTGAGATTCAGCAGACACTAGAGAGAGGAAGCCTCCAGGAAGCAATTTATGACATCATTGATAGACAGGATTTATAAGCTTTAAGCAAGTAGCTTGGTTCAAAAAAGTGTATCTTTAATTCTCTTGTAAACACAGTTTCTACTGTCCGAACTATTACATAAAGAAAAAAACAAAAGAGATCTACAGATTACCTCACCAAGTAATAAGGTATTGACTAGATTAAAAAAAAGGAAAAAAACTTGAAAATGTACTAATACAATACAGATTAGATTTCAGAAGAGTAGCTGACTAGTAAACTAAAAGAAACAATAAATATATAATTCAAGCAACACGCAGAAGTTTCAAATACAGAAGAAAATAAAATGGCTCTAATGAACCCCTAAGATTGTCCAGAATGTGTGAAGTAGCAGTATACAGACATCCCTGAGCTAGCACCTAACAGGGTTATTAGCCACTAGGAACAGAAAAACTAACTTTCTTCCTATTCATGCTAAATAGCTCTGATAAGTAGCAAGAATACTTACCTCAGGTGGAGCACACAGCAATACAACATTTTGATATATAGGTTCATATGGTGTGGACTTAAACAGTAGTGTATTTTACACTGACAATATCTTTGCCTACAGTAGCTGAATCTCATCTGTATTATATTCATCTCTGAAATACCTTGTAGTTCTAGGAGTTGCCTTATACATACATATAAAGTGGTCTCTTTTTAAAAAATGAAGAAATTTAAGTTTTCCAGTTAACATACAAATCCCTATCTTTTTGATGACATCTGCTTTTAATATTTAACAGGAATTTTGTACTATAGAATAGGAACGTTTATATAGGAAAAAAAATCAGGAGAGAAAAAAATCCCTTTTTGTATCACAGCATTACAAAAGCACAATTTTTGTTACAGTTAAATGAAACAGTACAACATCACAATATTAGCTTCCTTTCTAGCTTTCTTTGTTAGGCACAACAGAGGTAAACGTATGTTGTGGTTTGGCCCAGCTAGCACAGAAGCACCAAGACAGCTTCTTGCTATGTGCCCCTATCCATTCCCACCCTCGTTAGGATGGCGAAATGGGAGGAAGAAGATTAGCAAGGTTGTTGTGGATTGAGACAAGGGCGAGGAGGGCTCACTGCCAATTACAGTTCCAGGCAAAACAAACTCCAGTACTCGACTTAGAGAGGAAAGTAGGAAAGTTTATTCTACTATGTACAAGAAACAGAACAGAACAAAAGCAAAATAGGAGTAAGATGATTGAGAAAAAATTACAACCAGCACTTTAAGATCTCCCTCCCTCATCCCTTCTTTCTTCCCAGGCCCAGCTCACTGCTCACTGCTTCAGATATCTCTGCCTCCTCCCCCTTCAACGGCTAAGAGGTAGGGAAGGGGGTATGTGGTCAGTCTCTCACAGATGGTCTCTGTCACTTCTCTCTTCTCACTTGAGGACGATTCCTTGCATTCTTGCCCTGCTCCGAGATGAGGTCCATCACACAGGATGCAGTTCTTAATGAGCTTCTCTGGTGTGGGTTCTTTCCAGCAGCTTCAGCTTCTGCAGATACAGGGTCTCTCCCTCGGGACATGGCCTCTTCTGAGCATAATTTTGATGAGCTTCTTTGGCATGGGTTCTTCCTCGCAGTTACAGCTTCTGTGAATATGGTGTTCCTCCCATGGGGCACAGTCTCCTCCAGCCATAGTCATTACCTCTGGCCTGGGGTCTTTAATGAAGAGAATCACTATCCTTGGCGTGAGATCTTTTGCAAAATGAGGCATTGCCCCCAGTATGGGGTCTTTAGCATGAGTCTCTGCCCTTGACGCAGAGTCTTGAGCAAAATGCAAACAAATCCCTACTTCACCAGTCTTCTCCATAGAATGTAGGTGAGTCTCTGCTCCAGCACACGTCCTCCTCTCACTGATCTTGGGAGTCAGTATGGTTGCTTCTCTCTCTCTTTCCACTCCTTGCACCACCATTATCCAGAAAAGAAGGACAGAAGAAGAAGGAAGAAACAGGAAGAAACTTCCTCTTCCAGCTTCTTCTTAAAAAGTGATCGTGAAGACATCTAATTGGCTTAGCCCAGAAGTGAGTCTGGCTCAGAGGTGGGGAGAGTTTTGAGCAACTTCTTACAGAAGCCATCTTTACAGCCCCTTCCCCCTTACCAGAAACGGCTGTCACGTCAAACCATGACAATGCAGTATTAGTTTAAATGAATAACTGCACAGAGAGTAATCTGTTTCTAATGACTGTCTAATATTGCCAAAGTTAATTCTTAGTATTTAGGTTCTCATGTGTTTTCTTTCATTCAGTGAAGTATTTTTTAATTATTATGAGAGAAATTCAAATTAAGGTGGATTAATTCCTCTTTCCCTTGTAAAATCAAGCTGCATTATTACAAAAAAATCTACTCATAGACAAACAGAGGTCAGAAAAATAACATATATACAGTTGTTGCACACTCAGTTAAAATAGTTCAACATAACTGAAAATGCATCACAGAAATACAAGCTAATGAATCTGGATTCACCTTCTCTGTATTGTTCTATTCCTATTCCTCAGAGTAAACGTATCATTTATTTATCTGCATTATTTTCAGACAACTTCAGACCAGTGAAGTCTCAAATGCCATGCCCTTTTGATAATTCTCAGTGACAGTCATCCTGGCCTCATGATCCCTTCTTGTAATTATAACCTCACACATGACTGGCATCAAGCTGTATCTAGAAATCAACCTGCAATGTGGTCCGTGGTGAAAGGCTCATTCCTGGCTCCTGCCCTGTACTAACACCTTTGCACTTGCAACAACCATGTCTGCTGTCATGAAGCTTTCCACCCAGGACTTCATCTGCAGGCTTGATGTGGGGTCTCACATGCTCTTAATTTCTAATGAAGTCTCAGACTTTCTGATACATATTCTTAAGTAAAAACAAAAAGCCATATTCTATGTCCAGTTACAGGGATACAATTAAACAACAGAGAACTGTGCCACATAAGCATGAAGGACACACCTTCAGTATACCCTCTCAGAAACCCACAGTGTCCTGTTTCATCCAACTTTGACTAGCATATCTTTTTGCAGAAAGACCTACAGCCTTCAAGTTCAACAAAGTTACTATCCTGTCAAACTTTGAAGGAAGCTGGTATTCTCACAGTATTGTTTTTTGGGGTTTGTTTTTTTTTTTGGTTTGGTAAATTTTTTTAGCACTGCTTACTTGCTAAAAAAAGAACTAAGTGTGAAAATGCAATATAGCTAAAATGAATTTTCCAAAGTGTCTGAAATATAGTTATGTCACTAGGATTACAACTGTGTTCAGTTTGGTCATGAACATAATATTAAGACAACACAAGTTACATCATGCTTTTGTAGCACAACAGATAATGGTAATCAAACTTTCAGTCCAAAATTTAACAAAGACATATCCTTAGGACATAGTAGATTTCTCATAAGAAAGTCATGCATTCTTTTCTTGCTCTAGTTACATCATTAAATCTGTTTTCTGTGCAAAATATTTGACTTCTGTTTTAGTTAAGGTTCTAGAAGAGAAAGCAAGATTCCTTTTGGCCCTATTCTGTACTTAATCTTGTTTTTCATATGATACTGCTGTTCTTACCTCACAAACAGTAAATTTGGTCAATTGGAGCTTTGCTGTTCTCAGTTGCCAGTGCTGATGTGACCCTATATTCTACGCATATTGACAATTTCCTGATATTTTTTTATACTAGAGCACAAATGTATTCTTTAAAACTAAAAACTTTTTTTTATAAAGCCAATTAATTACACAAATTAGTTTGAAACATCCCGTGACAACCAGCAGGGAAGGTCTTAATTTTTATGACTGCCATACACATAGTTGGTCTAGAATTTTTCTGAGAAAGACTGTAATATTTAATTTGCAATTACAATTTTCACTTGGTTTCATAGGCTAGTAAATTTCTTGGAATTATATCTCTCCTTCCTCACAAATAATTACACAGTTAATTAATTTCAGCTTCAACTTCAATGCCTTATGTTGTTAAAAGTTGCACAGTTTGAGTAGCAGAGATCAAAGCAAATGTTGCTTCTGAGGAAAGCAAGGATTGACTCAGGAACTCTGCCTTCTCTACTGAAATAACTGGCAGCCCAACTGGCATGACCGTATTAACTAGTTCAGCCCAGCTGGTGTGTAAGTCAGGACTCCCCAAAATGATCACATCTCTTGTTGCCTTCAATTGCCACATGAACATGGAAAAGTCCGGGAATACTGTGAAAGGCAAACAGTCAGAGAGATTGAATAGTAGATCAAAGGTATAAATGTCTAAGAAAAAAGTATATATTTTTCATATCAAAATGATTATTATTTATTATTACTATGTAAGAATTCTTATAAATGTATCATACCAGAGAGGAAGGATAGGGTCAAGAAGGCACAGATCTCTGTTCTTATGAATTTAATCTGTTAATACATATGAATTAAGACATAGTGATTACATAAGAGCAGATTAAAAGCTGGTTCTAACATTTTATGAAAGCTTTTTTGTCATTTTCTTTTGTGTTTATGTTTTTCTTACTACATACAATGGTAATAGTATTTTGCCTACACAGCTCAGCATTGGTGGCCCACACATCAGTTACTGGCAGCAAAGAAACAATACTATCCACACAATGGAAGGGTGAAAATGCATTAAATATTTTTATTATGTTGGAGTAAAGCATGAAACTTACACAATGAATATTGCCAGGGAAGATATAAGTGTCAAGACAGAAAAATAGAGGACTTGAAGAAGAATTTGGCAGTGTCAAAGGAGGTTTGAGAGAGAAATTGATTTTAGCTGCTTTTGTAAACAATATGCTTTACATTGAAGTGTTTATTTCTTCAAAGCTTCAAATTTGCTGTTGAGGTAGTTTCATTTCTCACATCTAGAGCTAACAATAGTTAAGTATTGCAGAAGGAATCAGAAATTAGATGTCTTCAACAGCACCTGAACAACCCTTTCTATGATGCTGTCTAGATAAAAAGCATTCAACAATCTGATGTCCTCCAAGTATGAAATGGCTAAGAAAAGCCACTTGGGAATATTCTTTTGTATGGTGTTTGAAGTACTTTCCTCTTGAGTGGAATGTGTGGGTTCACATTCTCTTAGCAGAGGAAACAGATGGGCTGCCTGTCACTCTAAATAAATGTCTTAAAATATTAGTGAATGAAAGAGGATCCAGCTCTCTTCTTTCTCCTCTTACGTGAATCTACTCTAGAAAAAATAGTTTCAAAACTCTGAGAATATTCACTTTTAAACCTCATATCAGCCTAAAGGCTACAACATAGTTCATATTATAAATGTGTGCAAGTTAACAAAGAAACTTTGGCCCTTGGTGGCAATGCTGTAAAGAAAACACAATTCTCCTGTCTTAGACAACCACTGTTGAACCCCTAAAAACCAGGTTTGCTTAGACAAAAACACAGCATTGACAAAATTCCTCACAAATCTGTGTATGCATTAATTACGACACATAGAAATCACCATTATTTGACATACTTTGAAACATATGATCTTAACATAGAATGAAACTTTGTACAACATTGCTGTTTCTTCTACTCGGATAGTATTAATCTCAATTAATTCACCGCATGCTGCTTTGAACCTATCAGTAAAGGAAACACATTGCATTTCCAAGAAAAGAAGCTGAGTGGCCAAAGCAACAACAACAGCAACAACATTCGGTCACAGGTAGATTTCTGTTTGGATGCTCCCCTTTAAGCCTGATGAATATTGCCTGTGCAGTCCCCACAGCCAGACCAAAAGCTTTCTGATAGGAATAAATGGTTGAGCCAGACTGAAAATGGGAAGGTGATGTTAGTCATCTAACAAGCATTTTCCAAATAATTGGAAACAGGTACTAAAAAAGTGTTTTTGAAGTTAAATCTAACTCAGCATATTCATAAAGTTTCTACTATTATGTTGCATTAGAATATCTGAGTGCTTGCTACATTCTCCCTATGAAGGTAATTAAACACTGTAATCAAGTCACTTGAAATCTTTTTTGGTAAACTAAACAGAATCCTCTAAATCTTTTGCTGTGAGGTATTGTCTCTGGTTTCTAAGTATTTCTTCTCTGCATTCTTCAGTCTTTTTTTTTTTTTTTAATGTGAGCTCTCTCAGTGCCATAAAAATACTGAGATTGAAAATACCCACTGAAACAATTGTTATTGTATTTCACAATAATAGAATACTAAAATAATGATGACTAGGAAAAACTAATAACATTTTAAAAATGCAACAGCTTCCATATATTTAAAATTCCAACATAAATCTGTTAGTCACACACCTACTAATATACAATTGGAATATATCAATTATTGGAAATATATACACTTGAAACAAGGACTTTTTACTTGGACCTTACTCAGTTTGTGAAGACAAATTTAGATCTACCGTTATCATAAAAAAAAAGATCGGTACTAGCATTATATGCTCTGTGGTTGTTTAAGCAGCAAACAATAGTAGGGAGTGAGTAAAAAGAGACTTTTTATTTATATCCAAATACAGAAAACTGTATAAATGTATAAATGAAATTATAGAAGAGCCTTCCTAAAAGGCAGCTAAATTGCCATACAACTTGTATGCTGCTCTACAGGCTTTGAGACTATTAGACTGCTAATTTAAAAGGTTTACACATATTTACTGCTAAGGAGTGCACTACGCTTGATAGCACTAAAGACAGAAATACTCTGTTTATCTACAAGATGGGTACAGTAATAGAATGCAAGTACTGAGTCAGATCACGGAATGAGGTTTCTTCCTTACAGTGAAGGTTCTTGAAACAGTACAATGCCACTTGAATTTTATTTCCAAATATTTATTTTCAGTTACTTACATGCTTGTGCTTGAAGAAAAAGAGGTAAAAGAAATAAAGCTAAGCTATTTAATGTTAACTATAGAAGTTACGAGTTTTGTAAGGTCACCATGTTTCTTCAGCAGTGCAATTAAATCTCAAGCATATAGGGTGATACCAAAACCTCCAGTGAATGCAGTGTTCTAACTGCAATAGGTAAGCAGGCAGAAGTGATAGTGAAAAAAACATGGTAAGTTTTGGCTTTTTTTTTTTTTTTACAGGAACATCTATCTGGATTGTTAGAAATAGTAAAGAAAAAGATGAATAGGTGGTCACTCATGTACAACTGATAAGCAGGCAGCCATTTTGTGCAACAAAGTATAGCACTATCAATTGCAAGTGTTCCAATCAGAAATACTGGAAAAGGAACTAATGAATTGAGGGAAAAGAAGTCCACAAGATAGCAAAGATGCAACAAAAGGCTTTTTAAAACTCCAGGAGCTACTTATGTTTTTGTAATATAGTTCATACAATGTATCAATAAAGGAAACCAATCAAATGAAATGTCTAGGAGTACATCCTGGGTAGTATCATCATTGGAGAGGAATGAGAGTGAAAAAATCAAGAGAAAGAATATGCAAGATGCTTAAAACTGCAGAAAAGGAGATGTTTCTAATCACCCAGGCAATAAATACTCATTAATAACTGCAAAATTAATACATTAAAATGCAAATGGAAATAAGATCCCTTGAATTACTAAGTTTTCATGAATTGAAGAAATTCTAACCTTTTCTGAGATGGAAATCTCTCATCAGCCCTTAAAAGGGATCAGGTTGCACCATCAACTAAATCATTTCAGATTACTAATGGACTAGACAGGAAGAAATTTGGCAAAATTGATATATTTTATATATATGTATGTATATGTTTGCATATATATATACAAACACATATATATATTCAGACTTGATATTAGATACCAAGAGTTTCTTTATACAAAAGCCCATAACTGCTCTTGAAACTAATATATCTAACCAAATACAAAAACCTGTCTGGACCTCATTTCCACATTCGAGTGTAATTTAATTTTTTAAAGTATGATGCAAAATCTTTACAAGTCAATGTTGTCCTGTAACACAACTAGCTCCAAATCTGTGCACATAAAACCCTGAGGAGACATCTCAACATAATCCTAATATACATTAGGACTTTTCTGGAAAACATGAACTCACTTAGGACTAAAGAAAAGACTGCTTTTGGCTTACTCTAAAAGATGAAAAAAAGAACTAAAAAATATGCCTGTTCAGAACTTTTAACTACAATTCCAAAAAGGAGAAAAATAATAAGCTTTATGTTGATGCAGAAAAGTACTTTATTTGCAGAGAAAGCAGAAGATAGATGTACCAAAAGGAACATAGCTAAGAAACATGGAAGATGCTATTTAAGGGGAAACAAAATGAGGTATAATGAAATGTCTGTATCCTGCCAAAATTATTTTTTTAACCATTTATCCTTTGGTAACTCTACTGTTATTTCTGGGAGAGATGTAGGTTTTCCTCACCAGCTGAGAACTACTTTGCCATGGTCCATTCTCTCCAGAGAGGACAAATGCGGCTCCCTGTGTACATTTTGGTCTGGTAGGAACCCAGGGCAGGCGTCCCAGTGACTGTAAAAATTCCTGACTTTTTTGGTGGTTGTTGCTGCAACCTCATTCAGTAGCCTTGTCTAGAAAGTCAGTCCTGCTCAGTGTGGTCCAAACTACAGAAATGTGCCTGCCAGTAGATAGGGAAATCCACCATGAAATCAAACCAAATGCTGTATAAAGGAATTGGGAAGCAGGGAAAGATATGATATTTTCTAGTAATAAACAACTCTTAGTTTATGTAAAAAAAGAGAACATTTTATAGTTCTAACCAAAGTAAGCATGCTGCATGCAGAAATATTACATCTTTGAAGAACTATGCTCTGAAAACAAAAGTAGTTGGTGTCTTTCTGGAAGGGTTGAACAACAGTCATAAGAAAGTGAAAACAGCATGAGTTGGATATTTGTTATACACAGTCTTAGCTGATTGTAAAGGCATTATTATGTGGATAAATAATGCATCTGGTGGTCCCAAAGTGATGAACCTATCATATAAATAAATATCCCACTAGGTCTACTCTCAGGAGGGTGTTTATAGGTCATGTGAAGTATTAATTTCAGAATGATCTACAAGGGTTATGACAATTAGGTCCAGCCAGCTGGCAGATCGAGAGCGGAAAGTTTATGTTGTACCAGTAAAGGCTGGGGGTCAAATTGCTGAAAAGCAGCTCTGCAGAGAGAGACCTAGGAGTCCTGATTGATAATAAACTAAACGTGAGCCAGCAATGTGCCCTCATGGCCAAGAAGGCCAATGGCATCCTGGGATGCATCAAGAAGAGTGTGGCCAGTGGTCAAAGGCGGTTCTTCTCCCCTCTACTCTGCCTGGTGAAGCCTCATCTGGAGTCCTGTGTCCAGTTCTGGGCTCCTCAGCTCAAGAGGGACAGAGAACTTCTGGAGTGAGTCCAGCACAGGGCCACTAAGGGGACTGGAACATCTTTCATACAAAGAAAGGCTGTGGGAACTGGGGCTGTTTAGTCTAGAGAAGAGGAGACTGAGGGGGAATCTTGTTAACATTTTCAAATAACTAAAGAGTAGATGTCAGGAGGCTGGGACATCCCTTTTTTCTACAGATAGCAACAAGACAAGGGGTAATGGGATGAAGCTGGAACACAAGAAGTTCCACTTAAATATAAGAAAAACTATTTTACTGTGAGGGTGACAGAGCAGTGACACAGGCTGCCCAGAGGGGTTGTGGAGTCTCCTTCCTTGGAGGTCTTCAGGACCCACCTGGACATGTTCCTATGTAACCTGATCTACGTGAACCTGCTTCTGCAGGGGGGTTGGACTAGATGATCTCTAAAGGTGCCTTCCAACCCCTACTATTCTATGGTTCTATGATACTCCAGAGTAATTTCTTTACTAGTTAAGAGACAACAAAGAAAATTAAAGGACTTAAAAAAATATTCCAAGCCATTATATTGTAGCTGCAAACAGCATACTTTCTTCCAAAATCCATTTCTGGCTTCATACTTTTAATAAGAAACATATTAATTATACATGACATACTAATAACAGCTTTTTTTTGATTCATCAATAAATTCTCTGATCCCTTCTAAGTTTAAATATGTTATACTGGCAGCTTATGTGCCTTACCAATCACAAAGCTTTTCCCCTTCCTTAGGATGCCTGCCTTAGGATTCTTTTCTGGCATAAGTCTTATTTCCTGTATATCTTCTATCTTACAAAAAAGTTCTATCTGCCTTCTCATTTCTGACTATTCTCTGTAAAGATTGAGAGTAAAGAATTAAATGTAAACTTTGGTAGCAAGGCCTCAGTCTTCCATCAGTAAATATGTCAGATCGTCTTTTAGATCCTTTAGTTTTAAACCTCTTTACTGAATTCTGTAAAATCATCAAAGGCTCCTAAATCTATTGCCCTTTGGACAGAGTTGGACAGTTTCCAGAGTTTTGCTTAGGGGTTACAATACAATGTAATGATATGCAAAGAGTTGTAAGTGAGTCACAGAGGAGAAAAAGCCTAGAAAAAGTAAGAATACAGTCTTTTAGGTTGTAAGCATATAGGAACTAACTTCAGCTTTTTATCATCCAGAGGCGTTTTCTTCATACAGTTTTTTCTAACCCTCATTAGAAAAAAATCAATACAATCCTCATTGTCTAATTAGATAAATGAGGCACAAAAGCAGCAGATAGCCCATCTCACATCCCTCTCTGTTAGAAATGCCCTCAGACCACTTCAGTCCCAATATACCTAAGCATTGTAACTCCTTTAGAAGATCAAAACAAACCCAACAAAAGCAATCCAACACAAGTCCAGGCAAGTTTGCTTTGCATCTCTGTATTGAAGAAGAAATCTGTAAAATATCTATACAATAAACAGAGAAATTGGAAGGTAAATTAGCAGGTGTTTGTAGTTTCAACTAATGCTTACAAAAAAAAAAAAAAAAAAGTCACAAGACAACCAAGAATAGACAAAAAAACCCCGGATACTTGTGGTAAAATCACACATTCACAAAGTACCTCTGAACAAGAACACACTTTAAAGTTACTCCACTTATAATACAGAAATGATTATTTTATCACCTGGCTTTAGGAAATAATGGTGACTATCTTAAATTTCTTTTGAGGCAAAGTGTGAAAAAGATAACAGGAGAAAAAAAACCCCTAATATAGACAAGCAAATACAAAAACTATTTATTTGGATTTTGAAAGAAGTCAGTCAATACTCCCAACACTAAGCCATCCTGATTTACTGTAATACATGTGCAAAACAAGCATGGAAAAATACCATGTATTTAGAAGTTTGATTTAAGAAAAGTATGATTAAGAAATAACACATCCAGAATCAGCACTTACAAATGTCATAAACTATTAATTGCATAATACTTTAAAAACCTGTTAAGTGTCTAAATCATGATAAACTTATCATTACTTACTAACATCTTAATTTATATAAGAAAAATCACACAGGATTACAGCATCTTAAGTGTTGGAAGGGACCTCAAGAGATCATCTAGTCCAACCCCTCTGCTAGAGCAGGACCACCTACAGGAGGTCACCCAGGAACTGGTCCAGGTGGGTTTTGAATGTCTCCAGATAATGTGATTCAACAACCCATGTGGGAAGCCATTACAGGACATTTTCAAACATGCTGAAAGATAAAAATGACTGGTTCATCTAAAGTAAGATAGATGTTACACAATGGAGATCTGCTCTAGCTTCCTAGATGCTTAGCCATTTTTATAGGCTACTGTATGCATTTAGAGAACTAACACTTTCAATATCTGTACATTATGCCCTTGAAATCTTTCAATATCCTAAATACTTACTGGTCATATTTATACAATGGCATGTGGGATAAGCATTTCATGCTGATAACCAAAATGCAGACAAGAGCTGTTCTGCTAAAAATTAACCAAACCAAATTAAAGAAAACTCTAATGTATCACTGTAGGGCACATTAGAATCCTCATGTACTGCACTACAGTCTAAACACAGCTTGCCGGTTATAGCTGAGTGGCCCACTGGAGAAATTCAGTACAGAAGGAGTAACATGTGAAAGAAAGACAATCAGGCTTTCTCTTCACCTGATCATTTCTCACCCACTGCATCATTAATTTCCTGGTCCACCAGCTGCCTCCGTTCCAAAAGTTATTTAAGAGTCATAGTTGATGTTTCCTTGCCTTTAGCTGCTTCTGTGTAACTTTAGTTTAAAGAAAGATTGCAGTGAATATCTGGATAACACCTCTGGTGGAAATGGAAACCTAGGCTACATCAATTTTATGGTATTCGCTTGTAAAGTAAGCAAAGGTATTCACTTATAACACGAGCAAACAGATGGTGCCAAAAGTCAGTGGTTGCAAGGAATAGTGAGACTGAATAACAAGAAAAGAAATGCAGTTTGAACATACTTCAGCAATTTATTGTAAAAATGTCTACAGTCAAGAATAAAATATTATCTATTCAATCCATCTACTATGATTCAGTTCCAGGAATAAGGCTGAAGGCATTATAGTTAATTCCTTGATAATAAAGATGAAGAATAAGTCATTCAGTATGACTTTTATAAACTTTTCCTTTTTTTTTTCCACATTACTTCATTTATTTGTATTGAGTTATTTCTTCACTCTATTTTCATTAAAATATTGCCACTGAGTGACTATCACACTAAGATTATTACATTGCTCTCTTCTGTATAATGTTTGTGTCATTTTCTTTGACTTAAAAATACTTAGAGGAAATTGCTGGTGAGAAACCATACCAATTACTCCACATTGGATCATTTTACGCATCATCAAAGTAAACATCTTACCTGATCCAACTCTCATAGACACACCTTAGACATTTATGGCAACTCAGCCAACAGTGGCACCTATTCCCTGAAGGCAGTGTAAAATCTATTGTTCAGGTAGAGGGAGTCCTGATGACAAGTGTCTCAAATCAGAAAGATCATAATTCTACCTGTTCTTTTGAAACACATATATTATGCCTGGAAGCAAGGTATTTTGGAGCTCTCGAAAGTTTGTGTAATTTGGCACTTTAGATGACTTAATGTAACTTCGTTATACCATTAATTCCAATGTGATGATAGCAAAAACCTTCAATGTTCTGTATATTCAGTGAAGATGAAACTTCAGCACACTTAACATTTTTGTATTACTGAAATAAGAGCATGCAAAAGGCATTTGGTATTTTGTATAATTTAGTTGTATAACTGTAATACAGAAAATGGAGAGCCAATAGCATTCCTTGAAAAAAAAAATATTCTTCTAAGTGGAGGTTACAAATTAGAACAAAATTATCTGCTACATAGGAATGTTTCTACTAACTTAACTCAGCAGATCAACTTCTTTACTTTGGAATCAATTTAGTCACTGAAGGCCTTATAAGGATTTCAAAACAAATCCCCTTTACAAGCTAGTGCCTTCCCAGTATGCCTCTCATCTAAACCTTTGTTATTGTATAATACGAAATAAGTTTCACTTAATTTCTTATATAAATTCTTCAGCCTCCAAAAACAGAACCAACACTTGCCAGGTTATTAATTTATACCTTCAGAAATGTGGATAGGACCCTTTCTTATCTGTTTAAAGGGTGTAAACTATCACCTGATTGCATGTTTTACTACTGTATTCTCCATATAAATCTGTGGCACTCGGTGATCCAAAGACAGAAAAAATTAGTCTGCTGGTAACTTGTGCTCCCTCTCCTGGTTGAATAAAGCATGAAGAGCAAGCAAAAGCATAACTACTGGGGCAGTATTAAAAATGAAGAATTATTATTTTACATTTTCTAGACACACTAAAAATACTACATAAAAGATAATTTGATTCAAATTTATTTGTTAGAGGATGAAATATATGTATTTGGATTGGGTTTTTATTTGCCCTGATGCATATTTAATAAATGAGACAATGTATCCATGATTTCCAGCTATGAAGGCTTGTAAACACCACCAGTGATTAATTGCATAGTCATTTGAGTCAGCACAAAGTAATTTCTTTCCATTAGATTAAATATGTCACACCCTGTCAATTAAAAATCCATTTAACACCAACCCAGCAATAATAAGCATTTTGGAATGAGGCACCAGAAATTCTCTTTGTGACTAAAATTCTCTATATGTAGTATAGGAATTTGGCTTAGCATCGCAAGTAAATTTATTCTTCACTAGAAGTTTGCCTACAGCAAGAACTGCAAAAGACAAATTTTTAATTTATTATAACATTTCTATAATGGATTTTTAATATATCAGCACCAGATAGCTGTAAGCATAGTTCATTTTCATGGTTTTATAATAATTATTCCTTATTGTTTGTCTCTTTAGTTACCAGGAGCAACGTCCAGATTAAAAAAGCCCTAAATCCTAAGAATATAAATTCATTCATACTTCATCAAATGACGATAATGTAACAAACACAAATGAAATATGCTATCTTTAACATTTTTCCCTCTCTATTTGGATAACAACTAATACATTCAAATTAATACTATCACAAAACATGAGTATATATAATTGATTATAAGAGATTCAGAGAATTTTATCTGCAATCGTAAGCAAGAAGCAGTGATGTAAAGACTTGAATGCTGCAGATATTCTTTCCCTTTGAAAGGGATGAAAAAACAAAGTACTGTGTAACAAGCTGCTACGTTCAGGATAAATTTTTATCAGTTGTCAAAAATTTTGTCAGGAATTCTGAAGACTGAGCATGCGTTTTATTTCAAATGTGTGTTAATTTATTTTAGTAATATCTAAACATTTCCAGAACAGAATTGTAAATTTGCCTGGCTCACATACCATCTATGATTATCACATTGAATTGGGGACAGTTCCTTTAAGTATTTCCACAGATGCAGACTGATTTATGAGCATTGTGAGCTGATTGAGCTAGTCAGGGTCAGTTTTGTCTGAAGCTGCAATTAATGCGCTCAGTACGGGAAACTGAACCAAATTTGAATGAAAAGATAAAAAGAACTTTCAAAAAATTCTGACCTATGCAAAAAAAACCCAAAACCCATACTGGAAGGATACCAACAAGATCACAAAGCCTTAATAGGAAATCAAAGCTAATACAAATGGTATAGCCATGACACTCCTAAGATCCAAGCATATTCCACACCATTCACTACTCAGAAGTCTGCTGAACACACACTGCACTGTCTTAGGACAGAGGCATTGCCTCGGTGTTAGCCGGTGTCCTGTTCATCTATGTTTCATCAGAAAGCATGAAACGGTGAACAGCAGCAGCATACAACAACATTTTGAAGGATTGCAGAGAAAAACTTTATTTAAAAAAGAAAAACAAAATTAAAAAATCCAAATATGCAAAAAACCACCCCCGAACCACGCTGATGAGACAAGTAGGGGTCAATGGGCAGAATGAAGTAAAATTGCCTATCTGACCTGTCTTGTGACCCAAATGACCAAAGACTGTTTCTTTTGCGTCACCGAGAAAAACTGCACAGCCTCTGCTACTCTGACGGCATTGTTCTTTGACTAAAAGGATGATTAAATGAATTTGTCTTTGAAGAAGAAACATTAATTCATTGTGTTTTAAATAACATTCCCCTAATTGTAGCAAGTTTTTCAAAATGAGACAATGATGAGACTCTAGGAAACTGTGCCAAAAATCCTGTTCAGATTAGATGTCATAATGAATGCTCAGTCTTCTCACTAGGCTTCATTGCATATCAATTCCTAAAAAGGCCATTCGGTTGCAATCCTGTAAAGTGCCTGTGGAATGGGCAACTCCTGGAGGGAAGGAAAGCACTTGGAATTCAGCAACTAAATCTGAATTTAGCTCTAAGGGTTTAAGAACTTTATTTCATCTAGATTAGAGTCCTGTTCTTTGGTGTCAGAAGGTATTTGTGACTGTAAAAAGCAAGAATGTAAAATAAGGGCCCGGATTACCCAGAGCTTTATCCTAGTAGGCAGAGGACAGTCAGACATATGCCTTCTTTCTCACAGACACTGCAATATTTCCTGACAGTGAAGAATTGGCTTTAAGCAGTCTGACACAATGGGGAGTTTATCTTTCACAATGGAGAGTGATTTTGTGTCTGACACTAAAAAGTTTATGTTTATGTTCCAGTGGGACCATATGCAGTATTTCTAATGATAGAATTTCAAATTGTAAATATTTCATTTTGGAAAGTAATGCAAGTATTTTATAAAAATGATATGTCTTATTGGGTGTAATTATTGTACAGTATAGGCTGAATAATATTCAAATAATGAGAATTTTACTAATGAATTTGTATTTTTCCAAAGGTAGCAAAGAAGCAATTGAAAAGATGGAGGTTAAAACTAAATTGATTGAAAAAAAACTGTGATAGTCTTGAACGTAGAGAACAAACCCTTGTTCTGTTGTGACTCAGAAAACCACTACTTGTAATATAAAACTATTCAAACATTATAATCTATTAATAAAAAACTCCTAAATACGTTTTACAACAGATTTTAAATATTTCTAAAAAAAAAATTATTTGCTTTTAAAAATACTGCAGAAAATCGAAGTAAACTCTAAATTTCTATACAAATTACACAACCTATAACTGATTTAAATAACTCAAAATACAGTTTTTGAGGAAAAAATGAAACTATAAACATGGAAAAGGGAGATACTGGATTTTTAACTTCTTGAAGCTATTCCATTTCTTAAGTTGCTATTTAAATTTACAAAAGTAGTGAGGAAATAATAGAACAACTGCAATTTTGAGATTACCTGAAAAATGTCTGTGATTCTGTGATATACATTTGGTGAAACTTGAAACTACATACAGTTTAGGACTGTCTACTCTATAGAAATTTAGTTTTATTAGGAAAATCACCTAACACACATCCTCTTTACGTGCTTTATGTTTTTAATTTCTTTATTTCTGAGACAACTAGACACAGAAACAAAAGATGCAGTGACCTTCCCTTCACATCCCTGCATAGAGAGGAATACTGTTGATTTCTGCTCTTGCCCAAGACTTTTTTCTGCCTGGTAGCCCACAGTTAAATATACCACTAATCACAGAATTACAGACTCTTAAGGGTTGGAAGAGACCTTGCAAGATCATATAGTCAAACCTATTCTCATTTTCCCTAATCTAATGAAAAAATTATGACCTACCTATTCAGCTTTAATAAGTAGCGTGGCCTACCACCTTCTGATGTCAATTCAGCTCTGTTCATTGTGATGTAAATGAGACAAGAGCTAACAGCATTTTAGTGAACTCTGATGATGCTAAATACTTAATCAGTTAATCCCTAACAGATATATAAAGTAGTTGAATAGCTACCTACTTGTGTAAAATGTACTTTCTGTTTATATACAGAAATAAGTGAAGTAATGAGCTTGCTACTGAAGGATGAGAAAAAAAGAATTGATTTTATTTTCTGTTTTGATATGAACAGGTCAATTTTCAAACATAAAAAAATAATGTTCATTTTTTTCAGGGCTTTTTATCTTGCATGGGTAGTTATACAGTTTTGAAGTTTATTGTGAAAAAAATCCAAATCAAGAGTCTTTTCTGTTTACTTTTTATTATATTATTTCCTCAGTTATGATAGGAGTTAGCAATCTCCTTCAGCATCTAGAGATTCAAATTATAAAGGCCAGGGATTAAGGACAGACGATTAACAGTCTGTGTCCCTTCAATCTAGCATTTCCACTGTAGATAAACCCATATTCAGACTGAAGTTATAATAAACAGACTGTCCTCAATATCATTTCCCTAGATGACCTCCTCAAAACTGACATTCAAGTACTGTGGAAAATTACAGTCTACAGTAACTGGAAAAGCAGGTGAGACAATATATACCCACACAAATTATTTTGAAGCTCAAGCCAAATTTTTAGAAGGCAATTTGGATAAATTAGTAATTTTATTTTAAATATTTTATTTGCTTTGAGTAGTTTGTTACAATTATAGATCTGACATACAAAACAATTTGCTAAATTTTATCTTTATTGCTAGCACTGTGTAACTGTAAAATAACTGCATTATTATTTATACTTGTTACAATCATAAAAAAACCCTTTGAGGTATAAGAGTGGTTGCAATTCTTTCCCTTACAAAGGTAAACAAACTCTGAATGTCTCCAGCTATCCTAGATTCTCTGAATCTTACTCTAAGAAAAGTGTCAGTACAAACCATTTGTCCAGTGAAAAATAGCAGAAGAAAAAAGATCCACATGACAGAACTGTGGAAATATTCTGCGTGTACCATGCCATAAATAAAAAATATAATAAATAGTGTTTTCATCTAAAAGGAAAAAAAGGAATCCTCTTAACAACAAAGATATGTATTGTTTTGTAAGAACATTTTAACATGGAAAATACTAACAGGATTCTATTAGATATTCAGAATTCGGAATCTTATGGGTCAAAAGAAAGACTACGATTAATAAAGATATAAACTGCAAAACAGGGCATTTTAATTTCTTTGCCTAGATGCTCAAACTATTTTAAGGAACTATAGAATATTATGCCATTTAAGATGAATGTGTGTGTGCATTTACTTTTTTTTATTCAAAACACATGATCAAAACTTGGTTCCTTTTGACCAAACTATGGAAGTAATACAAACATGTCATGCTACATATTGAAACAAACAAACAAACAAACAAACAAAAAAAACACAAAAAAGTGAGCTGTATTTTCATTAGTTATTCACTAAAACTGGTTTGAAGTAAGCACTGCATGTGACCACAGTTCATTCATTAGGGTTGTTCATCAATTCTTTGCTCAAAAGTTTGGAGGTTTTTTAAGTTTCATAGTCAGAACATTGATTAGGTTTGGATGATTCCATCTACCTTTTCTTCTAGATACAAAATAGTTTCAAGGTTCTTTTAAATAAATCTGTACTTCAAAAAGAATTGAAAATTTGAATTTAACTCAGTAAATCACTTCGTAATCTTGCTTCAAAACCTAATTTCATGGTCTGTCTCCATAACAACATAATACATTTTTGCCAACTAAAACTCATGTAATGAAGCATAATGTGTTTAATCAGGTTGGGTGGACTACAATTTAAGGCTATTTATGTTTGGTAGGATTTAGAGACACACTAACTCAGGAGATAAAATTTGTAGGTCAGTTCTAATTAATCATTGTTTTTATCAGAAGGTTGCATATTGTCCTCACCAAAAAATCTACAGTGAGTTATATTTAACTAATGAAAAAGATACATAGCACACAACTAAATTATCCTTTGCTCTATTAATTTCTCATTCCCTATTGGAACCTGTTAAAAATGTTTGTCACATTGTACAGGAAATACCCTGCCTTCAGGTCATCATTAACACCAAACCTCATCTCTCATTCAGCTATATACTCTTTTATGCATGGATTTACTTTTTTTTTTTTTTAAGAGGATATATATTTTAAAAACTCATAGATTATGTTTACATGCTACTTAGTGTAAAAAAAAAATCTAAAACCAGGAGGAAGAGCAAGACAGGCTTTTTGCAGAATTAAGTGGACAAAAAGGTTTACAATTGATAAAAATAAATTTGTCAGCCCTTTCTATTTACAATCTATCAGCAAATGCCATTAGCTATTAGAAAAAAGATGAAGAATTTTGTATGTTGGTAGTCTTTCAGCACACAGTGTTTTGTTACTATCCATTTGATATAAAATGTTTTCCTAAACATTTGTATATATTTTTCCATGTCTTTTGTCTTCTTTAATGCATGGATGAACCTTATCACTAGATCAGAGGAATATATGGATTTATTAACACTGGGTTTAAAATAAGACTGAGTCAGAAGAGCTGATATTCCTTCAGTGAGAAGAAATTAAATTTTAACCTGAAGTGTTTTCTTAAGGCAAATTTACCCCAGTGACTAATTAAAAGCTGCAGAATAAAATCCAGAACATAAACAAATTTGGAAAGGAATTATCATGTTATTATTAAAGAAGTGAGATGCAGCAAAA
Organism: Urocolius indicus; assembly: GCA_013401255.1. NCBI lineage: Eukaryota > Metazoa > Chordata > Aves > Coliiformes > Coliidae > Urocolius > Urocolius indicus. Next base: position 30,332 of record WBNH01003898.1, read on the forward strand.
TGAGACTGGAAGAGGGAAAGAACTGAGTGGAAAGATCTACTTCATCACCTAGACTCACACTCACACACACACGAGCATACAGAGCACCCATATATACAGGATTTCTTTCAGACTGTTTTTCATTTAACCAGCTTGGAAGTATTTATGTTTAGCAAAGCTTTCAGTATTCTCAAACCTTGCTCCTTTATTTGTAGGATTCAAGTATTTGCTTCAGTTGATGAGAACAGGAAAAGAAGGTGATACCTTTATTGCTGGCAAGCAGCTTGGAAATTCTAAGTAAAGAAGCCAATCAAGGCAGAAGGATTATAATAATCAAGGTACTAAATTTGCATATTTAGAGTATGGTTACTGAGAAATAACAATGCCTTGGTTATGCAAATCGAATCCTCAGCTAAAGTGAAGGGATTTGCATATCTGGGAGAAATCTGTCAGGTTATGCATCAGTAACTACATTCCAAGTGTCTGAGAGAATTGGCTTTTAGTAGAATATTAACTATATTTGCAAGCAGAATTTTTTATTTCCTTATGATATAGGAGAAACTCATTTGAGACCTGATGAAAACAAGTCTCTTGGTCTGTAGGAAGCAATACCATGCAGAACAACAAGACACATTCAGCATGCCATAAAGCTAGAGTTTTTAAGACTGAGACCAAGAAAATGTGTGTTACCAATCGCCTTCATCCTTTTCATCTATAGATGGCGGTTTAAAGTAGCCCTCTTGAGAAAGGATTGCAGAAAATAGATGAATGTTTAATAAATAATAATAAAATGATATCATGTTCACTTCATTTTAAATTTAGTGAATGAAGAAAAATAAGTTGTACTAAAAAGTTTCATAGGTAAAAGTCCAGGCAGAAAAACCTGCAGGCTGAAATACTACAAAAATTTTATGTTATGTATCAAAAATCAAGCAGGATTAACAGTAGCCTCAGAGGCACTATAATAAACCTAAGGAAAAAAAATAAAGGACATAATTCTTTAAAAAATAGCATGTGTCAGTATTTGTATCATTCATACATGGGAAACCAAATATATTACTTCTAGTTAATGTTTCTTTTTCTTTTCCTTTCTTGTGAATGATGCTCAGCTGCAGTTCAGATGTAAACTTAATGCTGACTTTCACACCCTGGCCACAGGCTGCAAATGAAATTGTAGTTTTAGTTTACACTGAAATATGAGAGAGAATTCATGAAAGCATGTTCAACCTACAAAGTATTACTTAAATGCATCTTCAGAGGCATGATCCACTTTCACAGATGAAACACGGAGGAAACGGAGCAAGATGCTTTAAAGACCTGGCCACTACTCATGTGCAGAACTGGTGAGTACACTTGCAGTGTGCTCCTTAGAGTACTTACCATCCTCTGTGGGCACATAGATATTCAAATACAGACAGTCTTCATTTTGATCTTGAACATATGTCACCACAGTATCCAGATTGGCTGTAAACCAGACCGGCAGCATGTCATTGAGCAGTGACCTCTCATCTAGGTACTGTGGGCAGACGGCAGCAAACTGTGTGGCGTTGCGGACACCCGTCCAAGATGACGGTGGCTCTGGGGGCTGAAATCTCCTTTCCCCAGTCGGAGGAGAGGCATAAGGAACACCCAGGTACTGCTCCACTGGACCAAGGATCTCATTAGGCAACGGTGTTCTTAAACCACGTATTTTGCCATAATTTGTGGTAACAACTGGGTATTGTGCTTGGCCATCGATGAGAGTAAATCTTATAGCCAGTGCAGTTATCCACAGGAGGAAGTTAGAATTCAACATGACACACACTGGAGTGAAGATCAAAGGCAGCCATAGGAGTCCCATTGATTTCGACATTATTTAAATCAACATCAGCAGGGGTTTTTTTTCCACAGCCAGGAGAAAATTAAACAGTCAAGGAAAATGAAAACTAATAAAATTAAAAGGTAGTTAAAAGGAGATGAAGTGGAGGAAAACGTAAGCTGTTTAGGCAGTGAAAATGCTGATATGTGGTAGGTGCCTCAGCTGACTGGACGTAGACAAATCCCAATGTCAGAAGAAACAAGGGAGTTTTTGGCCCTAAGGCCCATCCCAGACTTCAGAGTTGGCTTAATCCTTGGCAACACATGAAACTTCCCAGAAAGTAGTGTGGGGACTGATCCGCAGTTATTACACCTCCCCAGAGAAATGGCTTCTTCCAGTGAAGTCCAGCCCACTCAGTCAGCCTGTGGCCAAGAGAAAACAAGCAATTCAAATCAACAGATACACTCATATTGGTAAAAATCTAAAAAAAAGCCCACCAAACCAAATGATAAAATTCACACAGTACTCGCATGCCAAGGCCCACAAATGTCTTATGCTTCATAGTTAGCTATGTGTTTACAGATATCTAAGGTAAGAGAGCAGAAAATTCAAGCCACAAGCTTGTCAGAGGTTATACCACAAACCAAACATTTCTGCTTTTGTATATGCTTCCAAACCAAACCAGAGCCCAAACGCTGCTGCTTTCAGGAAGGGTATCACATTTACGTGCAAGCTCCGGGGTATTTTCTACCCTAGATAAACAACATCTCCTTTTTAAGCATGTTTTTCACTCTCACAGGAAATATGAATTAAATGTTTTTCTGCATTTGATCATCTCTCTTTGTTATATGATTTCTATATAAGATTTTTCACAGGTATGCCTACACTTCTGTATGACAACCTTATTTACTTCCATCCAATTCAGAAATTACAGTTAATATAACAGCATTATATTATTTCAGGCCAAGTGTGTGAACAATTAGTCAAAACTGTATACAAAGTTATTCGTTTTCGTATATTTTTTTTTTTGTTCTATGGCTGACAAAAAGGAACAATGGAAACTGAAAATAAATAAAAAGTGTGATACAAGCCCTCATAAATCAGATTACTATGTAACATTCTTACTTACTCCTACTTTTAAGTGTTAGAGAGAAGGTAATTCACGCAATGATTCTGTTAATTTTTAATGAAATACAAATCATTCCTATACATATGTATATACTAACCATTTCAAGTATCTTAAACAAACACTCAGCATTGAATGTAAGCATACTTACATTCTTCTCTGTGCCCAAAGAAATTAAGGATTTCTTTTTAACCCATCTTTCAACTCAAAACCACAAATAACAATTCCACAGTTAAAAAATTCCTTGTTATAGTCAACTGGTACAGATACTTTACATTTCACAGGATGGACACACATTTATATATAAAACTTATACAAGTGGACTATCAAGTCTGGTTTTCAGTCGGGGCTCTGTCTTATGAGGATGTAAAATCAGTTTTCAAGAGCAGAAAAAAGCCAAGTGATAAAGCATAGTGATTTCAACTTAAGAAACAAAATCAAACCAAACTCATGAAAAAAACCCCAAACAACTGAAAAATAGCCCTAAGTCTGAAATATCTATGCTGATCCTTTTAGACGAGAAAAGAAATTTGAAAGAAAAAAAATTCTCTCAAAATCCCTTCAATGTTCTTCATGTCTTGATTTTAGCACTTGTACTGCAAAGTTTTTGAAACACCTGAATACCAGAGGGCAGAAAAATATCAAATAGTTTATGGTGAACCAGAAGTTCTACTGACATTTTCACTGACAGGTGAAAATGCTGTTCATGTTCAGATGCTGCCTCCAAATGACTTAAAATTTCCGAAGGATAAATCAGTAACTACTCTGTCATGTCTCCAAGAGCATCAACAGAAGGACCATAAGCCCCTGCTTGAGCTACGCTGACAGATGCTCCAAGCCCAGAAAGACCCATGTCCAGCCTGGATCTTGCCCCGACTGGGTCCCCAGGTCAACTTTGGACGTGACTTCTCACCTTGCTTGGCCTGATGATTGTTTAGCAGTGTCAGGGCCCTGTCTCTATCCCCACTTCAAACTCAGTGGGGTGTTTTAGGAGGTTACCCTGTCATCAAGAGTTTTGCCCTGTCAGCTCTGCAGTGCCTGCTGCTCCACTCTGCCTGCTCCCTAGCTGAGAGTGGTCATCTAGCTACAGGTCACATGAAACTCCTTCTCATGCACCATTTTCCCTTTTTTTTGCTACCATCTTTAACAACAGAAATCAGCAACAGGCAACTGATTTTGAGTAGTGTTCCCTCATTGCTCTCTCCTGTGCCAACTTTGGTACACTTTTCTGACCATGCAGCACAAAACAGATTTTCCAGTTGTAGCCAAATAGAAGATTTAATCTGTGCTCAGGGAGGAGCAAAATATTATATTCTCCTGATAACCACACTGCAGAAGTTTGTAACAGCACTATACGAAAAAGAAATATGGAGTAAAGCACTGAGAAAATTGAGAAGGTGGAAGGAAAGGCAGTGATGAAGATGATGAAAAATGGATAGCGAAAAAAAAATTGTCTGGGCAAATAACAAATGAAAAAAAGAGGAAATAAAACAAGAAAAAAGAACGAGAATGACAAATATATGATAGTGAACACATTAGCAGCATAGAGAGAATGAAAAATGACAATGTGAAGGAAAGTGGAAATTCTCAGTTTACACACATACCAGAGATAATATACTACTATAAAAAATGTGACTTAATAAATAATATTTATCCATACTAATTACAGGGTTTCTTTGCACCAAATATCTGGTCATACACTGTTATGTTAAATGGAGTAAAAGGACAGGAAAAAAGTACACATTCATTATTGATATGGAACTCAATTTGCTAGCTCATTCCTTGTAGGTATTAAATCCACTCATACAATGTGTTTTATTTTCCTCTGTACGTTAACTGAAGCATAAACAAAGTTTCCATTTCTGATTCATGCACACAGAGACATTTAAATGTTAAGAATCTGGAACCCATAAGGAAACAAACCCTTGGCTAACACACAGAATATAGCCAGCCCTCTCAGCATCACTGCCAGTTCTATAACAGACCTGCAGCCTTTGTCAACGAGTGCAAAGACATAAACAAAGAGCAGAAAGGGACAAGTGCATTAACACAGGCAAAGTATATACCAACAAAGAACAATTCTAAGATGTTAAGTCCAAATAAAATCAGTATTTATTGTAACATATTCTGGTTATTAAAAGTTACTCCTAGCCGGTTAAATAGCAACAGAAGCAATCAAAGTTTGTAATACTTTCTCATTAAAAGATGTCTTTAAAAAGTTTATCTAATACACCATGTATGTCCACTGTATACAGTAAGTCTTTAAACATAACCCTCATAACAAAAATTGTTTTTCAAAGACATTATTAGGCAGAAAATATCCCAAGTTTTTTACTTATTACTAGAGAAATTACCATTTTCCTAAGTTTAGTTTCACATATTAAATATATATACTTTGTCATTATTTGACATGACAGCCATTTCTGGGAATTGGGAAGGGGCTGTAAAGATGGCTCCTGTAAGAAGTTGCTTGAAACTCCCCAGCTCTGAGCCAGACCCACTTCTAGGACTGAGCCAATTAGACGCCTCACTTCTTAAGAAGAAGCTGGAAGAGGAAGTTTTTTCCTGTTTCTTCCTTCTTCTGTACCTTCTTCTCTGGCTGGTGGTGGTGAAAGGAGTGGGAAGAGAGAGAGAAGCAACCATGCAGACTCCAAGGTTGGTGAGGGAAAGAGAGGAGGTGTGCTGGAGTAGAGACTCCCCTGCATTCTATGGAGAAGACTGGTGAAGTAGTGATTTGTTTGCATTTCATTAAAGACCCCACATCAAGGGCCGAGACTCATTTTGCTACAGATCCCATGCCAGGGGCAGTGACTGGCCAGAGGAAGCTATGCCCCATGGGAGGGACTCAGTATTCACAGAAAATGTAATTGTAGGGAGGAACCCACGCCAAAGAAGCTCGTTAAAATTAAGCCCAGAAGAGGCTATGTCCTGAGAGAGGGACCCTGTATCTGCAGAAGCTGCAACCATGGGGAAGAATCCACACCAGAGATATTCACTAAGGACTATGTCATGTGGGAGGGACCCTGTATCAGCAGAAGCTGTAGCTGCTGGCAAGCACCCACATCAGAGAAGTGCATTAAGGACTGAGTGCCGGGGGAGGGACCCCATATTGGAACAGGTGAAGAATGCAAGGAGTCGTCCTCCTCTGAGAAGACAGAAGCGGCAGAGCCCATCTGTGAGAGACTGACCACATCCCCCATTCCCTACCTCCCCGAGCCATTGAGCGGGGAGGAAGTAGAGATATCGGGAGCAGTGAGCTGGGCCCGGGAAGAAAGGAGGGATGGGGTAGGGAGATCTTAAAGTGCTGGCTGTAATTTTCTCAATCATCCTACTATTTTTTTGCTTTTACTCTGTTTCTTGTAGGTAGTAGAACAAACTTTCCTACTTTCCTCTCTAAGTCGAGTAGTGGAGTCTGTTTTGCCTGGAACTGTAATTGGCAGCGAGCCCTCCCTGCCCTTGTCTCAGTATACAACAACCTTAATTATCTTTTTCCTCCCATTTCTCCAAGGCCTCCTAAAGAGGGTGGGGGTGAATGGGGGGTACCAAGCGAGAGACTGTCATGGTGCTTCATTGCTGCCTGGGCCAAACCACTACACAACTTTCATATACAGAGAAAGACACAAAGAATAATTTTCAGTAGGAATACCACAAAAAAAGGAAGAACTCATGCAAGCTATAGATTAATGAACTAACCAGTTTTGCTATGTGTATCATAAGAAAGGCTGGAAGATATAAACAGAGAATCACACATTGCAATTAGAGATTAATCTCAAATAGAAAACTCTACTCATTTTAGACTTTTTTTAGATATTATACAAAAATCAGTTTATGTACATCTAGATGTATCCAGTCAGCTATTTAATAGACCTTTACATACTGAGTCTACAAGAAAATACGTACTTGTTATGTCTTCATTTATTATCACTAATAATATGGTATTTTTATCTTTATTTTTACTGCTTTGAGGTTAGAAAAATGTATACACGCTGGCTTGCAAAATTTGCAAGTTGGAAGCATCACCCACTCAAACAAGCAAAACAAACCAATCAATCCAAATCACAATATTCAGTTTAAAATGGCAGCTTCTGGCAACACAACACACGAAGAGAAGTCAGAGAAGATCTGAAATCACACAGATTCATACATGACTTCTTTATTGGCAGAGGAGTATAATTTGAGAGTAATGAGACATTTATGGCCTTTGAAGTAAATGCAGATTGAACACAGATGTGCATGTACTAGAAACACCACTTGTACTCAGTTATAAATCTATGCCCTCAGCCACACTTAGAGATGCTTAAATAGTCAATGAATTTGGCCTTCAGGGCTAACCTGATAGTTTCAAGGATCTGCAGTTAGCACTTTTTCGATTTGGGCAGATGAGTACATCAGTAGCTCTAGAATAATTCTGTACCTGCTAGGGAAATATGAGATGTGTCTCAAAAGTCCCCTTTGTTCTACGGTAAGAAATTCCAAAGTGATTTCAAGTTTTTTTTTACCTTTCTGTCCACATCCTGGACAGTCACTAAGAAAACCAAACAGAAATATAAATTAGAGAAGCACAGGAGACTGAGGACTGCATAAGTTTCCCAGGATTTCTCAGGCTTTTCTCAACCATCCAGAGCATTATTGAGAAACTTAGCTTTCAGTCACTGACTACCTTCAGTCTCTGTCCTTCTTCAGGTTCTTCTCATAATGAAATTTTGTTCAGTATTTACCACATTCCACAGAATATGAGGATCCTAAAACACCTCTGTGAATAACGTGTTTGAGAAGAAGAAGTTGCTGCACAGTTGCTGAACTGCAGCAGCAGAAACAGGCAGAAACATCCCATAGACACCAAGGCCAGTGGAGAAGGGGAAGAGGCTGGGAGGGTGTGCTGTGGTGGACCCCATTCCAGAGAGGGTAGATGCATGAGGGAATCTATGACTCTGTGGGAAGTCTACATTGGAGCAAGCAGGGCCTGGGAATCCATGGAGAGAGGAGCACATGCCAGAGCAGGTCTACTGGCAGGTCTTGCGACCTAGTGGGGGACCCATGGTGGAGCAATCTGTCCCTGAAGGACCGATGTTCCCCATGGATGGCCCATGTTTGAACGGTTTGTGAAGAACTGCACCCTGTGGGAAGGACACACGTTAGAGAAATTTGTGGAGGACTGTCTTGCATAGGGAGAGACCTCACACTGTAGCAGTGGGAAGTGTGAAGACGCCTCTCCCTGTGAAGAAGCAGCAGCAAAGTCCATCTGTAATCAACTGACTGCAACCCCCATCCCCCATCCCCCATCCCCTGCACTGCTCTGGGGAGGAGGAGGGAGAGTCCTGGGAAGAGGGAGGTGGAGGGGGAAGCATTTGAAGATTTTTTTTCTTGTTTTCCCTGCTCTGTTCTGATTGTTCATTAATAAATCAAATCAGTTCTCCTCAAGTTGAGTCTGGTTTGCCCGTGACAGTAATTGTTGAGCGATCTTCTTATCCTTACCTTGACTTATGAACCACTCCTTATATTTTTGTCTCCTCTGTCCAGTTTAGGAGGGGGAGTGACTAGGTGGGCATCTGGCACCCAGCCAGGACTAAACCACCACTAATCAACACAGTGATTTAGTTAAAGGTTCTAAAATGGCAGAGTTCAAAGGCAGCTTATGATGAAGTTTTCTAAATTAAATCACATACACACAAATACACATGTACAGCTATAGAAGTTGTCTCCCTGCACTTAGCACTGATGAGACCACATATTGAATATTCCAGTTGAGGCAGGGGAGTAATAGAATGACTTGGTGGGTTATCTGGCATCCAGCCAGGGCTAAATCACCAGAACCAGTTAGCGTTTCTTCAGGGCTTTTCTTCCCAGCTTCTAGGACTATTTTCTTGATACACTGTAATGAGCTAAGCTAAGTTTCACTGTTCCTCATGCTACATGAAGTCATTCAGAGAAGTCAAAGTCATAGGGAACAACACAAAGGAACATTAATCATGAGCTAATGTGCAGTTTTTGGACTGGATTATCTAGATGGCTAATGGGAAGGTTAGTAACTGAAATTGGCCAATCATAGCTAATTTTAAAGTCTCAGAGCTGTAACTATAGCAATGCCTGGCTTCAAATTAATATGCAGCAGTGTCTTAAGAGACATTATTTTCCCTATTAGAAGCTGTATGTTTATTTTGTTGGATTTTTGAAAGCTTTTTCTGAACAGGAGTGGATTTCAACAATATTTATTAAACTGCTGCTAAAAAAAAACAAAAACAAAAACACCAACGTACCAAACAAACATAAACCCTCAAATTCAGACTTAACAGTAACGCCAAGTTAGCATTACAAACTTGTCTAGAGATTAGTATATGAACTACATATCTACATTATTAATGGATTAACCAAGCTATATTTTAGTATGATATTAGTGTTATATTAGTATATTGTAACACATTGCTGTTCAGTTACAGCAATTCAACAGGTAATTAAGGGTCAGAGGGTCTTTTAGTGATTCAGAATACTGTCATCCGTCTTTTGCACGTCATTCTGATGTATCTCATTAATTCACAGTTAATTTTCTTTTGAAGCTTTCAAAGTTACAAATCAAAAGTAAATATCAATGACACAAATTTAAAAAACTGGGAGCTGTCCTTTCTTAAAGTGAAAATAAATGCCAACTATGCAAACATCACTATGGTCCTTGAAGTTGGACTTAAATTTATGGTTACAAATAGTTGAGAACAAGACCTGATAATTTATCTGACTTCTGAACTCTAATTTCAACTGGTATTGCACATAAAAATCATGGGAAAATGTCAGTGATTACACAATTTTCACTTTTTTCATGATACATTCTGCTTCTGATGGAAGATTGAAAAGAAATATGAGGTACCACTATTAGGAGGGAAAAATGTGCATAAACTGTTAGCAAACATAAACTTTAAACTGCTAATTATTGCAAAATTCCAAGTGTATTCCCATCAGATCAAAATTTGAGCATTCATTATATGAATTTAAGCTTCCTATGACTAAATGTACCATGTAGCCATTCAAATTTCTGAAGCTAGAATGCAAGAGAAGTCATGACACACTTTAAAATAATGAAGCAACAGCTGACTTTGATTGCAATGTAATGTGACAGGGTAATGAGACTTTTGTCTAGAAAGAATTTGGTCTTTAATGGTGGCTGCAAAGTCCTAGGAAAATATTACTATTCAAGTAAATATTTTATGGAAATGTACAATAAATAGCATCAGTACAGCCTAGCCCAACTGCTGACTTAATTTCCAAGCTTCTGATATGACCTTGTAAATGAAATTTAATGCTCTCCAGGTCTCGCTATTTATTTTCTGCACCTCTGTTTTCTCATATTTAGATGTATTACCCTAAAAGAAAAGGTTATGATCTGAAAGAGGATGTTCAGCCTTGAGGTTCTGTAAAGCAAAGGCTCCTGTAGAGTAAAAAGTCTCATGCCTGGAGTAAAAAAACAATTTATGGATGTAAAAAAAAAAAAACCATGCATTAAACAAATCATTCTTTTTTGTTGTTGTTGTTTTTGAGGATAAACCTTTATAGTTTGAATAAACCTTTCAAAATATCACAGTTTGTTACCTATTAGCATTGCAAGTCTGAAAAGGAAAATTCTTAAGGGAATCTATCAGATTTCATCTAAATATTAAACAGGAAAACTCACAGACCTTACTCCTCTCTTTTTCTCTTGACCATTAAGCCTATGTGTGTGCCCTCCTCAAGGATGGAAGAAACTAAAACTCTTGCCTGAACTAATTGAGAAACTGTCTGAGAGACTGATTATTAGGCAATTTGATCTCTTCAGGCTATTTAATGATTAGAATTTGATATCCTCATGTTGGCATTCCAGTTTAAGAGGAAACATTACAAATGTTACCATAACCAAAACAAGAGTGGGAAAAGCAATTTAAACGAGTTGGATGAGTAGCACCCCCACCCTAATGTGCTATGTGGTTGAAAAACCCAGTTGCTGCTCTATTATATAAATTCCTAGAACTAAATTACACTTGAGACATAGCCATGATATTTTTATTTCATTAACTAGTTCAGCTACCAGGTGGTGATACTGCCTTCATTCATATGATAATGTCAATTATGCACTCCTGCTGGAAGTGAGAGACTTGAGTGACTACCCTCATTAACCTGAAGTCTAAACCCACACCTCCTCACTGTCAAGTTACATACATTAGATTTAAAATAAGGCTAGGATAGCTATTGGGACTGTGTACAGCACTGTACATGCAAAATTGAAGGACTTTTTCACCGACACTCTCACCCTTGGACTGTGAGAAAATTGTAACTTTGCAGCCCTATAAAGCTGGAAACCCCCCTGGACAGGTATTAACTTTCAAGCAAGCCTTATACAGTTTGTAGGAGAACCATTCCATGAAACAAAAATTGGATCTGGGGATTGTCTTTACTATGTTATCACATCATCGTCCTAATCTTCTCCTTCAGTTTCATCTTGTTGCTAGGAAGTGGATGATTTCACCAGCAGAAGGGAAAAACTATTTTTTAGTATCAGTTTTATACACAAAACAAGTCCTCATGACTAAAATCAGGGAGAGCGTATTTTGCTATGAGTTTCTAATAGCTTTTGTATGTTCATTAATTAGTTCCACTGATGATTGATTAAAGATAATGCAGCACCCATTAGTAACAAATTCAGTACATGGGGATTAGAATAAAATTCAGGGTTTTTTTTTGCCTGCTATTCTTTTATTATATTATTTATTAATATTATTATTATTACTGGAATAGCCATGTCTGTGTTATTTTGAAAGTCTGCTGCATACTATCTTCCTTGAAGAAAAATCATATCTCAGTGAGCAAGTTTGTCCACTCTCACCATGTAGACACATGTACTGTAAAACTGTTAGGTTATTGTATGTAACACATGCAATACAGTAACTGCACTGTAGATTAATATAGGTATAAATTTCTGATTACAACTGAAAAAAGAAAAATTGAGCAAGTACACTAGCCCCTTTTCATAACAAAGAGAAATATTTTTTTACAATATAATTTCATGACAAAACTTTATGCTTCAGTCTCTTTCAAAGACCTGTATTATTATTCTTCTCTCTTGTTTGAAAATGTCTCCTTTTATAAAAGTATTTTCCATCTTTTTCCTCTTTTGCATATGGCTTTCTCGGTTCCCTGTCTCATTCTCAAATCGTTCTCACAGAGTGCACAACACTATTCTTTCTCCAAATCATAATTATTTCTTATCGATCTCTTCTGCTCACTGGTCATTTGCTTCTGGCTTCCTTTTGTCTCTTTATACATAAATATAAGATATATACAGAAAGATTTATACCATTCATTCAATCAATTAGAATTGATTTTTATTTTGCAAAGGGAATTTATTTCATTTCTTTTGTCAAGGATTTCTGCTTTTCTTCTTGTCCACTCTTTTTTTTTTTCCTCATATCCATATGGGATGATATTGCAGAAAAAACAGAAGACAATTTGCAGCTGACAAATTAACCAAGAATAATTGATCTATTTTTTCTTGCCCTTGGTCAACAGATTTAGGTCAGGAATGAAAAAAATACATACTTTGTCACATGGCAGGAGTTACGGCTTCCTGTGTGCTCCTATTATACCATCTTAAGAAATCTCACTAATAAAACATATTACCAACTAAAAATATCTACCTCAAACTAATGCGGTCAATTAATAGAACAGATGGAGGTCAGGGCAGACAATTAAATCCCTTTGACAGAGCAGAAGATTATTCTACCTCATATTGGAAATCTGTCAGTAATTCCTGTGTGATCTGACTTACACTTTTTTTCTTCAAAATAATTCTCTCCATAATGCCTTCTTTGGCATGAGCAAGAAAGATCCATCATCTAAAGGCCTCGCTTGCTGATGTATGTTATTATTAATTTGTAAAATGGTGGGAAAGTGCACAAGTGCTTCATCGGCAACATTTTTACTGATTCCTACAACAATAAAACCAAATATCATTTTTGCTTTTCTTTAGACAGCTGCTTCTGTCCTTGAAATCAGCCTCCCAAAAGGATGATAAAACGATCACCTTGGCAAGCTGCTAACGACTTACTTTTTGGAACTTAATATTGTTTCTCATATACACCAGTGAAAATCATCCAGGAGTCTTGATTCATTATTCCTCTGGCTCTGATTTCCTGGCATACTGAAATCTTATAACAATTTAGGGAAATGTTTTTAACAATTAGCTTTCTTAAATTCTCTCACCAACACAGTGGTATTTCTGGATGTCAGATCCACACTGCTAATAATGAAATCTGTAAGTGTTGTTGTCAAATTCTGGCAATATTGATTACATATTTCATATTTTGATACATTTAAATCACTAAACAATGAGCAAACACAGGTAAAAATTGTTCAGATAAGGATTTGAATAGAATCCTCTGTGAGATTTTTCTTTGCTTATTTTTCAGTCTGCATCAACTGAACATAAATTTGTATTTAACACATAGTTGGAAAAAAAAGTCTGAAATAAAAATTATTTCAGTATCCTTTAAAATATTTGCCTCCATTTCATTTGATCAAATGAAGCATATTTCTTGCAACCACCTAATTTTAAACAGAATTCTAGTAGAAGATCTCAGTCTCTAATCATCTATCCTCTAACTTTTCAAGTAACTTTTAATACAAGTTTTTGTTCAGTATTTTTCCCCTGTTTTTTGGTATTTCCAGGTAATTAAAGTGAAAAGGACATACTTTTATACTGTTACATATACTTTTATATATATACTAGAAGAAAAAATGACTTTCTCTTAAATGAAGACCATATATTGGTTGAGGTCAGACGGGATCTGTGAAGGTCGTCTGGTCCAATTCCTCTGCTCAAGCAAGGACACCTAAAAATTGTTGTCCCGGACTATGTCTCATCAGTTTTTTACTGTCTTCAAGGAAGGAGACTACAAAACACCTGTGGGCAACCTGTGCCAGTGTTCCCAATAAAAAAGTAGTTCCCAATGTTCAGACAAAAATATATTTTTTTTTAAAAATTCAATATGTAACACAGTTACCCAGATAAAATATAATTTCCTTTAAAAGGAAATGTATTTAAAAGGTTGGGACGTATGCAATAAATAGTATTTTTTCACTCATGATTGGTGTATCACAATCACAAGAAACAATATTCATATTAATATTTCTAACAACAAATAAGAGCTTTCAAAATTATTTGTTTGAAACTTGTTATCTTCTTACAAGAACTCAGTATCAGACACTTCTTAAAATAAAATATCACTGAAAAAAGTCCATTAACTATAATTCAAATGAAAAATATAAAAATTCCCCAAGGAGAGTTTGCATTTTCAAGATAAAATAACATAGAAACACAGAATTTGAAAGAAAACTTCTGAAAATAGAATTATAGCTAAATTAAAGTTCATGATCATTTTATGCTGTGATGTGATTCCAATTAGAATGCACTGCAGAGTAAAAAAAAATCTGTAACTAACTTTTTCTACAACTGTTGTTTATATATTTACAGCTTTTGCGATTTTAATAATTCTCCTAATAGATCTCCATAATTTTGTCAAAAGTCTTGAGTTAGAGGTTTGAGTTCTCAAATTCTCTATCCTCTCAATTATTTAAAAATGACAGAATCAAGTATCTGGATGAGAATAACATGAATTTCATATGTAATGATAACTTCATTTCCTCAAATAATATTGGCAATGTGGATGCACTCACATTGCTAAAAATATCCCAGAGTAAAAGATGAATGCCTTAATGTGAGTTCGGATAGTATTCAGGTTAGTGTCAGAAAAATAAACCTGGACATGGAGATAAAGTTTGCTTAAAAAAAACAAACCAAAACAAACTTAGCTCCTCTTTTTTCTTCATGAATTAGTAATCCATAAATATGGTGCAAGTGTTTTTCTACTCAGTGAAAATTAACTAGTAACTTTCATTGGAAATTAGCTATAGTAATATTTTTTTTCTGTTATGGCACTCATTACAAAGCAGATGTGCTTCATTTGCCTACTAATGCGTTGTATCTGGGACTCTTTTCCTTTCTTTTCTTGGATTTACATTTCAGGTCATTCTATGTGTATGTGTATCTTTTTTTTGAACAATACGTGACAAATGGAAAATGACTTAGTTTCTAGAGCATTGTGTATTTTATATTGAAAAATATTAAATTAGAAATATGTATAATAAAAAAAAAGGAATTCAGATTAATGAAACTTTTTAGCAATATTTCATGACTAAGGCATAGTTTTGAGCTTTGCAAGGACCCTCATGCTATAATATTACTTGCGGAAGATATTAACCATTAAGGCTACATACAAGCAGTACAAATACATTTCTTTTAGTCTAACATCGCATTTTGGTAACATTGTTTAGGAGTGGTTGACAACTCAGCACAACAGATTACTCATTGTTCATAGATAATTATCAAAAATTTGTACCTCATATTTATGAACCAAATTCATGACATATGTCTACCCACAAAAGCGGTAACAGTCATATGACATAGTGCATGAAATACTACCTATGTACACTTAAAACAAAGCAGAAAGCCTCAAATGATAGAGGCAATACAATTTTTCAGTACAATTAACTCCAGTGACTGAAAACTACATTAGAGTTAAATGTGTGATTTAGTTCCAGATTAAAAAGCTTTATTTCCACCATGGAGAGGCAAAACACAATTTTAATAGATATTTGGTTGCAGATTATTAATTTTGTACACCAACAAAAACTGTATATTTTAAAGATTATAACCAAGTACCAATTTTTAACAGTTATTTGCTAAAGTCCTATTAAAACAAAAAAAAATTAAACTGGTTTGTTAATGTTCTGTGAATAGTTGTGTAAGCTTTAAATCCATGCTGTGCGCGCAGATGGACAAATCTCTATCACTATCAATGCAGCTGCAACCAGGTGAAAAAGAGAATAGTATTAGTCCACACCTGTTCAGGAGAAGTAGAGATTATAATGCCTGAAAACAGACAGTATCTGAATTTTACTTGACCTGTAGTAGTTTCACCTACACACAAATAATTCTGAACTTCTTTTCAAGTAGTGGATAACAATATTACTGTATTTTGTGTTGTATTCCTTTTCTTTGGCTTTTTCCTTGGGAAAGAACAATGAAATGCAAAGCAGTATGTGTCAAAGAAATGGGATTTTTTTCTTATAATGAAACTTAGCTCCTTTTGGCTTCCATATTTAAAATTAAATAGAAAAATTCTGCATATATATATTTTGTGCACAATGTCTGTCAATAGAAAATCAAAACAAAATACTGTTCTAAATTGTACAATACCAGATATCTGGGTCTAAATTGGCATGCAATTAAAGCTAAATGTATTTTGTATTCAAACAACAAACAAACACATTTACCTTCAGAATCAAGTAGTGATTTTCAGTTATAAAACATTTCTACAAGCAGTTTGGCTTCCTACTGGCAAAAGCATTTTAATTTTTTCTTTTGAAAAAGAAAGAAATATGCCATCATCTTCCCTAGTCACTCAACAGCTGTATAAATTTGTTTTCAGGGCAGTGATTAACATAATTGTGGTGGATTACTTGCATTTGTCACAGAATAGAAATAATTCAGCATTTTTCATCATTAAAGAACTATAGAATCATACAATAATAGAATCATTCAGGTCGTAAAAGATCTTTAAGATTACTATGTCCCTCCATAAAACTAACGCCCACCTCCTCACCACCTCATTTCATATAGCTGTAGAGAGCGGTAAGGTCTCCCCTCAACATCCTTTTTTCTAGACAAAACATCCCCAGTTCCCTCAGCAGCTCCTCATAAGACTTGTGTTCTAGCCCCTTCACCAGATTTGTTGTTCTTTTTTGGACACTATGCAACATTCTTCTCTTNCCCAAGCTATAAAATATTAGAATGTGCTGGTTTTCACTGGGATAGAATAATTTTTTTTTCACAATAGCTAGTATGGGCTATGTTTTGGGTTTATGCAAAAAACAATGTTGATAATTTAA
Source organism: Urocolius indicus (assembly GCA_013401255.1). Classification (NCBI taxonomy): domain Eukaryota; kingdom Metazoa; phylum Chordata; class Aves; order Coliiformes; family Coliidae; genus Urocolius; species Urocolius indicus. The sequence continues at coordinate 47,203 of WBNH01003898.1, forward strand.
TGATGTTTTGGTTATTGCTGAGCAGTGCCTACACAGAGTCAAGGCCTTTTCTGCCTCTAACCCAACCACACCCCACCTCAGCAAGTGGGCTAGAGATGCACAAAACATTGGGAAAGGACACAGTTGGGACAGCTGGCTCTGATCAAAGGGATATTCCATAGCTTACGGCATCGTATTTGGTATATTAAGCTGAGGGAAGATGGAGGAAGCAAGACGGCATCTGAGTGACAGTGTTCGTCTTCCCAAGTGACCATTACATGTGATGGAGCTCTCTGTCATGGAGATAGCTAAATATCTGCCAGCTGATGGAAGTGGTGAATTAATTCCTTGGTCTGCTTTGCTTGCATGTATAGCTTTTGGATTACTTATTAAACTGTCTTTATTTCAACCTATTAATGAGTTGTCTCACTTTTACTCTTCTGATTCTCTCTCCGATCCCAACTTGAGAGTAATGACCATGTGACTGTGTTATGCTTTGTTGTCAGACAGGCTTAAACCACAACATATGCCTTGACAGTTAATCAAATGAAGTACCCAGTCAGCTTCTCAAAACCAAAACCCAGATTATTTTTCTCTCCTCTAGTCTTCTCTGCAACACTAGCATTTTGAAATTAATTTCTAGCAGTTCAGAACAACAGTATCTCATTTTGTCAGCATTCACTTCACCTAAAAGACTACGACATCTAAAGACCTCTTCAGTCCTCTTGCTTCCCAGGAGCGAGCACTTACAGAAGGTTGAGGTTAAATATAAAAAAAATCATGGATATTGAAGACAAGATTAATACTCAGTATAGTACCCAAGAAGTCTGCATGCAGCTTACTAGTTAACCTAAAAAGTGTATAAACTCACAGAGACCATCCCTTTATCATTCTAACATTCTCTGAGGTTCAAAGCCACAGTACTGTCCAGGTAAACTTCTAGATGTAACATTCAGAATCCCAGCCAAAAAATTAGAGGCACTTGAAAAGCTCACTGAAACCAGAGCTTTCTTTACCTGCCCAGATGTTTGTTCTCAGATCAAAAACTCAGGGCAAGTTTCAGTTCTATATAGCAGACATCTCTTTTTGTTTTTTTGCTATATGAAGTAGTCTACATGTGGGCTAGGTGTCTAGCAAATCAACAGTGATGTAAGCATTTTAGTTAATGCAACCTAGAAGGATATTCAGAACACGGAAATATAGGTGCAGGAGTTGGAGTATGCAATCCTTCTACATAGAGCTAGCAGCTATGACATAAGACTTATGGGATACTGAGGCCCTCTGGAGTACTGTCGGAAGTTTTATTCCTAAAACTCTAACAAAAGTCTGTTTATAAGAACCCAAACCTCTCTCAAGGAACCAAAAAACTTTATTTCTCCTGATTTGCTCCTGATAAACAACCTCACATCACAACTAATGTACACACCCATGATATTGGCTGAAAATAGCCACAATGTCTAAAAATGTTTAAGCTTTATACAATTTCTTTACAATTCAGAAAAAATAAAAATAACTTTGTGATTCTAGCATTACTGATTTTCCACCTATTTTATTCCCAAATTCTAGTTCTGATGCTGAGCTTCATATAGTGCTACCTATAGTGCTGCACGTGTCTTAAAACAATGTTATGTATATACTAGGCCATTTAACTTCTCTTGCATGTTCTATAAAAATACATAGATAACCGTTGTATGATATTATATTGTCAAGCCATAGAATTATAGTATCATGGAACGGTTTGGGTTGGAACTACTTCTTTATTGGAACTACTTCCAACCCTCATGCAGGGACATCTTCCACTAGAGCTGGTTGCTCATAGTCCTATCCAACCTGGCCATAAACACTCCAAGGACAGAATATTCATCACTTGGCTGGACAACCTATTTCAACATCTTCCTATTCTCATCTTAAAAGTTTTCTTTTTTCTATTCAACCTAAATTTACCCTCTTTCAGTTTAAAACTATTGACCCTTGTCCTGTCACTAGAGGCCCTGGTAAAAGGTCTCTCTATGCATTTCTTACAACCCCCTTATGTATTGGAAGGCTGTAGAAAGGTGTTCCCTGAGCCTTCTCAGGGCTGAATAACCTTAACTCTTAGTCTTTCTTTATAGGGGATATGTTCTTTGATCATCTTTGTAGCCCTCCTCTGACCCCAGTGGAGCAGCTCCATGTCTTCTGCTGGTGACTCGAGTTGGAGGCAGTACTCCAGGAAGGGTCTCACTAGAAAAGAGCAGAGTGGGAGAAACACCTCTCTCAATCTGCTGGACATGTTTCTTTTTATACAGCTCAGGATATGATTGGCTTTCTGAACTACAACTGCATATTGCTGGCTCATAATTTTTTCATCCACCAGTATTCCCAAGACCTTGTATGCAAGGCTGCTCTCAATCAATTCATCACCGAGCCTGTACTGGTATTTGGAATTGCCATTACCCAGATGCAGAATCGTGCACTTGGCCTTGTTTTAACTTTCTGATGTTTTCATGGATGCACTTCTCAAGTTTGTCAAGGTCTCTCTGGGTAGCATCCCTTCCTTCTAGTTGATTAAGTACACCACTCAACTTGGTGTTATCCACAAACTTGCTGAGGGTGCACTCAATGTCTATGCCACTGATTAAGATATTTAATAGCATAGTTCCAGTATGGACCCTTGAGGGACACCACTCATTACTGGTTTCTACCAGTAATGCATATAATTTTTTATTTCATAACCTATAATATAATCTCTATAAAAAGGATTACATATCTAGAAATTCAAGTTAATGATCCCAGAAATCATTTGTCAGTTGTTTCTAAAAGCAACTAAAACTGCAGTGTGTAGAGTTCAAATAAAGTCATGGGGACTCCAGAAGGACACCAGATTTTGCTGTTACATTAAGTTATTTATTTTATATAAATACTTAGGGAGGTAGCTGCTGAATAGCTAATGGGAAGGGGTAAAGGGATATTTAGTAAAATATGCAGTCTTCCTTGCTGTAATACTGAGAAATCTAAAAAAACAAACAAAACATATTGCAGACTTGTGGTTAACAATGTAGATGTGGTGTATAATGAATCTCGATAGGATGAGGGCAACTGCTTACCTGTAACTCATTTACACTGGAACCTCATGTTCCAAAGCTTTATATTGTTCTTTGCAAAAAAAAAAAAAAAAAAAAGAACACTGAGGTTTTCTGACCTTTTTTTTTTTTAAAGTTTGCTATAGAAACTGATATAAAAGTGCTACTTGTTCAGTACAGTAGATTTAAATCATGACTCACAGTGATAAAACATTTCCAAGTTCAAGCATTTCAGATAGTAAAATTTGCACTCTGGTTCTTTGAATTGAACGTGACTCAACTGTAAAAATACCTCTAATCAAGAAACTGAGCTGCCTATGCAAAACACAGTGTGACTATTTTTTATTTCACTTCCACTGCTTACGATGTTATAATTCAGTGAGCTCCTGTTAGAACATCCAGCGTGCATAATGTTGAAAATATAGTTTTGACAGTTTGTTATTGCTGTACAATGCTTTACATAATGTAGCTTTCAAATTAATTTTCTGCAATATCAATCTTATGAATGGAATTGATACTTAGATAAGAATAGTTTATACTTCTTAAAGATTTGAGGTAGCCATGACTCATACTTCTCTTTTTCAATGGACTTCACTACAGAAATTACACTAAAACAACAGCAAAAAAAAAACCCAAAAAAAACCCCACAAAGAAATGGTTAAAGTCTTTCTCAAAAACTTTGAATAAAGCTAATGATTTCATGGAAAAGTGTAAAATAATTAAATTACATTGTCACCTGAAAGTAAACTTAATTATCTGTGAAGTTTTTGTGGTATTTTTTTTCATATTTGAGTCAATTTCTAAATGCTTTCTATTTTTCTTTCTCTCTTGAGTTCTTCAGAAACCCAAGTAATAGTGAAGAACATTAGTTTCCCTACATTTAAGTACTTTAGGTCAGTCATACTGAAACACAAAAATGATATATTGTTTCAGATTTAAATGGAAGAATGTAATCTTTTACCTTCTGTAGTGCTTTTGCCTGGGCCAGGTTTTTGGTAGTGGTTGGGCGGGGGCTACAGGGGTGGCTTCTTTAAACAAAGAGCTTGCAGAAGCTTCCCGTGTATCTGACAGGGCTAATGCCAGTCAGTTTTAAGATGGACCCTGCACCTGACCAAGGCCTGGCCAATTAGTGATGGAGGTAACACCTCTGTGAATAACGGATTTGAGAGGGGAGAGAAGATGCTGTGCAGCTGCTAAACTGCAGCAGCAACAGGGAGTGAGAATGTGAAAACACCTCCACAGACACCAAGGTTAGTGGAGAAGAGGGAGGAAGGTGCTCAGGCCCTAAAAGAAAAATTCCCCTATAACCTGTGGTGAAGACCATGGTGAGGCAGGTTGTCCTGCTGCAGTCCATGGAGGCCACACATGAGAAGAGATCCACCCACGGTCCTTGGAGGACCCCATGCCAGAATGAGTGGATGCCTGAAGGAGGCTGTGACTGTGGGAAGCCCACACTGGAGCAAGTTTCTGGCAGGACCTGGGAGTAGGTTTGCTGCCAGGACTTGTGATCCCGTGAGGGACTCGGGCTGGAGCAGTCAGTACCTGAAGGACTGTTCTCCTGGTGGATGATCCACCCTGGAGCAGGGTGTGAGGAGCTGCCCCTGTGGGAGGCCCCATGCTGGAGCAGTTCGTGAGGAGCTGCAGCCCATGGGAAGAACCCACATTGGAGACATTTGTGAAGGACTGTCTCCTGTGAAGGAGAAGGAAGGAGAGTCCTGGGAAGAGGAAGGGGTGGGGGGAGGTGTTTTAAGATTCAGTTTTCTCATTTCCCTATTCTTATAGGTTAGTAATAAATCAAACCTTTCTCTCCCCAATTTGAGCCTGTTGTGCCCATGATGTTAATTGCTGAGCAATCTCCCTGTCCTTATCTCAACACAAAAACCACTCTTTATATGCTCTCCTCTTTCCAGTTTAGGAGGGAGAGCGATATTATGACTTGGTGGGCATCTGGCACCCAGCCAGGGCTAAACCACTGTAGTCTGCATGTTTTGATTCCAGTATTCACAGAAGGTGTAACAAAGACTGTTCCTACCTTTAATGACAAACGCACCACAATATCAGTGATGTAATGAACTTGCTAAGGATAGTTACCAGTCACATCTCAGAGAAAAACAGCTGATGCAACTTAATTTTTTCTAGATCAACTGACACTGGATTTTAAAATTTAGAATACTTTCCCCGCACACAAATTTACAGATTCATAGGAAGATGTGGAACATCCTGCAACTTCATCTGGACAGACTCTGGTTAAACCCTAGTAAAATTCCCAGACAGCAGGTGATCAAATCAGTTTATATCACCTGATTTTCTTGAAGAAGATTCCATTTCCAATTTGGAAGTCTACTGAAATCTTGAGTATTGGACTTAACTGACATGACCTGATCATTAGATCTGCAATGCTGAGCTGATAACTTCATTAGTTGCTCCTGAATATCAATTCTGTTTTGGCATGGCAAACGCACCTGCTACTTTTATAAAAAGAAGAATTTTTAAAATTCTTCTTTCTGTTTCAAAATTGAGAGTCTCAAAGGCTCTATATCCCATGTCTTAGGAGCCTGCTTAACTGATTGATATCCATGCTAAAATTATGCTTATGCTTCAACAAGAGAGAAAAAATGTGGGGAGTATTTTCTTCCATCTAAGAGTGTAAAATACAGTGACTGCCTGAAAAGAAAACTAGAAGTAAGAGTTGAAGGCACTGCTTAACCAGAGCTTGGACTGCTCAGCTGAGCTCACTTCCATTTACAGCCATAAACCCTGACACGAGGAGGCAAAGCAAAGATTCAGATCAGCAACACAATCCTGACAGCAGAAAAGTAGACTGAGGAGAGCCAATGGCTCTAAGATTGAGAGTTACGTTGTGCCCTGACTCGCCTTAGAGAATTAAGAGCTGATCCTTTTCCTAAAACTCGTGAGACTAGAACTGGAACAATTTCTTCCTGCCTTCTAAAATGAAAGCTTTATTATTCCTCCACATTTGTTATCATAAATGATACAAGACAGAAGGCTTGATCAGAGTCTGAGAACATGATCAAGAATCTGACAGTATGTGGCTATATCAAAGAAACTACAGAGCACCCCATGGACTACCACAGGGCTCCATCTGCACATTCAGCTGCCAGGCTGGGATTTTCAAATGAAATCCCATGATTTAAACTAGCTTACACCTGTCATGCAAGATCAAAATCAGAGGATAAATCATAGGCCATTTGTTTACTTTCATTTTTATTAGTGAAAGCACTTTTTGCATGCATGCTTGCAGTTCTCTCTTCTTGAGAAAGATTATTGGTTTATGTTAAAGAATTTTAGCTGGAATTTCAGATGAGAATCATAGCAAGAAAAACTAAAAGTTATCAAGGTGTGGGGATTTCTTTTTGTATTTCTCTTAAATACAATATAGTAACAGTCGTAGTTACAATGCTACAGTATCTAGCTATGTTTTTGAACCAACATTGATAATTATACACACATCTCTCGGAGTTCTGTAATTCAAACACCTTCTTATAATCTGCTGTAAATAAATCTTCAAAGTTAGTTTGAGTTGTACATTTTCCTGAAAGCCTTCAGTTCCATTTCCATCTGCCTATTGAAAAGCTTCTAAGAATATAACATTTTTCCAGCCAAAATAACAAACTCCTTAACATATATTGTTTTTGAGGTTAACAGTTAACAGTTGAATATATAGGTTTGTGACTACATATACTTGAGGAAATTAGTAAGCAAAGTAGCTGAAGTATTTTATGCAGATTTACATTTTTTTCTACCCTCCTAGGGTTATTTTTATGTGTAGCCCAATTATCACTTCACCTGAACACGGAAGTTTTCAAAAGGCACAGCTAGCTTCTAATGTCCACTAACTTGCGATGGGAGTTAAAAGCCAGACATCAATAAGCAATGTCTCACTTTTCTGTTTTAACGTTGTTTGTTTCCCTTTGTTCTCCTTCTCCCTGACTTTCCCTCTGTGTTATGAAGAAGAATAAACAAGATGCTGAGAAAACAGTGAAAACTAAAATCACACCATCCTTTAGTTTCCCTTCCAGACTCCTCTCCCCAACTTATGTGGTTTATCTCAGTTTACTGTGATAGATCTTCGGATGAGACTTTTTCTCCTCTCTTGGAACACGGCTAGTGCAAGACAATGTATATCTACCACTAATTGTTAGTTTCAAACAAATTAAGTGATTCTTTTGATTCTGACTTCAGCTTTGTGTTCTTTCTATAAGCCTTGTATTTTTTATATCAGTTACCCACTTTTTTTCTGAAAAAAAATATCATGAGTTCTTAAAGAGTAACTAATTGAATCCTATGTATGACATTCATGCATTTGTGTACTATTCACTATATAAGCAGTTCAGCTATGATTATGATCAGCATGGACACTGAACTACTAAACAGGCTTCTGTTCATGAAGTGTTTTTTATTCAATTACATTTAAATTGCTAGAAATTGGAATAAACATGGTTCAGTGATGCAAAAATCACAGGAGTTTTCAAAGCTGTTATTTTCTTTGTCTGATTTTTTACACTTCATAAAATGGTACGCTCGAATCTCATAAGTAACCTGTCATATTTTGAATTATTGCTTTTTCACAACTATATTATCACATCAGATATATTACTATCCCTTCACCTTGAATTTAGGACCTGATGATAATACTAATCTGAAACATCATTGTACTGCAGCTAGCTTGATGATTACAGAAAAAGTTATGTCTGCTTCAAAGTTCACAGACCATATAAAGTGAGAAGGAAGAGCTATGCATCAGAGGAAGTTTTCTGGTCATATGCACATGTCTTTCTTTTCTCATTAATCAGTGTGTTAGGCACAGTACAAAAGAATGTAACTAGATTAATATAGGATGTTTTATAAATAGGATATACTCTATATGTAGATGTTTAAACTAAACCCTTCTCATATATGTTTTATGGATATCCTAAGAATATTTCTATATCTGTGTGTCTGTGTGTATATAAATCAAAGTATATATTAACTAGATATTAAAGTATGTTATCTCATGTTCAGCTAATACAATGAGAGGAAAAGAACTTTATGGTGACAATATGAAACACCAATCAAACTCTTTTATATGTATGGCCCCTAACAACTTTGGAACACAGCCTTGTTTTGCAGCCTGAAGACCGCTCTATCTGGTACAGTGTGGCATGGAAAGCCCAGATCTTTCTGAATAGCAGTGTCACGAGTCAAGTCTAATCCCATGTCTTTTAACTACCAACTAATTGACAGCAAACAATATTTTCAGAACTGAAAAATAGTAATTTGTGCTTACCATGAATAAAAAGCACTAGTGTTCAGAATAGACTGTATTCCATGTTTCACTGCATGACCATATGGCAAACAAGCATTTTAACTGGATGTACATATTGCAAAGATATAATTCAAACACATTTAGGAACATCAGCAATAGAGACTTGCTTTCATTTATTTTATATATTTTTACAGAAAACAGAATTATTCTGAACATATTTTAGTACTTACCACTTCGTTGTATTTTTGAGGTGGCTTCAGAATTCCCCCATAGGAGGCAGCATGATGTCATTTTAGTTACAGCAGAAGTTTTTCCTATTAGGAAGAAATATATAGTGCTCTTCAGTAAATGAGAAAATAAAAAAAAGAAAAGGCATGTTTATGAGGCATAAATGGTAAAAAAAAAAAGTTACTTGATAAATCACCTGTAATAAAGCTTTTCAAAATTAATAAGAAAAGAAAAATTGTAATATCGATACCCTAACAATGAATACATTGATCATAATGCGTTAGTTTCTGTCTTAAAAACTATTAGCAATATTTTTTCTTTGCAGTTTGATCACTGCCACAAATATAAAATTGTCTTTAAATCTATATGCCACAAAAGCATACATTCTGGGGAAAAAAGCTAATGCAAGTGTTTCCTAGGAGTAATTGAAAACTATAGCTTATATGGTATACTATAGTTTAAAACAGTATTTCAATGGATAGACTACTTGCCAATAGTCTATTTTGATAAATTATTACATAGAATAAACACCAATATGTACCAATAGTCTCTTCTGTAAGGCCTATCTCAAGACACTGCAATTTAAAACTCAAACCTAATAGTGTTAAGAACATTATTAAAGGTAATTTGCACAGGTGCAGGTGCTATGATTGTGTTAGCTGAAACACTTCCCTCAAAGGCCAGCAGCAGGGTTGATTTTATGGCATTTATAGCTGTATACATTTTGCAGAGGTAATTCATGCATTGCTTCTATATTTTTTTTCCTGTATCTCTTTCAAAGTACCAAGGCACTTCATATCACTTATTCTTATTTTTGTTAAGTTGATCAACATAGAGAAGCACTTTGTGGGAAAAATACAATTTTAAAACAAATTACGGGAGCAAGGGTGAGGCCATCAGGTATTCCTACTAGCTTGCCAATATGTCAAGCAAACATAATTCCTGAAATATCACACAATGCACTTGATCACAGTATAATGTCTATTAAAACTGCAGAAACACTTGTGCAATAAGCTGTCAAATACATTTCAGAAATGTATGTGGCGTTTGAGTCCATCTGCACGTTATTCATCAGTAGGAACAGGCATGAGTTCCAGATAACGGATAAAGAATAGACTATAATCAGAAACAATATATCTATCCACACGTTTGCCTACAAACCTTTAAGAATGTGTATGTATTTATACTGTATTTTAAGAAAAAAAAAAAAAAACTTTCACCATTAAAGATCCTAAGGATCACAGCACTGAGTTTCCATCTTGTATTTCAGAAAATTTTCTCATATAATTTAAAAAAAACCCATCAGATTGTAGACTTCATTTTTGACCAAAGTCAGTGATGTAAATAAAATCAGGCTTTAATACTTACTACTGACCGATTCTGCAACCTAATCCCACTGAATAATTTTGTCATGAATGTTTTGACTTACTACAGCCAAATCACTTCCTGTAAGTGCAATGCACTGTAAGAGCTGCAAACACAGGCCTCAATTCTCTGGAAAGATGATAATTATCCTTCTAAAATAGAAACAAATACCAGCAGGTGGATATCTGAATATAGGTCTGAAAAACAGAATTTAAAGAATATGGAAGCAAAGTGAAATTCCTTACGAATAAGGAACATGTGAAACACTAACTAAACTGTGAAAGTGTCCATCTGGACCCTTGCTGCAGGGGAAGCCTGGCAACGTCACAATTTTTAATACACACCCGTCCAGGAATCAGATGTTGAAGCTTAGGGCAATCTTTATTCCAAGCTACAGTAACATCTTAAATGTCTCCACATGACAGTGGCACTTTTACTGAAGATTTCACTGCTCATGTAGACTTTGACAACCATTCCATTTCTCCAACAGTAGTAGGTGATTAAACCTAGGATATAAGAAACAAGGAAGGATTTAAGGAATAGCTGTACAGTGAAAATCCAATAAGGATAACACAGCTTCCCTTCTCAGTTATTATTAAATTGCATTTCTCTATTTCAGCAGCCGTTACAGCTAAATTGCTGATATAGGAAGAGAACAAAACTCACTTTGACTATACGGAGGGGATTGCATTTAGCTTCTAGTCATAACACCAAAATAATCTCTGGCTTTCAAGGGTCAAAATTAACAAAGTGCTATTTGTGAACTAGGTTTTCCAAATTTATCATTGTACCTATGTGTTTATCAATATCAACTTTAGTTTCTCTTACAGATTTTCTAATTGTCTTTGCCATATTGATTTTAATTCTAGATAACTAGATCATAGTTCAGTTTTTATATATTCTAGTAAACCACACTCCTTCTTGTCCATTTACAAATCACACTTAGATTTTATTTCTGTAAAAAAAATAACAGCAAATACTGCACTTCCTTTGATTCAGGAATCATGGGTGCACACATTAAAAGACTAGTAATCAAATTCTAAGACAAAACATAGACATTGTCTACATATATTTTTCTTTTTTTCTATTTTTCTGTCATTTAATGTCCATATTTGTAACAAGTGATTTCCTCATAATTAAAACATTTTCATAGAATTATAGAATGGTTTCAGTTAGGAAAGACCTTAAAGATTATCAAATTCCAACTTCCCTTCCATGGGCAGGGCATCTTCCACTAGATCAGGTTGCTCAAAGTTCCATCCAGCCTCGTTGTGAACACTTCCAGAGATGGGACGTCCACAACTACTCTGGGCAGCCTGTTCCAGTGCCTCAACACCTCCACAGTTTTCTTCCTAATTACTAACCTAAATCTACTCTGTTTCAGTTTAAAACCCCTTATCTTATCACCACATGCCTTTGTAAAAAGTACCTCTTCAGCTTTCTTCTCTTGTACTCTTTTAGCTACTGAAAGGCTACTATAGGGTGTCCCTGGAGACTTCTCCAGGCTGAAAACCCCAACTGTCTTAGCCTCTCACCATAGGAGAGACCTTCCAGACCTGTGATTATCTTCATTGACCTGCTCTGGACTCACTCCATGTCCTTCTTATGGTAGGGGTCCCAAAGCTGAATGCAATACTCCAGGTGGGGTATCATGAGTATGGGGAGAACCGCCTCCCTCAACCTGCTGGGCACACTTCTTTTGATGCAGATCAGCATACAGTTGATTTTCTGGGCTGCAAACACACATTGCCAGGTCATGTTGAGTTCCTTGTTAACAAAAGCCCTCAAGCCCTTCTCTTCAAGGGTGCCTCAATCCACTCATTGCCTACCATGTATTTGTGCTTCGAATTGTCCTGATTCATGTTCAGGACCTTGCACTTGGCCTCGTTGAACTTCAAGGCCCCTGTCAAGGCCCCTCTGGATGGCATCCCTTCCCCCAGAGAGTCAATCACTCCACAAAGCTTGGTGTCCTTGGCAAACTTGCTGAGGGAGCACTCAGTTCCACTCAATTCCACTCAATGTCCACGTTGCCAACAAAGATGTTAAAAAGCACTTGCCCCAGTACTGACTCCTGAGGAACAACACTTGTCACTGCTTTCCATTTGGATGTCGATCTGTTGACCACAAGTCTTTGAATGTGACCATCCAGATAATTTCTTATCCATGAAGTGGTCCATCTATCAAAACCATGTCTCTGCAATTTAGGGACAAGGATATCATGCAGGCACCAAATTTTGCAGGTACAATTTGCCCTTGGTGAAGCCATATTGGCTATCACCAACCAGTCTTCATGTGCCTTAGCAGAGTTTCCAGGAGAATCTGTTGCATGATCTTGCCAGGCACAGAGGTGAGATTGACTGGCCTGTATTTGTCTGGGTTTTTCTTTCTTCCCTTTTTTAAAATTAGGGTTATATTTCCCCTTTTCCAGACACTGGGAACTTTACTGGACTGCCAAAACTTCTCAGATATGATGGATAGTGACTTAGCTGCTTCATCTGACATTTCCCTCAGGACCTGTGGATGCATCTCATCAGATCCCATGGACTTGTACGCCTTCAGGTTCCTTAAATGGTCTTGAAGCATTCTTCACTCTTTCAGACCTACCTTTGCCTTCTGGAACTTGGGCCATGTGGCTCAAGCACTTGCTGGTGAAGACTGAGGCAAGGAAGTCACTGAATACCTCAGCCTTTTCCATGTCCTGGGTAACCAAGCCTCCCCTTTCCTTCCAAAGAGGGCTCAGATTTTGCCTACTCTTCCTTTTGTCACCAATGTACCTACAGAAACTTTTCTTGTTGCCCTTGATATCCTTGGCTAGATTTAATTCTGTGAGGCTTTAGCTTTCCTAACATGTTCTTTGGCTGCTTGGACAATTTCTCTCTATTCATCCCACATCACCTGTCCTTGTTTACACTCTGTAGGCTTCCTTTTTGTGTTTGAGTTTGTTCAGGTGTTCTTTGTTCATTCATGCAGGCCTTCTGGTGTTTTTGCATCACTGTTGAGATGCATCGCTCTTGAGCACGGAGGAGGTGATCCTTGAACATTAACCATCTCTCTTGGGTCCTTCTTCCCTCCAGGACTTTATCCTATGGTACTTCAACAAGTCTGCTCTCTTGAAGTCCAGGATTTTATTTTAATAAAATTATTAAGGGAATATAACAATCCCTCTATGCATATTTTCCTGGAATCTCAAACAGATTTTCTCACCAGTCCACAGACTCCTAGGTAACTTAAATTTGATCACACTATAATGACCCTAGTTTTAACATTACTCCAGTTAAGCTTATTTGCTTTATTTATTTATTTGCTTTATTTTGCTTAATTGCTTTATTTATCAGAACTACTACAACATATATCTTGGATTTTATAACAACAAGGTGATATAACAACAAGTAATGAAGACCTATGTTGTGTCATTATATTTACACAGTTATTAGTCTTTCCTTGAGAAATACAATCTCTGTCTCATGAAAATTTTGTTTTGTTTTGAACATGATGATCCACTCTCTCCAACTATCCCAAAAACCTCTGACAACTCTTGGCAACACACAGATACAGGGCAAAAATACTTTTTTTATTCTTTGATGCTCAACTTTATTCATCACAATGACTGGACTATGGTAATTAACTTAGTTAAATTAGTTTGAGCAGACAGGTTTGTAACATCTCTCTGAGAAAATGTATCATTTTAAATTCAGTCTTACCATCTTTAAATATATCTTTAAATCTGTTACCTTTTATAGTATTTATGTACTTTTCCCCATTTATTCAGTTTCATACCAAGTTCTTTCTTTTGAACATTTTAATAATAGGCTGCCTTCACTGATGAATTCAAGAATTTAATACACATTCCACAGCAATTAAATTCTCTTTCTTTTTGAACTATAAATAAAAAAAAAAAACCCAACACTGACTAAACAATGGATAAATGCATCTGGGTAGCTCTATGATGTCTTCTCAGCATCAATAGTGCAGAAGTCAGAGTATCAGATAAACAGATGATGCTAACAGAGTATCAGATAAACAGATGGGAGGATGAGGGTGTTTACAAGAGGAAAGTCAGCTACAGGTAGATCTCATAGCAAGAAATAGACGCAGATCAGCTAGAGGAGTATCAAAGATATGCAAATTAAATAAGCTTTTCCCCTAATTTAGGTATCTGAAAGCTATAGAACTAAATCTGACCTCTGGCTTCCTTCATATTTAGCATCAAAAAATAGGCATCCTGAACAGTAGAAGGCTTATCTATCTACATGACTCCAACAGTGTGGGCTTTAAGTAAGAAAACAACCAACCTAATATCTAAGAATAGTGGTAATTCTTTTTCTTTACTTAAAACAAATGTAAGTATCAAATATGGCAGAGGTAGTGAAGCATAACTTCCTTTGTTAAACTGCCTAGAAAGAGGAATTTTAACAAGAAACAACTCCGATTTTGGGGACTGATTTTTCAACTTGAATCAAAAGTAGCACAACCATAAAAGACAGGGAGCTTGTTGGCCACACACTCCCTGTAAATTACTATATTCTGAGTTGTATTCCTTTTCTTCAAGCAGATATGAAAGGTATATACCCTGTTTCTTCTTTCTCCCTCTGACATAGTAGTTTCTTCACGTTTCTGTGCTCATTTCTTTCTGCTTTAAATAGTTAAACCTATGAACCTACTTATGCTTCTGGTCTTGATTCCTGCCTGTCTCATGAGGATCCCCTTGTGATAGCATACTGAGAGAAAGCAAGAAAAAGACACTGACATTCCTCTGAAGTCAGAGGAGAGGGACTGTATCCTCAACTACAAGCTGTGGATATTCCACATAACAGGTGAGTAGCTTCAGAGAGAAACTACAAGAAAAAGAAAGAATAAGAATGTTTGAATCTGTGGTGAGATCTAAAAGGTCAGGAAATACCCTAGTAGAGACCAGAGATTAACAGAGAAACAGGCAGAACAGCCTAACACAGCTGACAACCAGAAACTGTTCTTCAGAGAAAATGAGCTGCTGCCAAACATAAAACTGCAGCAGCAGAGGAACAATGACCCAGAAATGGAAAGGCTGAGGCTATCTCCATAGGATAAAGACCAAGGAGGAGGAACTAAGCTGTTTATAAGGCACAACGGCAGCTGGGAACAAATTATGTGAGTTTGCAGAGGTCTCTATTTTTTTTTTCCAAAAAGTACTAACATTTCTTGAAACGTCTTCTTGCTCTTGAAAGTATTTAGATACAAATCTTTGCTAGTAAGATTGGCAGATTGGCATAACACAGATTCATTTCTCATGTGGGCTACATCAGCATTTATCAAGAGCTACCTTTTAAAACAAAGATACCGTGTGTAATAGAGCAGAAAAGACAGATTAAAGCCTCATCAGAAGAATAAATGAGAGTAAATAGTTTAATATCTCATACTACACATTTTGTTAGAAAATATGAACATTTTTGCAACACCAACAAATGAAAATCTAAAGAATGAAAGGATGACAATATCAGGACAATAAGGTTCCAAACAAACCTAATAATGAACACTACAGGTCAAGAATCTTTTCCATTCCTAAAATAAAAATATACAGAGTGAAAAATAAAATTACCAAATAAACAAAAAACTCAAAACCCATCACAACAAGCTGACTGGAAACAATAATGTTAAAGTCAGTTTGAATCAAACCAAATAAAAACAAAAGAATCTTTAGAAGAATTTGCAAACTACTATGAGAAGTCAGGAGGAATTTGTTTTACCCATAAAGCCTTAACCCAAAACAGCAACACACATGAGAGAAATGCTGATGATGCAGGATGGACTGATTTGTCATGTTAAGAAATTCTGAATGATAAATGGAATGATAAGTTCCTTCAGGGGAACTCCAGGACAGAAAGTGGCAATGTCAAGAAAACACACAGACTAAGACATAGTAAAAACGAAGGTCATAAAAGAAGTCTAAGGTCAAAGAGAAAGGAAGAGAGCAACAGTGTCGTGTCAAAGAAAAAGTTGATTCTCAAGTCAGGGATAAGAGAAAGGCCAAGCCTGAGAATAAGGAGGAGGAGGGAAATGAAGATGAGATACAGCTAAAGGAGAAAGATAACAGAAAGGGGAGGGGAAAAGACCAATCTGAATTTAAAAAAAAAAAAAATAAATTAAAAAAAAATATTAAGGACAAACCTAAAGTCAAAGGAATAGAATCAAAAGAGAGCTTCAAGATCATGCTGAGACATATTGAAATTAAAGATCAGTTGCAACTTCAAGAACTCCACATAATAACCCTCAAGCCTGTCAAGGTACAGCTTTCAGAGATTGCAGATAGGGAATCTGATGAATAGAAGACAGAATAATCCACCCAGTAGCATGAACTTCAGATCATCTATTCAGTCCTCACTTCAACTATATAGCTAAGTCTCCTTGGGTCTTTTAATGTTATTTCTGTGTTTCTGAAACTAACAGCAAGAAATGTACCAAAAAGTATGGAAACAACTATTACAGCAAGCCTCTGGTTATGCTTGAGGTAATGGTAACTATCTGTGTCACTTCCAAGTTATCAGTAGTAAAGCAATTACCTTTGATGAAATCATATAGGCCTCTCTGCAAGAGTAAGTTCTGATAACTATATCTGCCTTTCTTCCATATGATTTTTCAGAGACTAGGTAATTTAGGAAAAAATTATCTTAAAATTTCCACAGCCAGAAAGACTGGAATGACTGGAGATTCATTCAATGAAAATTCATACATAAAAATTCTCTCGTAAGTGAATAAGTCTTTTTCTTTAGTTTACACAAATGTTTCAGATACTATCATTGTTTAATACACAGTCAAAATACAAGTCACTGAAATGTTCTTCACACAACCAAAAAAATACAGTGTAACATGAGAGAAATTGGAAAAAGTCAGCCATCAAACTAAAACTACTGCATCAAAATCTGTGTTTAGGTTTTTGCCTATCTAGCTGCGTAAATTTCTATTCCTATATGATCTAAACAGCTTTCCAATGGATAAGATAAGCACAAGGAGGCTAACTCCAGTTCATTGTTGATATAACTGAGAAGTTGCCAGGGATACAAGGCAGAGAGTCCCAAATGACAGGGACATCATCAGTTCTGATGCTTCCTTGTCTTGAAAACTATGCTCTTACTCATTTTTCTCATTTATGGTGTTTCCTATTTCTCCAGAATTAAGTTAACATGTTAGTAAACCAAATAATAGAATTCAGTCCATCTATATTGCATATCCAAAACAAATATTTACAGAAAAACTTTCAGCCTTGCATGTGTCCAAGAACACCATCAGCCCTGATTGTCCCTGCCCAGAGCCCAGAACCCCATGTGAGTCCCCCAGGGCTATCAGTCCCTGCCTCAGCAATGCCACAATGAGGCCAGTTTACAGCTTGTCACAGTCATGCCTGGCCATGAGTCTTACTGAGCTGGCTTTACCCAACAGTCCATGTCCCCTCCTGTCCTTGGCCCAATGCCTGGAGCTGGGGCTGCCCTCATCCTGGCAGAGGGTGGGATGGGCCCTGCCTGCCAGACCCTGTCCTGACGCACCATGGAGGACCCTCAGCTCTCCTAGACTCTGTGATGCCATGACATACTACCAAGTTTAGAACTGTAAGTGAACTATTTCCTTAAAAAGTCAATGTTCAGAACACTTGCTGAAAGCAACAGTGTAGAGTTTTGCCTTGGTTTCAGTCCTACAGTAGATGGTCTTCTCTATCCAGAACCTCGTAACTTTTTCCAAGTACACATGTTGCTAAAACAAGTGATGTTAACTTTTTACAAACCTTACTAAACTTTGAGATTACTTAACTGAAATTTTAACACAAGAACTTGTCTTAAAATTGAGCAATCAAAGCCAATATGAAGTAATAATGGCTTTCATCTTAGTAGAAAACATTATATAAAGAAGAGGTAATGAGGTTACTGGCTTCATTCCTTTGTATTTTGCATTAAATCATCAGGTGAAAATAAATTTCTCCAACTACAATAAAAGAGGTGGTCACGACTAGACTACATCCTCAGACCATTTAGACATCTTTCCCTTTCATTTACCTTGAGATTTTATCTCCTTCCCTATCACTTGTTCATTGTCTTTCCAAAAGGTATTTAATAATTTATCTATTCTAAGTAGTTTTTGCCTGTACAGAGATTATCATCACAAGTTAGGGGCCTACATAATCCAATCCTACATAGACTAATGGACTAAGGTGAGAACAGTGGATATTGTCGACCTGGACTTCAGTAAGGCTTTCCACACTGCTTCCCCTAAGATCTTCATAGAAAACCCAATGACATCTGAACTAGATGAGCAGGCGGATCTTATTAGTGTTTACAAATACCTGAAGGGAGGCTGCAAACAGGACAGAGCCAGGCTCTTTTCAGTGATGTCCAGTACCAGAAGCAGAGACAATGGCACACACTGAAAGACAGGAGGTTCCCTCTGAACATCAGGAACCACTTTTTTACCCTGAGGGTAGACTGTACACTGGCACAGATTGCCCGGAGAGGTTGTGGAGTCTCCCTGTCTGGAGATACTCAAATATTATTTGGACCTAGTCCTAGAGGTTGTAGGTGTCCCTGCTTGACTAGAGCGACTGGACAAGATCATCTCTAGAGGTCTCTTCCAGTCTCAACAAGTCAGTCATTCTGTGCTTCCGTGATCTGTAAATATATGTACCTTTTCCAAGGAAGATAGAATATGCCATCAAAATGAGAGTATTACCTGACTCAAAGAAGTTAGACTTAATTGAAAAGGTTATAGCACAGTTAGTGTTTGGTTACGTCTGATTCATGCCAGTTAATCACTTCATCAATTACTCAGATAATTATTTCTACTTACGGAGCAGTGTCATTTGATATGAGCAACTGAAGACCAGCCTGAACAATAATCTCCCATGTCTCATGTGAGTATCCTTGTGTAAAACCAAGTAAACACCCGATTCAAGTCAAGTAGAACAGGGATATCTACAGTCCTGTATCTCCAGAAGTTGTTCTGTCCTCAAAAGGGACAAGAAACACATTTTAACTCTTTCCCACTTGATTTAAATAATAATACTAAATCACCTGCCTACAAATGGAAAGTCATGAGAGTCAGAACAAAGGGAAAGAAACAGATCGATCATCCTCCAGCACTACTAAAGAACGCAATGACATGAAACACGACATAGGCACCCTTACAGCATTTTCACATCCCTGCCAAGAAAGGCACTCAAGTCTCTCTCTAGCATCCATAGCCTTGAGAGCAAACACAAACACATTTGAAACCCACAGGACTGTTTCACATGACTGTTATGAGAGCCCTTCTAAGTTGGCAGCTTAATGGGTCTGTGTCTAGTGCCTATCAGTAGGCACATTCACTCATTCATACAGTTGTCTACATCAAAAGGCCTCCTAGTAAAATTACAATTCCTTTCCTTTTATGTATGTGAGCTTTCCTTCCAACAGATAAAATAACTGTAAGTAGGAGTAAAACAGGAAAACAAAAGCAAAAACGACTAAAGAGCTCTCAACCTGCTCTTAGCCTAGTTTGCCTGAATTGTTCCAAATCCTACCCTGGCTTGCCATCTGCATACAGACAGAATTTATTGTGGTAACAAAGGGCAAAAACAGGAAATTATGGATAATTTATATCTAAGGTTCCTATTTCTGTTCCCTCAAATTCAATGAGAAGAAAAGTCTTTTGCTGAAAACCTTTCTTCATCTAATTACATTCCATTCTGGCTTATCTGTGCTGTACTTGAAACTATCAGTTTTCCCCTTCTCATGCTATCTGTTTTCAGGAAAGTTTTGGCAGTTTATCAAAACCATAGTATATAAAAATGTAAATATTTTAAAATGTGTATCCTTTTTCTCAGCCAAAATGTGACATAACTGCAAGGATAGCAGCTGCTACCAGCATTACTATAATATTTGGGAATGCATGAGGATACTGAAAGAGAAGGAATCCTTTCTTGATAGGAAACTCATGACCAATCCCATTCCCTGATCTCAAGAAGCAAATGAGGCAGAAACAGGAGATGAGACGGATTTTTTAGAACAGAGAACTAATCTCCCTCCCCTCCACAAATGAGATTTGGCATATACGGCCCAACCTCCTTCTTTACTAACAGGTTGCTGTCAGCTGAACAACGTGAAGACCTACAACTCAAAGGCAACAGGCCATGTTGAGTCTTGAAAGTTTGACTTTAAGGCATTTTGCAGAATGTGTGCTTAATGTTGCACTTGGCATCATGGTTTTCATTTTTCTCTTTTTTCCTATAATTTACAGTATTCTGTGAAGACCATACAAAAAATCAACAGAAAAACAAAGTCATAAAGTTGAAAGACTTTTTTTTTTTAATTCAATATATAAACTGAATTTACTAAAGTGTTAATTTAATCTTCTTATAATTAGATGTTATTAAAGGATATAATTTGAAATGAAATTTCTCAGTTATTTTCTTTTTAACATTCTGGATGCACAAACTGGAAGAATTTGTGTTTTTCCAAAGCAATCCTAAATATGTTGCTTTTTAATTTCTGATTGGTTTATGTTTTCCATCAGAATTATGCATGCAGATTAATACAGCATGAATAACAAAGCACATCCCCATTCAGCTTGTTACTGCTATTTGCTATGCATCTTCTATAGTGCAAATTATTTTCATTATTTCTCTCACTTAATCTTAATTAATTGTATGTGCTAGAGGCACAAAAAAAACCCAAAACCTTTCTTTTTGTCCCTCTCCTATTTTGAATATTATCTTCTCTTTTAAAACTAATGTCTCCCTATCTATGCTTACACATTCCCACTTACATATTCTTATTGTAGCAAACAGATTCACAAGTTCCTTAAATCTTACACAAGTAACCACTGAGGGAAGAATTTAGCAGAGAACTCTCTGTGCCTTCTTTGCACTTGATGACTTGAAGCTGTCTCCAAATCATATGTAACAGGTGAAAATGTGGCTCCAAACCTTTTGGTAAGTTAAATATATTCAAAAGATACCTGTGCAATAAATGAATTTTGGTTAATGTTTCTAGTAAGAGTTATAACAAATGCAGAAAGTTAAATTAATTAATTATAAATTAATTACTCATTATAATGTTATTGTGTTGAATGAACCATGTAGCAAATGTTAAATAAACATTCAGAGTGATGATAGATTCTTGGAACAGCCACCAGAGCAGCCTGAACCACTGACATTGGATTATCTCAATCCTCAGCTAATCAACCACTCAGTGAACTAAATGAATTTAATAGATTTGGAATTCTCCAACATTAGAAACAGACAATGTAGAACAATTACTTGAACGAGCTAATAACAAACACAATAATAATAAAAGCCCTTAAATTTCTCCAGGATAGGAAAATCAATATGTTGGTAAATTTATTTCAACTCCATTACATGAACTGAGTAAGCTTCTCAAATCGTTTCTTACGTCCTGGAATATTTGCTGAAGATTGTAAAGCTTCCCAAAAGTCTAATAAATCCTTTATTGTCTCTCATCAGAGCAAGAAATGAAGATTTCTCTCATTGTAAGGCTAAATATAAAGGCATTGTTCTATATTTAGAACATTCTGTTTTCAGCTAGACTGCTTGCTCAAGGCTGTTGATCATCTTTAGATCTCCTGCCTGAAACAGCAATAGGTTTTATCATATGTTGTTGATTACAGGTCTTAACAAATCCAAATTTATGATTGTCATGAGTCCAATGTTTCCAGTCTCTTTCCACTTATCTGGTTGAGAAGCCAATTGCTTCCATTTGCCCTGCTGTTACTTGGATGAACAGAGATATTCAGGAGTGAATGAGTTATGACTATGGCGGGCTTTCAGTATTTTAGTTCACAAAATTGAAAAAAGGCTACAGTTGCTTTGAGCAGAACCCAAGAGATTGATCCAGTCAGTAAAAGTGAGATCAGTAGACTGCAGAAGATGGTCCAAGTATCCATGTCTCACATTTACTGTATCATTCTTTGCTGCAGCCTACTAGACACTACTGGAAGGTACTACTGGTAGGACCTACTGGAAGGAAATTCTGACAGGACATAGGTAACTATACTCAGTGGTAGCTACTACTGGAAAATAATATATCACACCTAAGAGCATGGTTGTGACAGCAATAACTGTCACAAGATCTCAAGTACAGCATTAAAGAAAAATACACTTTAGAAGCCTCTTGCGCAAACGTAAAACTGCTGACATTTTGCAAAACTGCTAGACAAATTTTGTCAAGAAGCTGTAAGAACTGATGATACACCCTCAGATATATGGAAAAACAAAGTTACCTCTGATTACATGTATATCACATACTACATGGTAGTTCAGTGCAAAGATCACAATTCCGGTCCCAGAAGCTGAACATCAGAGGACTTTTCTGCCTGAGCAAAACACTCAGTATCTGAGGAGCTGAACAGCAGGCCCATGTCACTGTGCTGATACGTGTGCTGACTCCAGCTCTCCAAATAACTTGGAGTTATGCAAAACATTTGTACAAGTACTAGTCTTGAATACACGCAGACTCCAGAAACGTACATGTATGGTTAATATTAATGTGAAGGATAATTAAGCCCACATCAGACAGATATGTGGCCTGATTTTCAAAAGTTTTTTAAAAAACTAATACAAAGGACCCCTCTGCTGTTACATCACTGGAGCAATAAAATCTTTGTATTTCTTAAGCACTGAAAGTCCAAATATTGTGTATGTTATTTTTCAAAAAGTAATTGCTCACTCGTAGAAAAAATTGTCACCACAGGTAATCACACTAACAAAGATACTCTGCATGAAAGTAACAATCTGAAGTTTTTACAAATACTCTAGATTTTTCACTAATACATAATCTATGTTACAAACACACAAAAGCATTGCAGTCTGCAGTTCTTTTTCCTTCTTTTCTTTTATTAATCTGAGACGCAATTGAGACTTATAGATAAATGTGATAAATGTGATAAATGACTTTGTTGTAGTCATCAGCTGGTTTTAGTCCATAATTCAATTATTAAACCTTCTTTGTAAACACTAAGACATCATGTCAAAAGCTTGTTGGTTTGGGGTTTTAATAGAGCTTTTATCTTTGCATTATTTTATGGAAAGGCCTAAAATATTTTACTAATAATCTCAAAAGCTGAAATTGTGATATTGAGAAAAAATCCTATCCATAGGAAACATAGATCATATTATTTTGAAATTAAATCTTATGTAATCCTTTCCAAAAATGTAAATAGAAATTTTCACTGTCTGATTATCTATGCACAAAGAAATACTACTGTTTCACTTAAGCATCTGACCTGAACATATGCCCTCACAAAAACAAACCTCCCTAGCTAGTATTGAAGAGACAGATGTTGACAGTAAATGGACCACTCCAGATGTTTTGGGTTTTTTTACACTTTGAGTTTGCATTTCTTTTTTTAGTCTTTTAAAAATCACTCACTAAAAAACCACAAAGCTATTCATAAAAGGCATTAAAGATTATCAAGTGGATGCCTGCAATCCTTTGTTTGGCAATAAAAACACCAAATATCTAAGAGACAAAAAGTATATATATATATTCACATATATATAATTCAGTATTAGAACTTGTTTTGTTGGTGTTTTTTTAATTTGGAAAACATATATTTAACATGAGCTGCAATTTAAAAAAAAAAATCCAAACAAGTCTACTTCTTTAGCCCTTTTCATGTGAAAATTTTCATTGTTGCTGAGACCTGTGCTGTAACAACCACTCTATTAGCTATTCCTTTGATTGGTACCCTTTGGTAAAATTCTAGAACAGAATCAGAATATTTGTCATTAGTTCGAGTTATATAACATGCTCAACCATCATTATAAATAATGAATCTAGTCTTCTGCTTCTAAATTTTCCTATTGCAATTAATTCATTATGCCAAAAAAAGTCTAGGGTTTAGAACACTCAGGATTGGATAGAAATGGGAACTGCTGTTTTAAGCGCTGCTTTTGGAATTTCAAATGTTATGTCTGGAGTTAAAAACATTTAGGCAGGCAACTCGTGGAGATTTTCTTTCTGAAATACCTATGAAATTCCCAGTGAGAACTTAGCTTTTTAAATAGAAGTATTCTACACTTTGCCACTCCAAAAAAAAAGAATTCAGCCACTTCCACTATTTTCTGCTTAGTGAAACTCAGAAAGGAATAAGAGATGATAGTCTGAGTCCTTAAACCTCAGTCACAGTAAAACATATCAATCATCATTATTTCCAATAGACTACTATAATTTTTTTCACTCCTTTTAAATTCAGAAAAATTGAAAACCTTATGAATCATCTGCACACATATTTACAAGAGCATGTCTCACACCAAATATACCTATAGGAAATCAGCATATAAAATATCCTCTTACATACATAATGATCTATATCCATTATAACTGAGTAACTTCTGTTTTTAGCACGACTGAAACCACCGATTGATCACGTTGCATGGAAAAACTAAGTTTCTTTACATCAATAAACCACAACAAACTGTGAGAAACCTGATAGCATGTAAAAAGTTTAAAATGGTCAACTGTCTGACCATTCAGACCTCTTGGTATGTGCAGTAACAGCTTCAAATTAAGGCTAGAATCTAGACTGTCAAAGGCACTGAAGCAGGTGTCTCAGACAAGGACTTATGATAGGTAAGTCAAAAACATATAGCCTGTGAAAAAACGTATATAGACCAATATCATATTTACATTCATTGATCAGGTTTTGCTTGATCAAATAAATTTATAATTTCCAAAGATTAATAACAAGTGCTTTATGTCATTCTAATGAAGACCTCAAAAAAACTAAATTGCAAACCAAAGTCCTTATTTCTTCTCAGAAATTGCAATGACAGCCTAAAATAATTAGTTTGCACACAAATGTCTACAGTGTAAAAGCAGACCTCTGTGTCAGGTAGATGAATCATCCCACAAGAGACTCAAACAGGTCTTTCTTTCAAAACTTTAGAAAAATCTTACCAATCACTGTATATACTTTTCACGATCCTACCAGGGAGTTAATCTGGCCAGCATTTGGTAGTATCTAGACTGAAGGAAGAGTAACAAATGTTTAGTTACAGTTTTTCTTAGTTACAGTCACCTTCTGTGGTATCACTGAAAGATAGAGCTCTCACTGATCTAATAGATATCTTTGAGAGAAAGATTCTCATTCAGCAGTAAGGAAATCACTGAAATCCAGAGGCTGTTGGTGTCTCATGCCAAAGTCATTATATCATGTGTAGAAAAACAAACCAGCATGAAATTTTTGTCATATACTTCAGCAGATCTGAGAATGAATTGATTACCTAAAATATGTGTATAATGCATTACTTTCTAGCTCTTCTAGTTTGCCTAATATATGTAATATGTATTTTATAATGATTTTTAAACATAGCTTTACTGAACACATATGTAGTTCACAGTGGGAAACACAGTAGTTGCCCTGCAAGCATCTTTCACCAAATGCTAACAACTGAGGCATATGGTAAAATAAAGGGGGTTATGCGCTGGCAGGGGGTTTGGACTACATGATCTCTAGAGGTCCCTTCCAACCCTTACCATTCTATGATTCTATGATATTTGGGGATTTGGTTCTTTTTTTGGTGAGTGGTGGTGATGGTGGTGACTTTTTCCCCAGTTCTTGTATCTATACAGTACA
Organism: Urocolius indicus; assembly: GCA_013401255.1. Classification (NCBI taxonomy): domain Eukaryota; kingdom Metazoa; phylum Chordata; class Aves; order Coliiformes; family Coliidae; genus Urocolius; species Urocolius indicus. The sequence goes on from WBNH01003898.1 coordinate 72,694, forward strand.
CAGTGTACATAGTAACAATTTCTCAGCTCCTTCAGTTTGCATTAGTCATCCTCTCAGAATAATTTTTCTGAGATATTCAGCCACTGGACAACTGAGCTCATGCTCTGAAGTAGTTACTTGGACTACTAAGAAACTTTTGCATTTTTCTTCAATGCATAAATTTTTCAGGAAAGAAAACTGCAGATGAGCTTAATGATATGATAAAAAACTGACACTGTTGAGATTAGTTTGGAAGACTGAAGCAGCTGACATCCATCTCAAGAAATTTTGTAGGCATTGCCTTTTTACTGCTACAAAATCCAAGATCATCAGCGACAGCTCTGTACTCCCTGTTCTGGTACCTCAGCTTCCAATGAATTTAGCCATCTGATCCTGCAACACTATTCCTCAAAGTACAGACTTCTGAATGTGGCACTTCTGGGAACGGAACCAAGATATGACAGCAATCACTGTATGTGTTGTTAATGCCTGTGGCTAGATTTTGTATTTTGGAATACCTTGAGGCATCAGGTAATGTGGATATCAAGCAATTCTTGTGATTTACAAAGTCATAGTGCATCTAAATCAACCATGGCAATCATTGTTTGATATATGATGTAGGCTTAGGAGGAGAGGACACTTTCTTTTCAAAGGATAAACTATGAAATACTAGAAGTTATAAGGGGATACAAAGTCATCTCATACTTTGAAACTGTGTACAAACAAACATTGGTTCTAGTCACATTAATATAGCAAAATGTAAGGTAAATCCTGATTTTTTTTTTTAGTTAAATGATCATTAAAGAGTTTAAAAATAAAGGTATTATACTGATATAACATGTTTAGATTCGCCTAGAGCAAGCTAAACAAACAAAAAGTCTCCTGGAAGTCTCTCTACTTTCTCTTTTTGAAGCAAAGGCAATATTCAAGAGAAAGTTACAAGCTATGTCTACATGATCATAACTTTCTTATCTCTGACATTAAGCTTAAGTGTTCTAATAGGAATTTTTTATTCCTGAATGCTGTTAAGCCATATTTAGCCTTGAGTTATGCCAGCATCTCAACCTCAGTAATGCCAAGGTTCTGCTTGCAATTCACAGCTTTCCCCTAAGCCATTGACAAGGTATTTTCCAAAGCTTCATTGTGGCATTTTTCTTTCTCCCTTGATGTTTTCAAACTCTAGCTCTTATGTTGTTCTTCTCACAGCCTTGCAACTGTAAATCCAAATAGTTTTGCCATAGTAGGCACTTGTGGAAACAACTATCACTATAGTGAGAATGGTCTCTTTTTCCCACCCTCCAGCATCGGTTTTCCGTAACTTTTTGTTTTGTGGATTTTAGTTTATGAGAAAAACAAAATATAGTGCACAGCAAAAATAGACAACAGCCATTTAAATACTTAGCAACTATTATCCAATAATAATTTTTTATAACCAACATGTAGCATATGAACTTAAAAATTACTGTAGTCCAATCAGCACCAGTAGCATCAAGAATCAAAACAAGCAGTGGGAATTTTCAAATGGACTTGAGTATATAGTATGAGGGAAGAAGTAAAAAAAGAAAAAAAATCATCAGCCTTATTATCTTCATTGTTTCTACCTTCTGCACCAGAGAAAAAACCCAGAGAAAGGTGTCCATCAGGGGTTCCTCACAATTACCACTGTATTTCCTGGTCTGACACTGGTGAGAACCTGCTCTTTTCTTTCCACATTCCTATTCAGTTTCTACTTTTCTTGTATTTTCTGCCTAAAGTAACATTCATCATTAGACCTCAGTAATAAAATTTTCTGTATGTAGGTCTGACCCAACACCCTTTGTCTAACAATACTTAGGAAAATCTAAAATTCTTTCCTTTGTCTCTAGGCTGCCAGCCTAGGAAAAAAGTTGACAAATTACTACCTTCAAAATTGTACTGGATAGGCCACAGTGACTCTTGGTATTATTTTATTTGAACAAGACTTACATTCTCACCTTCTCCTCCCCTTCCCAAAGTGCCCATCTTGCACAATTCTAAAGCAGAAGCGAGCAGTGTTGCAGATTTGAGGTTTTCTCTAGACGAGATACCTGAAAACCCTTTCCCCTCCTACAGAACATAGGCCAAGTCAAAAATAAAAAAATTAAAAAGAAATTAATTCCTTTGCTCTTCTGTCTCCCCTCAAAAGAAAACCTAGTCTCAGACTCTGGAAAGTATGTAAGAGTCTAGACAAAGTCTAGGTTCTTTATATTTTTTTTGTAATGAAAAAATGTTTCTGTTTTTGCAAATAACAACAAATCTAAAAAACCACTTTAGTTATCCAGGAAAACTTTTAATCAATCTTCTCTAAAAAACTACTACTGGGCTGTAATATCTCCTTGCATAAAATTCAATGCTTATTTATTCATAGAAAGTATGTGCTATAAATAATCAATCCTGCTGCATGTCAGAGCAGAAAAAGAAATTGGTATAAGGAAACAAAGCAGGTTGTACTGGGATTTTTTTCATCCTACTTGAATTTTTCATCTTCCTGTACATGAATTTCTATCTGTCTAAACACAAAATCTAAGCACATACTAGAACTTAGCATGGATTTGAAATTTTAAATATTTCCATCTGACTTTAAATTCTAATAAAATAAAATCTTCCTGTTATAACAAGAATCATCTAAAGGGGACAAAAAATTAAAAAGATAATATTATTTCTAAAAATGGCTTAAGTTCTGATCCTATTTACATGTAGTAAAATGTGTGTCAGGTTCAAGAATCTCATTTTCACCACCTCCTATCATTCACCTCTATTCTTGTCTTAACTTTTCAGAGTCACAGTGTCAAGAAGGTTAATGCAGTTACATGAATTTGTGATGGACCATTTCTCTCATATTCACTAGGGCAAATATATCTGGCTGGCTGGTAAACAATTTACTCCACAGAGACCAAGTCCTTAGCTGAAAAGAGACCTCTGCCAAATTAATACATTAAATTATGAGATGTTAGCTAGAATAGGAGGAGAAAAATCCCAGAACATGACTATCTTTTTCTAAGGACTAAATTAATACCTTTAGACACTCAAATATTAGGCACAGTGCCACTGAAGACAATGGTAAAAAAAAAGGTAAAAGCAGTGTTAATGAGGTCTTAGTCATGCCTGTAATGTTTTAAATATGCAGCTCACAGCAAGTGAAGAAAAATGGCTCTTAAAATTGATGATGTGTGCATTATGGCCGTTTATGTGTATAGAGGAAGCTTGTTTATTAAGGACATGAAAGGAACACTAGTACTCTGCAGACTCTGAGGAAAAATTGATTTCTTCTGTCTGCTTTATTTTACTGGTTTAAAAGATGACATTTTGGGCTAGGCAGAGATACATCAATTAATTCTATTTGTTTTTAAAAGTGATCACAGAAAATATTTTTAACTACGGGATTTAACTTAGATGTGGAGTAATAGTACCACAGCCCCTGTAAAGACTCTGTATCAACTATTACTTTAACATCTTTGAGTGATGTATATGAGTTGGATGAAGATACACTTTACTCTAATTTTCTCCTCCCCCCCCTTTCCCCACTATGTACCAATAACAGAACCATTAAAACTCACATAGTTTTTTAAACTTGCCTTTATATAATCCCAGGTAAATGCCTTCATGTTATGCATGCACTTCTTAGCAAGACTAATTTCTCTGAGGAACTGAAAGCTAATACTAAACTTTGCCATACTAGAGAAAAATAATCCAAACCCAGTAAACTTGAAAAAGGAAAAAAAAAACAATCCAAACAAATCAATGACCAAAGTCATGTATTTGAAGTGAAACAAAAAGATTATTTATTATGATTCTTGGGCAAAAAGGCTAAATCAATACAATCTTACATAGAAATCTATTCAGTGATGATACCACTGGATATGGTTTCCTTAAAAAAGCAATGGTCTTTCTGTCTCATCCCACTTAACAATTCTGCATTATTATTATTATTATTATTATTATTATTATTATTATGTGAATACTAATCATGTTAATTTTCCTTTGAAACTGGTAATCTGTCTGCAGTTCATTGCCTGTTTAGTCTCTGACTGGGGTAGGCATCTTCAGGTGATGAAAAGGAAAATATCACAAGTTAGAGATGATGAATAAGAGAAGGAGAGTATGGGTTATTTAAGAAGCATCCCCATCTTGCACAGAGAACAAAGTAAGAACTAGAATATGCAGTCTTCTCATCTTAGACATAATTATCCTCAATGCATACCTTTCAAGCCTTAAGGGGCATAAGTGATGTCACAAATGCTGTCATTGTTACTAAGAAACCCATTAATCTTCTTTCAAAATGCAACTGGAACATCTTTCTATCATGCCTATTGATGCCTTTGGCTCCAGACATATCTTGTTCAACTTTTGCTGTTTTGGTTCCTCTTGAATAAATCAGCTCTAACTGGTTTCAGAAAGCAGTGAAGTACCAAGCCTAATCAAACGGACACCCTCCAAGGGCAAATAGAAACCCAAATCCACCACAGAAGGGTGTTTCTGCCAAGTGATACCGTCCAGTGATCATTCACTCACATACTAAATGCTAGATTTATTTAGCTTTCCATTCTTATCTAGCTAATAACTGAGAGAATTCAACATCCTAACAACCATTCCTTTCTACACAATTGCTAATATAATCTCTAAATTGCTAATAGACTTTCTACTGCCAGAATGAGAAATCCTTCACAAAAAGGCACCCAAATTCAGAATAATAAAAGTGCTAATGTAAGTCATCCAAGACATAATGGGGTTTTTGCTTTAGCTATTGAAGCCATTGTCATTCCATTGACTAGTATTACACCTTTAATAAGTCACAAATTGAAGAAAGCATTTCACAGGATTTGACATGCTAAGAAAAATTACAAAGTTACAGGAAAAGAAAAAATAAATAGACAAACAAACAAAAATTTTCCGGAAAAGGCAGAAATAGATAAAGTGAAATATCCTAACTACATGTTCTAACTTCACTCTTCTGAAGACAAAACTCTCAGGCAAGAGAGATTTGAGCAGGATGACAGTTTACCGGATCATCTGATTTCCAAAGAAAATGGCGTAAGGAAAGTACAGACTCACAATTTCAAGGAGAAATATTTATTTGCTACACTATAGCTCAAATGAAGATAGGCCATTTCTTTTAGTAGGGACCTGTGTGTGCTTGTATGCTACTCTACGACCACAAAAACTTAGTATAAGATAATGACACTTGCTAACTGCAGCATTAAATCACTGCATTTCAGCAATATTTCACCTCTGAACCAAATTAGGGCATGCCTTTCACTGTTCAGTAGCAGAAAAATTTTACCAACCTTTCTAATTTACTCCGCTCTTCAAATGTAAGTACCAGCTGATGTAGTACTAAAATTATTAAATTCTATTAAATTCTTAAGGCATTATAATTGAAACATTATCTTCACGTAAAGATGATTTCAAACCTATATAAACACAAAGTATTTCTCTTCAAAAACCAGAATTCAAACAGTTCTCCTCCTTTCTTAAAAATTTTTAACCTTTTTAGGTGGAAGAAATATGTCCATTTATCTCACACAATAATTTGTGCACCTGAAACCATGCAAAGTATAACTACAATTAGCATAGGATCAGTATGATACCTCTTCCCTAAGGAGACCTCCTCTAGCTCCACCATTAATTTCCAGTTGTGTCAACTGCTCATATTTAGTCTGCCAAAACCAGGGGATCTGTATAATCTGTCTCCCAATTCACCACCTGCATGTTGGCGACTACACACACTGAACGTTTCTGATTTGGGCAGTAGACACACTGCTGACTGTATTAATACAAATTCACAGCCTTGGGCACCACAGCTCTTGTGTCCAGCTGTGCATAATTTGCCGAAACTTCTACTTCCCCTCATGCCATTGTGTACCAAGAACTTGTCTTCACTTTCATGTAGATGATGTAAAATGCAGTTGGCACACATTATAATAATCAGATTAGTGATATATATTTTGCTTATCAGATGCCAGATAACAAGTCAGTGGCTGTGTATCTGACTAAGAAGTAAAACTCTAATAAATATTGTCTCAAGGTACCGCACTGAACCATCCACTCTAAAGTTTGGCTGAAAGATACATTTTATATAGCAGTAACTAACTAGCTGATTTCTCTGGTTGTTGCTGAAATCTTTTTTTCTTTCTTTGCCTGAAACACCCCATGAAATTCAGATACACTCCTATTGCTTTACAGACTTCAGAGAGTTTTGATAACAGCAGGTGTATCAAATATTCACATGGGCTTCACCATTTCTTTCACAATTCCTCTGGAATCCACAAGAGAATTTTGGCCTTATTTTTTTGTCACAACCATCTATAAAATAATACTGAAATCTATGACCCAAAACTAGTACAACAAATATCAATTAAGATGACATCACAGCATTACAAAGCTAGTTCAGAGATAAAGCAAAGAACTGTCTCCAGGACAACCACAGCTAATGAGATGACTGAACGGAAAGGTGTACAGACTGGATGTGTGTACTCCATTACATACCCAGCTTCTGTTGAAAAGCAATTCCAAGAAAATTCAGGAAGAAACCACAGATAGTAACAAGTCTCTACAACCACTTGTCTTTATAAACACAGCCACCAACAGAATGTAAGTTGAGACAGTATTTGCTTCTATATCATGTAGAATACTTTTCTAAGTGTGCATAACCATCCCCACCTATAAGAAAATCTTTAAGGAAGAGTTGGAGATGCATTATTTTTCAGAGTCCCAGAGCTTTCTTCTCTACTTTTTTGAACAAAGGTTGGAAAGCAATCTCATTAGCAGAACTTAATATAAAGCTTGGAGAAAAAATTTTTGGCTATACGTCATCAGTTCTATGCACAGACTCCATATTCTGAATACTAATACAATTAGTATTTACTAATATTAATCACCATATATATTACATGTGTTAGTATACAAATACTAATTAGTATTTACTAATCTAATACAATTCTGAATACTACTTATTCACAGACCTGATCAAGAGCATTTTGAAATTAACAGGAATCTTTGCATTGATTCCAACAACTGGTCCCATGACACCAATCCATCAATGATTGGTCCTGTTACACAAATTTGTTAAAATTAATGGTTTATTGCTGCAACCAATAAGAAAATGAGCAAAAATTTCTTGTACATTAAATAGTATATGGATTATACCTTAGATGGTCCCCTGTGAATAACATACCAATTTTGATTATTTGAAAGGATAGATGAGGAAAATGTTCACAGTATGTCAAAAAACAGAGAGTCATATCTCAAGGCATAAATATATTTCCTATATAATATTCAAGCAACTTTGTTTTGTATATGCCTAAGTGCTTGAAAAAGATAAAGTAAATAAAGTAGCAGAATGAAAGGGAAAAAAAAGCTTTTTTTATTTCAGAAGAAAATAATTTTTAGTTGCCTAATTATACTTTTGAGGTTTTTTTAGTTATTCTCTGATCTTTTTAATAGCAGAGTTCTGTGTAGTGTTTGAAAACAACTTTATTTAACAGAAGAAAAACTAGCTAGCACTTCTACTTTGCAAGCTTAAGATTTATCAAAATCTTATGTAAGTCTAAAATCAGGACTACAAAAGTCAGTATAAAATGTAAATATAGAAATAAACATTAAGAATATGGTTCAGTTCCAAACTACTTCTTTCAAAATGAATTTGTTTATTGGAATAGAACAAGTGGGCATTTGGAGATGATTACTGCACAATGTGCTTTGGAATATAAAAACAGCCAACAGAAGAGTTATTCAAGTTTGCCCACTTACTTTCCCCCAGAGCACAAAATAAACTCTTTTACAGAAAATAAAACTAATTTATTTGAGCTCTCTCCATAGTATTTCTAAACAGTCGGTTTGTATGAAGACTTGTAACCATTGAACTTATTATTTCTTCACAAAGGATCCAAACTGACTTTGAAGAATAAAAAAGCTTGATTGCCAACCCAGCTATGTCGAGCAACAGTGTCACAAGATCACCACATGATGGCACAGATCAGCACAGCTGGTCAGTCTTTGAAAGACCATTAACTTGATAGTAATGCTACAGAGTACAGTCCCAAGAGTTTGAAAATCTGCTCCTTCCAGGTCTGTACTGGCCTTAGAATCAACCTAGACAAAACAGCAGTAAGTATTTTCAAAACAATGAAGCCATCGAACCACTTAAAGAAACATTTTGGGACAGAAATCCTCTATGATTGTCCTTTTCCATTTCTGGTTGTGCTAGACCTCTCCTAAATGACAGTGACTACCTCCACTTGGAGGACAAAGGAAAGGTCTTACCTCTAGATTCACTTGCACGAAGAAGGTGTAGAAGACTATATACTTTTGTCTACTGCGTTCAATAAATTACTGTTAGATGGATGTTTGCTACCATTAAATCATGCCAATACTGCTTCATCTGTCATCTGCTAGAGTGAAATACTGAACTGGCATAGACTCAATGATTTTTTTTACTAAATCTCAATTATTTATTTATTTACTTTAACCTCAACTTAAATACAAATAAATAAAAATGAGCTAATTCATTCAATATATGACATCACAACAGCCACTGCAGAATTACCTATAACTGACTGCTGGCTAATCTATGAAGAAATTCAAACAATTTATTTTACAAACATATTACATAGCTACATTGCTATGAAAATGTTACATTCTATCTAATAAAAGAAACATTCTTTAGTATGATTCTGTCTCAATCTCTGCAATATTTAAAAACACTCCCTCTAAAATAAATTAAAAAGTATTTTTAAAAGATGTTCTTTCATTAACATTAAATTATGAAAACTATGGACTCCTCTAGTTTTCAGAGTGAACTGAATCAGTCTATTGTGATACTGTCTCAGATTTTTTTTTTCTAAAAGTGCCATTCATTTTCCAAGCTTACCTCTCTTGAAAGGCTCAGCCTCTCAATCAAGTTGCAAATCTCAGCGAGCAACCCAGCAGAAGACAGACAAGCATGGAAAATCCTAACCCTCTACTCAAGCTAGTCAGTGGCACACATTTAACAAAATATGTCCTATGACACTGAGTGGTGTGTGGGCTCAGCACAGAAGACAGACGAAAGAATCATACATTGTGATATCAGTGACTATCATTTATTTTTAGATTATTACAGTACAAATCTGAGCATTCCTAGCTAGAGACCGTTCCAGCATGTGGTCATGTCTTTGGTTTGAATTAGCCATGCCACTGGTAAAGCCCCACTGCAGATCTCAGGAGAAGGTAGCGTTCTGCAAGAGCTGCTTCTATTCAGATGGTCTTGCAAGCAAAACCATATGCATGCAAGACATAAAGTGACTTTGTTTTATATACAGCTTATTTTTAATGCCAAAATTCACCCCCATTAGTTTACGTGGGTTAAAGAGGGATGAGATTGCCTGTAACATCTCCAGAATAATTTCCCACCTTTTAAATTCAGCCACTGCAAACTGCCTGTAAATTGCATTTTACCGTCTTCTCTTCTCTGTCCTTATATCCATTTTCAAGTTGTGATAAACTGATTAGCATTGTGCCCTATCTCATTGCAAATAATTTTCCAAGACTATTGTCAAGAAAACTTGTTTCTTCCTCCACCAGGTAGTATTTTTTCTTTGATGTTTGGGCTTTTTTCATTGGTGCTTTTTTTTTGTTTTCCCCTTTTCAAATCCAACCTGGGGACTACTAAAACAAATACCATGAGAAGCAGAGAACTATTAAAAGGTGATAGAGTTGAGTACATAACCCTGTCAGGTGCAAGGATCAAAATGACTCACAGCATAGATGCTGTACAAACATTGTTTGAGAGCACCTGCATTGAACTGTGACAGAGGATAGCTGCAGCTGGACATGAAAGACTTATATTGATTTGTGCAGCTCAAGTTTATCTTTTGGTTTTATTAGATTTTTAGTATTTCTTTAAAAGACACACAGCCTTGTAATTCAGTGCACATAACTAACCAATCTTACTCATGCAGAAGAGATCTTGAAGCTCGATGACAAGTCTTCAAGTGACAGAATGACTAAATTATATGCTGGTTACAGCATGATGCTTATTCCTGTCCTATCCAGGTGGAGCTGTTCTTAACACTATGTGATTCAGCCATCAAATAGCAGCATGCATGTTTGAAAGGCCAAGAGGAGGCTGTATTGAGAACCTGTCAAAAACAAACGTGCAAACCTCTATACTGCAGTCAGTAAATGTTCCTTGAATCACTCTTTTGTTAAACAAACAAAAAAACACCCAGCCAAACAAATCCTTGTTTCTGTATGATGTCTTTAATACAAAGCTTCAGTTAAACAGCTTTTCTTTCTGTCTCTTGCCTTGATCTCTACATGACAAGTCTTCAGCTGAAGGATGCCTATTAAGATTGACATTTTTATCAAACGTAAAAATTGTCAGGTGAATGATCTACTCAAAACTATTGGATCGTGTAAAAAGATGAAGTCTTTTTAGGAATAAAAAATATACGAGAGCTTTACATCTACAGTAAATCTACGGGTTTTGTCACTTGTCCTAATTTAATCCAGTTGGCCTATTTCATTCACACTATGAAGCTTGCTATTGTTTGCTTGTACTGTGATTATTCTTTAAAAGAAATGACACTTCATCACTGACCACTGCACTTTGCTGATCAGGAAAAAAATTCTGTAATTTTTAAATATACAGTCTATATGTTTGTGATAGAGCACTGCATTTTAAAACAATACTAGGCAGGTGATCACTCCCTCCAGAAATGCAGAAAGAAGAAAATGTATTTTCTTGTCTACGTGAATGTTTTCCAGAAGAGATCAAAACTAAGGGCCAAAAAATTCAATGAAGAAAAAAGATAAAAGGAAAAAAAAAAAAGAGAAATGTTTAGATCACCTTTGAATTAGAATCCTCTTAAGGACCAAAGCATTTTGGATGCCAAACTGAATTTCAGTTTTCATATACGGTACGATTTATTAAGTTGTACTTGCACAAAGCATACCAACAATAATTGCATCTATACGATATACAGGCATATGAACAGAGAGCAATAACTGCTGTATATACACACAAAGAGGTAACAATTTCTAGCTGATAAAAAAAGAGGTCAAAATTAAATTTCATTTAATATTATTCTTAAAAAATTACATGACATCATAGATCTTACAGTTTCACGTTTTTACCAGCAACTGCATGGCATGTTTTCATGTTCTTAGTCTTTAATGATTCATTGCAATATGATTCATAAGACAATGCATGCAACCCTCTCCTCACTAGTAAAAGCAAGAACTATTTGAATTGTCCTGCCTTAATGCACATCTGTATAGGTGCTGCCTATCATCTATCATAGATGGTATTAATAATAGAACAACAAGTCATATTTTATTAAGCAAAATGAAAATAAAAGGCAGGACATTTGACAGGGAATCAGATCAGTTCTATAAAGCAAACTTGTGTTCTTGTCTAGGAGTTAAAAATAGTAGAAATAATTATCTCTTTTCTTACAGTTACAGAAAAAAAAATATTTCTTTAGTGCCAAGAGACGATTTATACATCTAATAATTAACAAACTTAATTTCTGCCCCACGGGATGCACACTATTGCCCTTCCATTTATATGAGCTACCTAAATTAGCAGTTATGTTCTAGGAGAAGAAAAAACTACCAGAGATTTCTATTTTGGCGTAAGTGCTTGCCAATTCATCCAATTAATCTTTGTTTCCTGACTTCTACTTCACATCATAAGCACAGATGCCCTTAACGTTATTAATCAGTTTCAAAGAAAAACCGGCATTGAATTTTACGGGTGTTTGCTTTCAACACTGATCAAACGCGGCTAAAAGAGTTCTTTTTTTAATTTTTTTCCCCCTCCTTGACGGTGATGTGTTTTCAAGTACGAAACAACTGAAGTTGCATCTGCGTTTTTGCCACCCTTATGACAAGCGGCACCTTCCCAAAGCCTCCGGGAAGGAAGAGCTGAACTGATGCATCTCCTGCCATAGTTATAGTGGTTATCACTGTCCGTCCCTGCTGACCGAGGCTAAACCCGGACCCGCACACCTGACCCGCCCAACCCCGCAATGAGCTGCTCCTTCCTATCGCAGCCCGCCTTGGACAGGGCTTTGCGCTCCTGCCTCCCATCCCGCATTATTTTTCCCACCTTCCCGCTCGCTTCCCGAACCCATTTCGGATTAAAAAAAAAAAAAAACAAAAAACAAAAGAAAAAAAACTCAAATAAACCAAACAAAAAAAAACCACCCAAACCTTGCCCTGGGAACACGGCCGCGATCTCGGCGGGCTCTGTCAGGGCCGGGAAGGCGAGTGTCCCCTCGGCCGCCGAGCGCGGGACGGCCCCGCGGCAGGGCGCGCGCCGCTGCGGCGCGGGAGGCGGCCAAAGGGCTGGGAGGGCGCGCGGCGCCACCTGGCGGCCNCGACACACCGCCGCTCCCCGCACCCCTCCGCAGTGGATGCGCGGGGGAGCGCGCCCTGCCCGCCCCGACCCTGTGCGCCCGCGGAAATGTGTGTATGTGAGCGGGGCTGTAGGTTGAACGGCGGCTGTCGTGTCGTGTGTGTGTGTGTGTGTATGTGTGTGTGTGTCCCCTCTCTCGCCCCCCCCCCCCGCCCCCGCAGTCTGACGGGCGTCCGTCAGAGCCGCTGCAGCGGGGCCGCCCCCGCGCCCCGGGGCGGTGCGGGTCTAGCGGCGGCCTTTCCCGGGAGAAGGGGCAAAGCCGCGGCGGCTGCGGAGGCGCCTCACGCCGCCCACCCCAGCCTCGCCCGCCCCCGCCCCAGCTTTGCAGAGAAGCCGATTTACTGTCAAGATGGGAAGGAGGGGGAGTGGTAGTGCTGGTGGTGCATGTCTTTTTTTTTTTCTTCTTTTCTTTTCTTTTCTTGCCCTCCCCCCTCGTCTCCCCCAGGCACCGCTCCGCGCACGCTGGCTCTCCCCAGTGCCTGTCCCCGCTTCATCACGTGCGGAAACCGATGCCCACCACAAAAGCGGGCAATTTACCCGAGCCCAGAAAAGGAAAGAAACAAACAAACAAAAAGAAGAAAAAGAGAGGAAAAAAAAAAGGGGGGGGGGGGGGGGAGAGAGAGAGAAAGGGAAGACAGAAAACCCACCAAGGAATAGCTAAAGCGAAAGCGAGCCAACCACTTAATCCAAGAAGAGCCACGATTTCCTCTGAACGGCCGCCTCCCTTTTCTCCCCGCCTTGTCCCCGTCCCCTTTTGCTTTTTTGTGGTTGTAGTGGTGGCGAGGGAAGTGGTTAACCAAAAACCTACGTGTTGGTTTTGTGTTTCCTTGAAAACCAGAGGCGCACACACAGCATGAAGTACCGCTCCTACCCCTCTCCGCGCTTGCAGGAAACTGTGGCTTCGCTCTTTCTCTGTCTGCCTGTACTGCAGATATTTTTCCCTCCTCTCCTCCACACTCTTCTGTTTATTTGGCTGTAAGGCAGAGCTACTTTGTAAACATCTCACACAGAACCCCAGAGCCTTTCCAAATAGCTGATTGCAGCAAAATAGCTCCAAACAAATTATGGTGCAAGGGGGATATAGGGGACGAGACTGAAGAGGATTAAAAAAAAAGCAATAAATTTGCATAAACATGCATATGTGGCAACGAGATCGCGTATGATGGTGGAGATGGCAGAAAGTACCGCTTTATCATGATGGGAAAAGTAAAAGCACAGACGACTGCAGCAAACTGCTCGCCCTTTGCCAGAGTACCAACTGCAACACCTCTCCCTCTCCCCACCCTCGCAGGGGAAAAAAAAAAAGGGGGGGGGGGGAGCGGAAAGCAACAGGAAAAAAAAAATGAAAATGAACACTCAAAAGGCAAATCCTGTACTCCTACCTTAACACTGGAATAGCTGCAGAAGCATAGGGATCTTTTTTACACAGCCAGATTCTTTCAGGAAATCCTCTCGGGCTATCATGCAGCCGGGATTATTCACACACGGATCCTGCTCTCCTTTTTGGAATCCAACGCGATTTGCTTCTCCAAAGGAATGCAACGACCACGAAGGGGGGAAAAAAAAAATTAAAAATAACAACAAGAAAGACAACAACACTGGATGTGAAGGAAACTCGTGTTCTCGGTTGTAAGCGACCTACATTCAGGCAGAAAATTCATTGCAATCAGTGTGAGAGGGAGAGTTGGGTCTGCGAGTAAGAGCTGCGATTGCCTATGCAGAGAGACCGAGCCGGAGAGAGACTGATCTGCAAGGCAAGGCGAGATGGGAGAGAGGGGAGGGGGGGGGAGGAAGGGGGGGAGAGGAGGTGGAGGGGGGGGAGAGAGAGAGGGCAAGGCTGTACCAGGGGCTCTACNCTGTACCAGGCGCTCTCCTCCTGCTATTGGCCCAAACTGAATGAAATTTACAAAGCCGGCAGCCAATAGCTCTCCGCAGTCGGCCCCATCGCTACAGAAACCGTACCTCCATCCACTGCCTCCTGCGAGGAGCGGCGGCGGCAGCGCCGGGCCGGGGCCTGCGGGGAGGAACAGGTGGGAGCTGCGCACAGGCAGAACGAGCCGCTCGCGTGTGTGAGCGCGCGTGTGTGCACGCGTCTGTATGTGTGCGCGCGCCTGTGTGTGCGCGCGCCTGTGTCGGGGGCTCCCGAAGCTTCGGCTGCAGTTCTACGCTCCCCGCTTCACGATCAGATAGATACAGCCAGTGCGGTCTCTGTTAACCCTTTACCGCGGCGGTTTCGACAGCGCCAGCCTGGTGTTACCATGTTCGCTAACACGCGTTTGCACGGGGCTAACAGTGCAACTGCCTGCCAACCAGTGAAGCATTTTGTTCCTGTTCCACTGCCTCCCATACAAAAATAGCAAAGTAGATGTTTACTCAGTGCCTAGTCCTGTCAAAAAGACTTTTTCTTTCTCTCTTTTTTCATAAGCAGATCACTTATTTAATGTCCATATTTTAGTTAGCAAACAACTATTGTGAAGGTCAAGCGTAAGGGCTGAGAAGAGGGATGCTGTGGTTATTGCCACATACTACAATACAGGGTCCCTGGTCCACTTCCTGTATTGTAGTTTAAGACTGAGGGCGATGTAGCAAATGTGTGCACCAACAGATATGTTTTGTTTCATTTCACAGTGTGTTCCTTTGGTTTAATAACAGCACTCAACACTACCCAGGGCATGGGAACCTACACTGAGACCAGGTAAGGACCAGATGAGTTACCTGAGAAAAAAGAACAAAATCAAGGGATCTCGAAACAAAAATCATATTTACACCTTGCTGAGACTTCCCGCCACAAGAATTAGACATCATAGACCAAGTCTTTGCCATTTTCAAATGCTGAGAAAAAATATAAGGCAGCAGCTCTTCCCTACATGCTTTGTTTTTTAACACCAAATCAGATCCTCAGAAGAGAGCAGAGTGCTTTGTTTTCTCAAATCTGAATTCTGTTTGTGATATTGGGCTTATCAATCACTTCTATGCTTTCCTGATTCAAGAGGTAAAGTAATATATAACTACCTGATTTAATGATACCACCTAGCAGACAACAGTAGGCCTGTTGTGTATTTGTTCTTCGTATAGTGTTTCATCGTATGGTGTGGAGGATACTTCCTTCAGTATCACTTAGGAAGAAAGACATGTTTTGGTTTTGAATTTTGTAAATCTAACTGCAGGTGTAATTCACTGACTTAAAATGTTTTAAGCAATGAAATAGCTACATTAAACTGTTAACTTGTCAATGAATTATTTTTATTATTTAATTATGTGTTTTGTCTTAGTTATTTTAAGTGACTCTAGCAGCAGGTGTTCATGCAAGTGAATTTTACTGCTTTTGTTATTTTAATAACGCACTCAGAATGTACAACCAATCATATTGCTTGACTAAGTGAACATTTTGACACATTTAGAAAAGATGTCATCTTGCACTGCCATCTGTCCCAAATTTTGCAGGACAGTCTTTATTTTGATGAGTATGTCACACACTTTACAAGATAAATTTGGAGGATATTAAAGTATGCACTAGCTAATCTCAATAATGATCCCCCACCTGTGTTGTAATATCAGGAGGCAATTTATTACAGGTTACTAAACACTCGTCTCTAATGTGTGCAACTAGTTTGCAACTGTGACCCAAATATTCTCAAACATAGCAGTGAAGCTAAACTTTCTGTAGACTCTACACCAAGTATGTGATCAAAGGATTTAAGTAAAAGGCATTTGGTCAGAACAGTGGAATTCACTTCTTTCTTTTGACAACTTTCAAAAAGTTAAATGCACCATTGGAAGCTGGGGGTTATTTAGGAGGTATCAGCAGCAATCCACTGCATATTTATAACAGCAAGCAGGAGCTCAGAAGCAATCATTCAGAGACAAGAATGCTACTTGCTAAGTAACACCATCACTTCTTACAAGGAGGCATTGTATTCTACTATTAACCCAACTTGACTCTACTTGTAAACACTGAAATGTAAAGAAATCACAGTACATGACAGTCTGACTGAAGACAGGCCAAACTCTGCTGGGTTCCATCCCATGCAACCTCTTTTAGTGTCAGTCAAACTGAGGTATGATTTGGTCTCCCATGTCTAATCATTGTAAAACTTCCACAAGTTCATTTCTAGATCAGATGTAGTTTGTTACATACTGATGCTTGAATTAATAGCAAGAAAGTATAAATGTTTAAAAAAAGACAAGAAAAGTGCCTCTCAAATTTGGTTGGTTTGTTTGGTTATTCTTTCCAAACAGCTCATATTCAAAATGCAAACTAGAAGCAGGACAAGAGGGGGCTTTCTACAAGTGCATGAAAAGCAAGTGACTCTTTACCCCTCCCTGATATCTGCTTGGTCGTCTTCCTTAAATATTCATGATGCCGATGGCATTCCATTCCCTTTTACACAAGGATGATCCAGTATGGTCCTAATAACATATTACACAGTTGGAATAGAATATTTCACTAGCTTCACAGTGCAAACAGCTCATTTTCCATTGGCCAAAATACACAGTGAAACTCCTACACAGGTCACTGGATGAACTCACTCACTAGGTATGAGGGTGATAATACATAGTAGTCCTTCTTAAGACTTGAAGCAAATGGGAACCACAGAAGAAATTATTGACAAGTTGCAGAACAGAAAGTAATTAAAAGGAAACCATCAAGTCCACCAACTCAACAGGAAAGATCCAGAGATTACTTTGAAATGAATATGCAGAAAATTAGCATTTGGGGGAAATAGTAAATGTTTCCTAGTTGAGTAGCCCCAAAATGCTGTTTACTAAATTTCAATAAAGAAATTTGTTTCCTATGTGGTTTATCTTCTTATGGTCTGCTGATAAAAAGTTAATCTGTTAACTATTTTCACATAAAATCAAACAGATTAACAAAAATAGCAGCCAGGAAAATCACATACATGTTTTTCAATGAAAATATTTTTTTAATATTAAAATGAAATACTTACTGTACTGCTGTTTGTGCTACATGCCAGGTAAATCAGAAATTTATTGTAGAGTCTCACCTATGTGGTCAATATGATGATTTCAGGGTAGCGTACTGTGAGAACTACTCAGAAGAGCTTCCCAATTATACAATTTTTGTCTTGACATATGGCTGACTTTTTAGTTATATTCTAATTAAATTCTCTTTAGCACTTTTTACTAAAACTTTTTCTACTGCTTTTGCTTTCTCTTTCTGAGAAAGGTTTAGAGAGCAAAATACAGGAATTTCTAGTTAGAGAACTTCTGAGATTCAGCTTTAAACTTCATGAGGGAGATCCAGACATAGACTTTATCAGACTCAACCTTTCAATTCTGGAAGACTGGAAGCAGTTACTGGACTTGGGACTTCATTGTATAAAGTCGTGGCTAGAAGATACCATTATAGTTATCTACAGCAATCTTTCATATTGGTTAGACTAAGTGCTTTATCACTTCAGGGTTTTTTGTTGTTGTTGTTGTTTGTTTTCTGTTTTTTTTTCATAAAAGACAACTAGTTGTTGTTGAACTAAAATATGTGACTTTTTCTTTTAATAAAAAGGTAAATATTTCACATTGTGCAGATTCTACAACATCTAAGTAATTTTTACCAACACATTGTTGTTCTCGCTGTCAAAATAATATTACTGACTTGTAGTCTTACAGAATGGAACGTCCCTTTGGTTTTCTCTATTAAATTAAAGAGCCTTTTAGTATCATCTTCTTTTTTTCAACTCACATACTTTACAGTTCATGATTAGTCAACCTTCTAACCTTCTTATTGTTGAGATAATTAGATTCTGTTTCAGGAGTCTCTTACTACAAGGCAGACTTTCCAGACTATGATTCATCCTTGCAAGGCTTTTCTTAACATTCATCATTTATCAATTTCCTTTAAAAAGTATAAACTCTGGGATAGGGTATGGAATTGTCACTCTCATTTTAATTTTTACAAGGGTCACATTTGGTTTCAGCCTCTATGTGAGATAGGAACATGTGTTCCTGGTTGCTAATCACAATTTCAACATTTTGGTCTCTGATTAGCAAAAATGCATTATCTTATCTCAAAATGTGACCTACATTCTCAGTTTTAACACAGATAAAATTCCATAACAAAATCAATTTACAATTCATAGATGTTTCCTAAAAGTCTTTGGAACACTATTTAGTTGTCATTTTTATTTTTCACCATGGATAGCATTTGCAAACGTTTCCTGTAATTCTTTAATGTTCTTACATGGTTAGTGTTTGCTGATTTTTTTTTCCTCCCACAGGAGATTAATAACAAAAAGTCTAGTGCTTGTTTTGTGAAGATCTTCCCTCAGTTATCAAGGTACTTCTCTGAACTGAATCCTGTTCTCCCATGCCCTTGACTAGTATCCATGATCATTCAAAACAAGGTTCTTCCCTTTACCTAAAACTAGATCTAAGAAAGGAGCCAAACTCCTGATCCATATTTGACAACGTAACAGTAGTAGCATTTCTATAGTGTAGTTTCTGTAACCTTTTAAAATATTACTCAGACACAAATAAGTAAATCCTGAGATTAATTTAATGGTTATTTTCATCTCCTATGTTTACAAATATGTAAAAAGGATATACAGCATATTTCTGTGCGATATATTCTGTACTCATACAATTTGGCCAGAAACCATGGTATCTAATCAACACAGCACAAGGCCTGAGTTGACTTTCAAGTCAAGACAATCCCTGTCACAATATCACAGAATCACAGAATCTTAAGGGTTGGAAGGGACCTTGAAAGGTCATCTAGTCCAATCCTCATTTCAGAGCAGGACCACCTAGAGTAGGTCACACAGGAAATCATCCAGGTGGGTTTTGAACACCACCAGAGAAGGAAACTTCACAACCCACCTGGAGAGCCTGTTCCAGTGCTCTGTCACCCTCACAGGGAAGAAATTCTTCCTTGTATTTCTTTGGAACCTCTTATGTTCCATCTTGTACCCATTGCCCCTTGTCTTATCACTGGACATCGTTGACTCCATCTTCCTGACACTTGCCCTTTATGTATTTGTAAACATTGAGATCACCCCTCAGTCTCCTCCAAGCTAAAGAGCTCCAGCTCCCTCAGCCTTTCATCATAAGGGAGATGCCCCACTCATTTCATCATCTTTCTGGCCCTGTACTGAACTCTCTCCAGCAGTTCCCTGTCCTTCTTGAACTGAGGGACCCAGAACTGTACACAGTATTCCAGATGCAGCCTCACAAGGGCAGAACAGAAGGGGAGGAGAACCTCTCTAGATCTACTCACCACAGCTCTTCCAATATACCCCAGGATGCTATTGGCCTTCTTGACCACGAAGACACATTGCTGACTCATGCTCATCCTGCTGTCCACCAGGACCCACAGGTCTTTGTCCTCTATACTACTCTCTAACAATTCATTCCAACCTGGTACCTGGGGTTCTTCTTTCCGAGATATAAGACCCTACACCTGCCTTTGTTGAATTTTATTGGATTACTCTCCACTCAACTCTCCAGCTATGCATGCTCATAGACTACATCGCTGTGGCCATTTCTATCTTACTGTATTAGACACTATGCGGTTACAGTGCAATCAGGCTCCTTGAATGTTGTAGTAGTTGATATGATTAATACCATGAAAAAAAGCTATTACCACAGGCAAAGAGACAAAACCATGTCTTCTTCATTTCAAAGCCTAATTATTCCTTGTGCTATACAATCAGCCTGTTTTTTAAGTGTTTATATGGTTAGATTTTTATACAGATTAATACTTCTGGGGGAATTTTGTCTACCATTCATATAAATGCGGAAAGTGCAGTTTGCCCTACATTCCCATAGCAATCTTGATTTGATCTTGAAAAGTGTGGTCTATAACTTTCATTGATATGAAAGATTGAGTTAACCAGAGTCTAGCTATGCACCCCTGCTTCCATTCTCTTTTATTAGAAACAGAAAAAAGGTGCCATGGAGTCAGACCTTAAAAGCTGTGTGCAACCTTTTTTTCTTTTACAGTGCTACAAAGACTGATAAGTTATTAATATTAGAAAGAATTATTAATAGCCTGATATAAGGATTACAGAAAAGCATTTGCCTAACATAGTATAAGAAACAAAAACCAGTTTACTAGTATGTAGGGGTGTTTTAAATTTTAACTGCACTTGAATAGCATGAGAAGAAGAGCCGGAATATCATTAAATGAAAACAAAGTGCAGTCTGTAAATACCTAATGCTAATCTTATAGCTCACATTGATTCGAAAGTCAACTCTCTTCAGCAACTTAGGCTTCATCTACAGCCACAACGATCTGGATGTTCAAAACCAAACATTGTAGCTTTTCCCAGCTTTGACAACTGGTGGTCTATAAGGCATTGCTCACAGACCTGTGGACTTCAAAAGAGCTATAGCTGCAGGCTTCAAATGGAAAGTAAATTTTCTGAAAAAAAATGATTCCTGAAAGTTGCTAGAAAATCTGCTTTTGGACTACTGAGACAATTCAAAGATCAGACATTTTGGAAGTATTTTCCTCCTTGCGAAATCATTACATAAAGACAGTCTCAGTAGTAGGTAGTGATATCTATTTCCAAATGCCCTTCTCACTGAATAATATCACTCATGCTTTTCCTGGCAAAAATAACCATACTTTTGCTACGCAAAGTACAGTTTTCACTGGAATTGTGGAGTGTACTTTCTACTAACATCTACTATACTGCAGTCTTTTGAGATATTTTAGAAACTCTGCATATTGATAAAAGCATTGACTCCAAGTCGTCTAACTTCTATCACTGAATGTTTGTGGAAAAAGAGCTATTTTGTAGTGACCAGGAAATTCTGGAAGCATTAATTCTCAGACAGTGATTTTCATAAGAAGATATGGGTATGCATAAATATTCTTTGAAATGCCTCAAGTATCAAGCCACTTACCAGACCTGAGTGTGAGATCCTTAAAGTATAAGAACGCTGTCAAGTTCTACCTGTCACCCAAGCCACATATTCATTAGCATGCTATTAACCCATCCCAAATGTGGGGCAGTTTCCTTCACACAGTTTCACTTTGAATTAAAAAGTGCTAAAGGCATTTATAAACAAGCACTAGTGAAACTGGTTTCAGATTTAGTGACTGACATACCTCTGCCAGAGACCTGAGGTATATTTCATTCTCTGAAATTAAATCAGCATATCAGAATATTTGTTCCCTGCTGGCTGCAAGAATGGTCTTCAGCAGCAGAGCAGGAGCAAACAACTTGGGATGGGAGAATAATATCTCAAACTGTGGCCGTTACAACTGTTTGCTAAGCAAAAGAAAATTGGAGTGCTAACAGAGCACACAAGCTTAGCCAATGTGAGGTAGCTCATTAAGCCACAGAAATTTGATGATGTTTGTTTGTGTGCCCACAGTTAATGTTCTGGGGTTCTGGCTGGGTTTAGGAAGAGTTAGGTACAAGCTGTTCATGCAGAGCATGTCTGAGAAGAATGGAAAGAAACTCTCAAATCTAAATGGGAAGTACCTCATGAATTTAGGTGCTTACAGTACAGGCAATCACTTCTGAATAAAAACTTTACAGGAGTTCAATCTCAGAAACACCACGTCAGTTTGTGAATCATTTAAAAAAGCAGTTATCCTAATTTCTGATATGAAAATGCATAATATTGGTTGCCTTGAGAAAGTTTAACAACTGACTTAAGTAAACAGATGAAAGCCACTGAATGGGTTAAATTTGTTATATCCAAGTTGCTGCCAAATCTTCAGCTAAGAATAGGAAGTTTATTGGCAATTTTCTGAAAGAAGAGGAATCCAATGATAAAATGTGAGCCATTTGTCTTCCTAGCCATTAAAGGAAATTCACTTTAAAGATGTTTCTGGACTGGCTGCTGCTGCTGCAGTGCCCATTATAATTTATCAGTCTGTCTGCTGATAGTATTATCATCAGTAGGGGCTCAGGTGGACTTCCATTAGCACTATCAAAGTCCTTATTGCCAAAATATTGCACTGACCTGGACAGGATCTATCAAAAGTGTTCAAAGCCTCATCTGTTGTGGATAATTTTTCTGCTAATTATTTTCAGCAAGTTTGTAAGATAATTCCTCAGGACAAGTTATCTAGGGAAAAGCAGCAACAACAAACATATTTAATAAATAAATCTATGTCAATCATCATCATGTTCATTTATTTATAGGTCATATTCTTCTAAGCTTCCATCTTCTTGTGTGACATTTAGAATAGAATCTCTCTGGAAAAGATATTTACTTACATATCTCCACTCAGGTCCTAACTTTGATAGAGGTCTTTGGATACCATTGCAATACACCTTTAAAAGTAATATGGCTATATATAATGTAACTGAGCACACTTATTTAATCATATGTTGCATTACTTTTATGGCTCTGCTTCTTGCTTTTCTTTGATAAAAGCTGTGTTAAATTCATGCCAAATAATGAAAAGTCAAGCTTGCTTAGTTTCTTGGTCTTACATGTCTACATATACGTGATAGCTTGGGAAAGGGAGAGGGGAGGATACATCTAAGGCTAGACAATCTAAACTAAATCCCCTAATTCCTTGTCAAGCAGCAACTCAAACAGTGTGCTCTATAGGACTGAAAAAAAAAAAAAAAAAGCGTTGTGTCATCCTGATAAAAAAGTGAACTGTGCAAAAATGCCAGCTGTAATAACAGGCTTAACTGGTCACTATCTGTCATTCCTGACCACATACTATAATAAAATTGTAATATTAATTAATATCTTATTTGCATTAACAGTTATATTTATTGTAGTTTCATCTGATGAAGCTTAGTACAACCACATAAAGAAGGCAATGTCCTCCCTGAAGCCCTTATTACATGTATTTGAGAGGCAACAGGTGCAGCAGGCAGAAGCAGAGTTGCATAAGGTTACAGGCAAAAACACTTCCAAAAATGTAGTGAGCAACTATCAGAACCATCACTTACAGATTTATTTTTAACAAAAGAGAGATTTGTGGCACTCTCTTTTCCTTTTTCCTAACATATCACTGCCCTTTTTAGCACTTACTATTTCCTTGTATGGTTGTCAGTCATTCCATGCAGCTGGCAGGGTGAGTGAAAACAATCTGCTATGATCAAGTGCAGTTACTGTCTCTCAGCACCACTTGATCACTCACTGAACTCAAGAGAGTAAGGCGAAGGTGGTGGATTTCTATCATTATTTGACATGACTCACAAAGAACTGTGTAACCCACCTCTAAAAGTGCACTCCTCAAGACTAAAGGTGGAAAAAATTGCAGTTTGACTCTTTACTTTCACTAAATCAGTTAAACTACAAGCTAGGAAAAAAAAAAGCCTTCTTCTGAAAAATATTAACAGAGTGTGCGTATAAAATTACCCTACACATTTTGAACAATTTTTGGTTCAATACTTTAAAAAGGCTTGTCTCCTGCTTTTTTGGATGGCTACTTTTAAAAATGATAACTTAGATTTCTTAAACGCAGATTTCTTGAAACGTGGCTAACAGCTAGCATTGACACTGTCACTGCTGTGTCTCCACGTAAGTTGACCCTGCAGTTTGGGAGATCATAGTGAATACTGTAATACTCTAGCATCACTCTATGCAAGCAATGGATATTATCATCAAATTTGAGGTGATTGCAAAGCAAGCTGGGGCTTGGCTCTAGTGGACCACATTGTTACTCCTACAGAGTAACCTGCAGAGCAAAGTTAGTGTAGCTGGATTTTTAAGTATCTGTAGGAGTAATAAATAAATAAATCAACAAAACCAATCAAGTTGAAGCTTGGAGGTTACATGAAGTGAGGTCTTACTTGATAAGGTCATAGAAAATTGAAAAGAATGTTTGTTCACTTGCAAGCTTCGTTTAGAGGAATCAAGTTTTCAAATAGCAACTGATAACATCTGAACAATACAAACAGCTATTCAGGAGGTGGTTTCTAAGTATTCTGGCTTAGAAGATCTGATTATTCAGGAGGCTAGTACTATGCACTAACCACTGTCCTGCTGTTCTGTGAGGTGCTTCTGTATCATAGCAAGGTCAACAGAATGAGGAGCATGTCTGCTCCTCAGTTTTTAGTGTTTTCTATTTTTCTATTTTTTCTATTTTTCTATTTTTTAACTGAGACTAACATTCACTATTTAAAGTGGCAAAATTTGTTTTAACAGCGATTTACAACAGTTTATACACTGGGCTGTGAGTGAATAAGGCAAAAATCTCTCATTTATGAATCTCTTTTGACTCAACTCAATTATCTATGGGAGTATTACATACTTATTGCAGACATCTTTTAAATCATTTGGAATACAGACTTTGCCGCTCACAAACACAACTTGCATCTCTCAGGCAATGTAAAGAAATTGAACGATATCTTCAGGCAAGAGAATCCTGATGCAAGTAAACACTGACTTTTTGCTAATTCCAGCCTTTGTGAGGGTATGTCAGAGGTGGAAGAGGCTTGAGCAGTGGGCACTGAATGAATCTGGCAGAGAAGCTCCTTGGGCATTTCTGTCAGTGCAGATGACTTAAGCCTAAGGCTGTGCCAGAGGCCAGATGGATCCAAGTAGAACCCAAAATCCAGTTTGTATGTTGAACATTTTGTATGGTATGGATGTGCCATGTGCATCTACTGTTTGTCTCTACTGAGTAATTTCAGCCATGGGCAAGTTTTCTGTTCACAACACAGACAGGAAAACCAAAGATGATAACAGATTTTCTGGTTTGCCACAAGCTAACACATCCTCATGATTTTTTTAATGGTTTGTGCTTTCTAATCTCCCTAATCCCATCTGAGAACTCAGATTTGTAAACAGTGATATGAAAATAATCTTATTTGGAATCTATGTTACATTTGTCAGTAGCTGACTAACCTGATAACACACAGTAAGCAATAGATGTGAATCAATTGACCTAAAATATTTAGACTTCAGGGCAAAAGACATATTCTTTTGATAGGTTGTACTTTTTCTGAGTATGAAAAAAAAAAGAAAATTAATGATAAACCTTATGGTAACCATTTGGTGCTAACCAGTAAACAAGCTCCAATTCATAGGAATCCTACAAATTATTTGTAAGTCTGCAGTATTGTAAAATTATCTAATTTCATCTGACTTTCATTGTTTAACATTTCTTTTATTGTGATTTAGTCAAGTATTTGTTAGAAAGTAGAGAATGGGAATCAATTAGCAAAGAATAAAGAATGCTATAGTACCAAATTAGCTTAACTAAATCTTGTAGAATTATCCGTTAAAATGATATTTTGGGAAAAAATCTTGCCACTGTTAAAGCTAATACCAAAGGCAAGTTAGTGTAAAGGAGGCTCGGGTTTCACCTAGCACTGAAAAGAGGAAGAAAAAAAAAGGGGAAATATTTTGAAGGATTACTATATTTTTTTCCCTTCACATTGAACACACAATTTGGATTGAAAACCCACCAGTATTTTCTTCAGTAACTATGTCTACACTAAGTAATCAAGACTGAGGTTGTATGTGCTTTGCATGGTTTGTGACTAATGAGAAGACAATCCCTATCCTAAAAATTCTGTGAACTAAAAAGCTAATGCAAAGTGTAGTAGAAAGCTTCCCATTGACTTTAGCACACAATAAATTGTTCTCTAAGTATGACTGGAATGTTTGATCATTTAACCATGCATTCTTTGGAGGACCTGTGGACATGGAGAGAGAAAGAGGGCTTTCTTCCTCCTAAGTCATGAATAATTATAACATTTCAAATATTGTCACTTGTTCTTTTGTTGTGACTGTCAAAAAATATAATAGTTCTTTACACTTACACACACACAAAAAAGAGAGAATATATAAATTAATATCTGTAGTGCATCATTGTTCATTCTGAACATAAAACAATATTTTTCCACCAGCCATATTTTTGTACCTTTTGAGAAAAAAATGTTACAAGAATCAGTTCTTTTAAAAAATTAAAGCAATAATAATGAAGTACTACTGATCATAGGGATTAAGTGATAATGAAATTAATTTTTTTCCCCAGATTCATAGATCTTTTCTCTGAGATGCTTAACTAATCAGTCTAAGGTTGTTCTATAATTGTTGTTCATGTAAAGCAAGTTCAGTCTTTTAGTTTTCAGCTATACTCTCCTCCTTTCTGAGGAGTTTCCAAAAGCCCATATAAAGTAGTGACAAAAGAAAAGAGATGATAGTATGGTCAGATCCATTCAGTAGGTCCTGGCTAAAGCTAATGATTGTCATGAATTGAGTATAAAAAAACACAATCTTTCACTGACTTCTGCTGTTTCCTTCCTCCCTTCTTTCCTATCCTTTTGGAGATTGGTCTCTGCTGGACATATACTTAAAATTGAGGAAAATCTACAGAAATATTGATGACTGTTAACGAGTATTTGACATATGTTTCCAATACTGCAGGCTTTCATTACCAAAATATACCCATGGGACATTTTGTGATCGTAGAATCATATAATGTTCTTTTCTAAATGCTCCTGGAGTCCAGATTTAACCAAGAAACATATTTCATCATCTAATCTTTGTCTTGAAGCAAATAGGAGTAGCCTTTTTAGATGAGTAGATGTTGAGAATTTAAATCATTGTGGTACATTTGAAATTCCAGATAAAAGCATACATGTAACTAAAACACTAAGCCAAAATAAAGTATCAGTTATTCAGCCTGCTCATTATAAGGAAGTGGTACTTTATTTCTTCATAAAATTAATTTGTTGCACTGTTTTTGTATGATCAACCATGATCACATATGTGTATACAATTATGTATGTAAACATATTTTCACTAGATTAAAAATAAAATCCACAGAAATATTTGCATTTATAATCATAACAATTAAAAGCTTTCAGCAGTTTTTTGACAAATATAGCTGATTTTCACTGATGTAAGAATCTTATTTACTCCAATACTACACTACTATATAGAATGGACAAGATACTGTTAATGTTTAGAATGTGAAGAAATTAAAAGCAAACATAAGACAATTGCCATTCTCTCTCTTTTATCAGATGATAAAATACTGACTTTTCCATCTTTCAAATGGATTAGAGAATCCATAGCATGTTTCTGATTCCTAATTCAGAAATATCAACCTAAAGTTGCTAGCAACTTCATGTTCATGTGAATTCTCCACTTTGACACATCAGCTGAAGTACATGTAAACATCTCTATAGTCAAATGACTTCTTTAAGATCATGCTTCTGAAATAAATATTAAGTTTGTGGATCATTGCATTGTTTGATAATAGTGCATGTTCTTCATTTCTCTATTTGCATGGTAAACTATCTCTTTAGAGTAAAGGCTTGTCTCTTAGTCACAGTTGTTCAGCACAAACTGGCTTGATATTGCCCAGCTTTCAAAATAGAGAGTAGAATATTGTAAAAAGTAAAGCAAAACATTATTTGAGGCTACACTGAACCTAATTATATTATATTATCAAAAGGAGCTCCCAGATAAAAAATGAGATCCTTAACATACTGGATTAAGAACAAGCAGATTTTGCCTGTAAGAATGTTCTTTCAGTTACTGAATTTAGCATGTGTAGACAAATATGTGTGTAAACACACATATACTTGTTGATATATCTTATGTGTCAATAATATCATGGACATTTGTTGTTGTAGTGGTTTAGCCTGATGTCCACCCAGTCATAATATCACTCCCCCTCCTAAACTGGACAGGAGGGAGAAATATAACAAACGGCCTGTGAGTTGAGATAGGGACAGAGAGATCACTCAGGAATTAGCATCATGGGCAAAACAGACTCAACTTAGGAAGAAAAAGGTTTGATTTACTAAAGAAACAATAAGAGCAGGGAGGTGGGAAATAAAAGTGTCTTAAAACATGTCCCCCCACCCCTCCGCTTCCCAGGACTCCTTTCCTTCCCCCCTAGTGGCGCAGGGGATGGGGGTTACAGTCAGTTCATTACAGATGGACTTTGCCACTGCTGCTTCTCATGGGGAGGCCTCCTCACACTTCCCACTGCTACACTGTGGGGTCTCTCCCCACGGGACACAGTTTCTCATGAACTTCTCCAGCGTGGGTCCTTCCCATGGGCGGCAGCTCCTCACAAACTGCTCCGGCATGGGCCCTCCCACAGGGCAGCTCCACACACACTGCCCGGTGTGGGTCATCCACCGGG
>WBNH01003898.1:101212-127453 GCA_013401255.1 Urocolius indicus
TTCTGCTCAAATATGTTATTCACAGAGGCGTTACCTCCACCACTAATTGGCCAGGCCTGGGTCAGGTGCAGGGTCCAGCTTAAAATTGACTGGCCCCAATCCTGTCAGCTACAGGGGAAGCTTCTGGCAATTCTCTTTGTTTAAAGAAGCCACCCCTTTAGCCCCCCTGCTACCAAAAAACCTGGCCCAGGACAAAACCACTACATACTATTGTACCTCAAATGAAGAAGAGATCTAACATTTTAGTAATATTAAGTTATAAATTTAAATGAAAATAATATTTTAATTTTTTTCTTTGTGACTTATTGTCCTATAATTAAAAGCAATCATACACATGACAGATACACAAGTGTGTGTGTGGACATGTACACAAACTCACAATCACAACAACCATTTTAAGTTCTGAATATAAGATAATCTAGCTATTCTAAATCAGTTCTTACAGTGTTGTGTCTTTACCACTAAATTTGATTACCCAGTGTTCAAGGGTATGACATGGGTGCAGAAAATCAAACAGACAAAAACCCAATTAATGCTTATTGGTTTATTGCCAATTATCAGGAGGTGGACTGACAATTTCACTCTGAACAGTAAGTATATGTGATCACTTAAGTTTACACTTTTCAAACAAACAAAAAGAACAAAGAGTAGTTATAGCAAGGACGGTATTTTTCTTTCATTTTTTAAATATCTTTTCTCTGAAATACTAATTTTCCACATGATGCCTATTGGTTTTCATTCTGAAGCTATATTTTGTATCAGTTAAAGAATTTCAGGGTTTCCAAAATGTGCCTCAGGAGCAGAATAAAACATTTTTTCTTAAGGACATGAAACCTCTGTGCATGGACATGTATGATTAAAGAAGAAGAGCAACTGATGTCAGAAACTTTAGGAAAGATTTTAGAATCTAACTTCAGAAATCTTTGAAATATATATGTTCCTATATGACATGGAATGTATCTGAATAAATCTCTCCTCACACCTGTCACAACCACATATTCTCTGTGGCCAAATATTGGTGTATGTCAGTATCAATAGGAAAACTTATTTAAACACATGATCAGGCTCACTTTCTGTGCTTCATTCCCTTTGTACTCACCCAATATGTGTACCCATTTTGCCAGAAAAGCTAAAGACAACATCCCAGACTGCATGTTTGATTATAGTAAGATAATATGTAACAAAAAGTCTGTTTCACATACATCCCAATAGAGAAATCCTGGTCTTAAGAATATACAGTAGATGTAATTCATTTGGTAATTGCATGAATTGAACTTTATCTACCTTTTTTTCTGCAAATGATGAGATCAGTTGTCCTTTCACCATATTTTTGCTTCTTTGGGATTTGAATGTTCACATCCTACAATGCAGAAGGTTTAATACAGTCAAAATCTGTGAAGTGTTTTGGGCTATTAAGGAAAAATAAAGCCATAAGGGTGAAAAATATTTCCTGTAATCTGTTTGACCAATGCTACAGCCTTTCTTTGGAAAAGACTAGTAAAGCATTTTCAGTTTACACACTGAGTTTAACTTGACAAAGCAAGAAAGAACAAATGAAAAATGGAGCTAGGGCCTCAATTTTTGATTTATTAAGTCTTGCTCCACAGAAGCGGAGCAGAGACTGAGGTGAAAATTGGAACACAGCAGCAAAGCTATTAATAAAGCCATTTGTTGTTAGATGATGGAGAAAGAAGAAAGAATTAGTGTTGCTAATAGGGGCATATTTGGTAAATTTGTGACTTTTCAGTTGGTAAAATGCAAAGCTCCCATAAAGAGCAGTTTAGTGCTGATACTGTTCTAAATGTGTGTTGACCTAACTGTGGAGCTTTGGAATATATACCTAAAGAAAAAAATTCCTCATATTGACAAAGTGTTATGGAGTAAAGAGATGGGCCAAATCACTTAAGTCCTTTCTTGGGCAGATCTCTTGTTTGTCACAGTGGTATTGTTGCTCAGATAATTGCTGCTTGCAGAGATTTTCATCTGATTAACAAGGTATGGAAATATACACCAGAACGAGGCAGATACACTGTTATCCAGTTTCTGATTTCAGCACTGAAAATCTGGTAAGTTTCCTTCACACTCTGTATTATGCTTTTATGTTTTAATATAGGTATAAATGACAAGAGCTTCAGAAGAGTTTCTTTAAATATAAAAAAAAAAATCCTCAATGCCAATATTTGAGCAATGTCTCAATAACCAATTAAGACTGAATGACTTCACTTCAGTCACACAGTTAGTGAATTAACTTGAACTTGTGGTCAAGTTCATGTATCTCAGCCTAGGCAGCAGCCAGTTTCAGTATTCCACGAATACTCACGCTTGTCACAAGCTGTCTGCATCCAGTTCCTAAAGGAAATTGGTTTGCAGACTGGCTCACTTCATATTTAACGCTGGCTTCAGCAGTAATTAAAAATTAGGAGAGATCTTCAGAAAATCAATTAATTATGCATGCAAAAAGCACCAACTAAATTTGGACGCACAATTAGATGACTAATCATAGTTTGAAAAGGTTGAGAATTGCAGTCGCACACTTATAAGGACCTATCCTATCTCACATGCCAGTATTTCCCTGCTTAGAAGCTTTCTAGTTTGTTTTCTACTAAGATCTGTTAGTCAGATATTTAACTCAACTGTAACAAGATAATGTATGATAAACTGCTTTACACTGTCAATGCCAACAAGTGTCAACACCAAGAGTTCAGAAATTTTAGTATCCAAAATTATTTGCTCATTGATGGAAATATCCTTATTCCCAATTTTGCAGTTTCAATGCAAGTATCTCCAGAAACTTGGGTTTGGAACAAATAACTGTTATTAAAAAATTAACATACATTTGGGCTGGCATACATGACAGTATTTATGTATATGAAGCTCTGGAGGGAATGAAATATTTCATCAGTCCCGAAACTATTATCCAACTTCAAAACCAATGTTATTTAAAAGCAAATATCAACAGATTTTGGAATAAATTGTTGCTCCCAATACTGTATGTTCTTCTGTATTTCTCATTCTCACAGCATACTGATCTCTAGTTATTTGACAACTTTAACTAGCTACTGTCTAACCACTGAATTAGCTAACTCCAGATTAGTTCCAGTTTTATCTTTTCATTGATCATTTATTCTTTTGATGGAAGTTCCCAGTACAATTAAATTTGGTTTGCATGAAAACTTCAGTTTTACAGTATAAGAGATTCTTATCAGTTCACTCAGAGACGTTTTAAACTTTTTGCTTTGCTTTGCTCTGCTTTGCTTTAATACACTCACAGCCAGAGTATACAACAGCCACAGAAGTCTTGCATTTCTCACTGTTTAAGTGCAAGCATTAAGTGCACAACAGCTGTCATCAGCTGTTAAAGGGTTTTCATTCAGCAGATTAAAAGTATGGAACGAGGGTTCCTCAGGTCACAGAACAAGTGAATGATGAGTGGATGACTAGCACTCACTTCTCCCAGTGTGTACAGCTTCCAGTGCTTTTCTATGTAAGCAATAGCTCTCATATATCTTGACTACAGAAAAGATTAAGTGCATGAATATTAAAAACACGTAGAAACAGACTAGCTTTCTGCTTTTCTCTAGTACATTTTATTTCATTGCTTCTGAAATCACCTGACAGAACACCTGATGTAAGTGAAATACAAAGCTGAAGGTAGACTATGTAGCTATTTAAGAGTGTAATAAGGCATATTATACACCAAAATATGACAAACAGCATTGTATCTCACTCAAATGCTGAAAATGTGTTTAGGAAAATGAAATGTTTTAGATTTGACATTTAGATGTTAATATCTGTGATAAATATTTCCCCTGAGAAATATCGCAATGATGTGGTCAGGTTTGCCATTTTATGTTTCTTCCCTTCCTCCCATCAAAAAGAGACTCATAAAGAATATAGGCTAAATTCCCCTGCTATAATCTACCATGAGTAATATTTTACTCTGAAAGAAATCTTTAGTAATCATATTATCTTGAATGAAACAATTTGGAAGTAAAATATCAATCAAGCCAGTCGAAACCTTTCTCTCTCCTTAGATGTAATAATATTTCTACAAGCTCTGAGTTACGAAGATAAGAAAATTCCTTGGAGATACCCCTTCAACTAATGGCCTATCAGAAATCTGACAAATTAAACTGTATCTTCTCCACCAAGAGAATTTCATGACCCTCCCAAGTATGCAGAACAATAGAAAGTAGAAGTAGGGACATGGAGTTTGAAATTATTATATACGGGATATCCTGAATCCAAATTCCAAGGATATAGTACAACACACTCAGATTGGATAGTTCCTTCCTTGGTAGGTGTTCGTATTTCTCGCATACTACTAAACATATGATATAATAGCAAATCCTATCCACTTTATCTTCTGTCAAGAAACCGAGCCCAGTGACTGTAGTCACTACAATGTGTTAATCTAAGCCATTTCTAAAAAAAAAAGTCACACCTATCTTGTGATGACCTGCAAATATGACTGAAGGCCCAAATCTGTCTCATGTAAACCTTGTGGTATTCCACTTTTCAAGTATTTTCAGGAAACACAGTTCTA
The DNA here is from genome assembly GCA_013401255.1 of Urocolius indicus. Classification (NCBI taxonomy): domain Eukaryota; kingdom Metazoa; phylum Chordata; class Aves; order Coliiformes; family Coliidae; genus Urocolius; species Urocolius indicus. The sequence goes on from WBNH01003898.1 coordinate 105,759, forward strand.
TAAAATAAGACAAATAAAGGTTATACATTATATCAATACATCAGATGCTTTCTTTAAGGACTTTCTATATGACGGAAAAAAACTAGGTCAATGGGGTTTATATTTAATGGAATTAATACAGAGGGTAAAGATAATCTTTAAACAATGCATAATAATCAGTTATCTGAGTGATTTAATAATATTTGCCATAATCATAACAGTGATTTAATAATAAAGTTTGCACAAAAATGATAATAAAGCTTCTAAATTAAGTCACACATACACACACATGCACGTAGGTATGGAGGTTAAAACAAGTTTCTATCTTTTTGGCTAGCTGTAAAATCAAATAACCTTTATATCCCAAATCCTTAATCGTGAACTCTGATCCTGAATCTATGTGAAACCCAATTGTAGTGAATTACTCACTGTTTTCCATTGTCAGCATTTGTTAGCAGACAATTAGCCCTTTGTCAGCATTTTACTAGCAGGTGGTTTGGGAGTTGCCAAGGTCTCTTATCCTGAAAAGTATCAATATGTCTTACCTTGAGAGGTGTCCTCCCTGAAAAAGAGAATCAGGGGTACAGCCTGCTGCCCAAAGAGCTCAAAGGGCCTCATTTTAGAATCACTATTTATAGGATTGCAAGATGACTGACTTTAGTCAGTAATTCTTCATTTTGTCAGGTAACTCCTACATCTTCCAGAATGGACTAGGAGCCAGGCAGTTAGAATTGATGGTACTCTTTCCAGACAATAGGATTTTAGATGTAATTAGGGAGTGACTACTTGTTCTAATCCCCTGTACTTGCAACAGGACAATAGACTACAAGACCATCCTGACTCACTGCGCCTGTAGACAAGATGGGAGAGTATCAGGATGTCTCAAATCCCCACAAGAACCTCATCTTGTCTGACTCCAACATAGCAAAGCAGCCTAAAAATATTGTGATTTTATAACACAAATAAAAAACAATATAACATCATGGGTACTTAAAAATGATGTTTCAAAGCTCTTGGATTTTCTAAGGTGGTTCTAAACATGAATATGTCTAACTCTTTTTCCTGGAATATACAAACAGTTTCTACTGTGTCCTAATGTTGTAAATGGAATCTTTGTGCACTATTATCAGCATGACCCCTGGCTGTCCCTGCTATATAATTATTTGTAAATTAAGTGGTTGTTACTGCACGCTATCCAATGATAAATGAACAATGCTAGACGGCCCAAGTGCAGCCCACAAGCCATTGTCTTCGTAGTGCACACATATCTGGATTCTTCATTTTTGTATTCTTTTCAGTGTTTAAAACTGTTCAAATTTTGAATTTTGGTGAGCAGAAGGTGTACAGCATCTAAAGAGGAAAAAGAAAAAAGAAAAACAAACCTGAAAAATCAGGGTACCAGGTGGCAGCATTGTTTTTACATTTACATTATAAGTAATGTGTCAATTTTTTCCTAAACAAGCACATCCTGTATTGTGTGTGTCCACTCAGTCATTGATGGAATTTCTGTGCTTTTCCAATTTCTCACAATGACACTTTTCAATGCCATGATCACAACTGAGAGCAGAGGTCTCCACACTACCTCCTGGTAAGCAATTTCAGGCATAGCAAAATAAAAGATGTGTCAATTTGTGTTTGGTTGTTTTGGGAAGTAAAGGTTTCTTTTTTATTTGTTTCAGTCTAAGTGACAGAGTTCCTGGATGAAGCTATTCACCACTCATTCTTCCTCCTTTCAAACAATTTGTGATACAATTATGTTTAGTTTTCTGATGTTGCCTTTATATGCTCAACAGTTTATTTTTCATATTTAATTTGAAAAGCATGCTGTCAGACATAACATATAATTTTGTTATTTGCAGCATTAAGAAGATTTTTATTTCTGTTACCATACCTAGGATTGTGTAATGCATGTTTGAAATACAATCAAAGGAAAAAAAATCTAAGGTTATCCTATTAACAGCAGTTAAGAGACAAAGCACAGTATAAATACATTATATATATGGAGATATTTTCCACATGAAAATAACAAAAGCTACCTCTGATGTGCATTATTTTTTCTTTCCTTATACCTTATACAAAACTTGTTTTGTCTTATATCTTATACAAAGCACTTTGTCTTTACTATATAGCCTATATTTAGCAAAATGAAGTGTCTCCTAGTTGAGACCATCAGCTTCCTCATCTGAAAGGACACAAAGCAAAACTTTACAAAGCCTATTTCCTATTCACAGACTGTTAATAGAAAGAAAATTCAGAAACAAACTAATGTGATCCAGACAGGGTTTTCTAAACAGTTCAAAGATCTCATCCATGTCATGATAAGACAAATTAAGAAAGCTCTGACAAGTAAATCTTACTGAAGTCCTCCAACCATGTTGATATCTTTATATCTTTGAGACTTGTTATGTGGAGTACAAAATTAATTTGCATTGAATTACATTTTGCTTCATAAGATATCCTAAACACTAGTTAAAAATTTTTATTACAACAAACGTACCGGTACAAGGAATGTGGCTGTTTAAACAGACACATTTGATATAAATGTAGTATTGCCAAAGGAAATCAATAAGGTTTTCACCATATGCAACTCCTTTCCTGGTTTCAAGTAAAGGTTATCCCGTAAATGTGGGAAAGGAATAACATAAACCTTATTTACCACACTTTTTCTGCCTTCCTACTCTTGCTTAGGCTGAGAAAATGAAGTTCAATAATACATCCATAGAAGACAATGTTATGCATACTTCTCCTATCTCCTTTCAATACAAAATTATTATCTAAGCTTTCTTAGCAGCCACAAAACCTGATTTTTTTTTTCCACTAGGAAGAGAGGATAAAATATTTTTGCCTGAGAGCTGCATTCATCAACAGATCCATGAAATATCATTAAGATCATACTGCAACATTTCTTTTCATTGCCTTACGTATGAAAGCACAAAAGCACATCTAAATAACAACTGAGGGATTTCCACTTCACATCTTCCCATGCCACCTTGGCTGGGATGAAGCAAAGCCTCCAGAATGGCCATTAATGTTTTCTGGGTCTATTACTCCTCATTCAAAGAGTGTTCATGAGAGATGTGTGAAACAGATCTGCAAAGCCAAACTTGTTTTTTCCTTCTACAGTGCATACTCCTTTTGCCTCTCCCTGTATCCCACCAGTGTAAATGCAAAATACAAGACTTGTCCTGAACGGACAAGACTTGTTCTTACTGGTCAAGGCAAAAATAAATAAATAAGTAGATAGATAATTAATCAGTCAATCACAATCTTAGGAGTAGGATATATAAGAAAATGGAAAAACTGGATCGGAGACAGCCTTAGACTCCTATCGAAAGCAGTAAAATGAGAGGCAAGTCCTTGACCTACCACCAGCTGTGGTTATGCAGGAAAAGCATCTTTTAGGGTATTAAAATATCAATATCATCACAGAGCCATACCAAGGCAGTTCATTCAGCTCTTTTAGAAGAATTATGAAAACTGAAGCAAAAGAGTAAAAAAAGAAAAAAAAAAAAATCAAGTGGCATACCACAATAGATCAGGGAATAGTGCTTACAAACACTTAAACACAGACTAATATTTCTATTGAGGAAACATAAGAAATACATCTTTTTTTTTTTTTTTTTTTTGACAATCGACCTAAATTTCTCTGCTAGTAAACACAATAGCAATTTATTGTTTTTAAAAAAAAAAAGTTATATCTGGCCTAATTGCTACTCATTGATCTTGCCAGTTGTAATATTTTTGGCCAGATAGAGCAATTTTACAAACTGTGTGGGATAACTAGTGTCTGGTCAGTGAATTTAGAAAGGTTTCCTTGCTGACACTTTTCACAGCGAACATTTTAAGTCTATGACTTAAATATAGAAGTAATTGAACACTAATTAAAAGCATCTCCCCAGAAGAAAAGACTATCACTTTTTTAATACAGTAAGGGAACTCTTTTAATGTCAGATATCTTTTACTACAAAATCTGAAGTGCTCAGGATGCTTAACATTAGTCTTATTTGTTCAGAAAGAAGGAAAGAAAGAGCAGTTTTCTGAAAACTCATCTTCAAAATACCTTTGAAGGTCTTTTTCCAGCTGACCATGTTGCTGAAACTGCAATGATTGGTCATGTTATATTAGAACTTGTTTTATTTAATATCTTAGCTAGATGTAACAAAAGAGCAAAAATAAGTGGGAGAAAAAGCAAAGCATCTCCATTTTATTCCTCTCAGGGGCTACTGTAGACTTTGTTTAGCTCCTCTGTTATCAGTTGGTGCTAAGCGTGTCAAACTGAGTATGTCCAGACAAGCTCTGGCCAAAAGCTGTTTTGTTTTTATTTTTAAGACCATTTTTTCTTAGTGTTTAGAGTCAGACATAGGAACCAAATAAAACTCAAGTTAATAAATGCCACAATGTCCTCACAGTAGATGGTTTTGGTGGCTTGCTGTGACATTATTTACATCATTTCACTACTTCATTCTTCCAGACTCAAAATGCATATTATTTTTCATAGTAATTAGCTTAAGGACACAACAGATCCACAAGAGTATTACACTGTGTTATTAGCAAGTACGCTTTCAAAATGCAGAGTACGCTTTCAAAATGCAGAGTAGTTACCTAGCTGTAGCACCTTCCAAAACTTACGCTCTCCATCACCCCCACTACTGCCCCAACAGCCAAAAGAAATGACTCTCCATTCTCTTTCCTCCCTTGTTCAGTGTCATACTTCCTGAGCAACATCTATGGACAGATTCTTTGGTAATTAGTATTGTAAATCAAATGTTTATATCTTCGTGGTCAGAGAGTGAATGTAAAGTACTCTGTATGCCTGTACTTTTTTGTAGCTTATTAATGACAGCATTTTTTTTCTTCTTAATATTCTATCCATGTTCCTGTTCAGAGAAAAGCTGAATGAGGTAGGCTGTTTCTTGAAATCTTTGCCTTGATGATTTTTGCTTCCTTTTTCCATGTCAATGTGAGGTACAATCAAGAAATAAAAGCCTATTTTTGAGGTACTGATAAGAATAACAGAGTGTTTCCCTCCTCACCCGTCCTCTTCACCTTTTCTTTTTTCTTTTTTAAGCAAATTATTTTTTTTTTTTTTTAATGTGGTGCTTTCTTTGAGAATCAGATTGATTTTGTCTGCCTATTCAGTGCTCATCTGTAAATCCTGCCAGAGGGAAGTCTGCATAAAAGTCAGCTTCGCCTGAAAGTTCATTCTGAAAGTTCAGTTAAGCCCTAATTCCTTTTTGCAGGTGTTTACTCTAAAGCTTCACTCCTGCTCCCCAACCTGGAAATTTTGAACCTTTTTATGTTTCTATAGTGTGGAAATAACAGAATCCTTGTTAATCATGACACATACATTAAACTCTGTAACAATCCAGAATATCTTTTCTTCTTTTTCTTTGAAAAGTGAGATAAGCAGAGAGTTATTCTTTTTCTAACTATTTTTGGATAAGGCTTATAACATACTAAAGAGCATTTGGTAAGTCAGCAAGCAATGCTGAAAGAGTTTTGCCACACTTTAAGACAAATCCTTGAAATAAATAAAAACACTAGATTTTCTTCAGCAAAAATCACCTGGTTTATCTGAGTTAATTTCTACATGAAAAATGTGCTTAAAGAAAGTAATAATTTTCTCCAAATGTTTACTGGAGGCAACCATATTCACAAACCCACAAACAGTATTCTGACACAAGCTTATTATTAATACCATATAGTATACTCTTGACCAGCCACACATAAAGAAAAATTGCTTGGAATGACTGTTTTGCAATGTGTCAGCAGCCCTAGTTTTAAAGGCTCTAAAAGGAGAACATGAAGACAAAGCTGCACTATGCTCTCAAGCATACCCAAGAGGCTTTAAATCTGGCTGTTTGTCAACATACATATTCTAAAATACATTGATAACATATTAAACACTATCTTTCTTAAATATTACATAAAACAGTGTGGTGGTTAAGCCCTAACTGAACAATAACCAAACCACTCAGTTACTCCTCCCCAACTCAGCAGGATGGGGAGGAGAATCAAGAGAGAGTTGTAGAACTTTCTGGGTTGAGATAAGGACAGTTTAATAGAACACCACAATGAGTAGGCAGTTACAATAATGGCCAAAGGACAAAGAAAAATGAGCAATGCCCAATGTAACTGCTCACCACACTCAGCCCAGCAGCAGAAGTGCAGTGGCTGCACCAGGTGCAGCACTGCCCTGGCCCAGCTGCTGCCCTTATATCCCAAGCATGATGTCACATGGGATTGAACAGCCTGGCCACACCCCCCCAGCGGCAGCTGGGGAGAGTTAATTCTATCCTGGCCAAATCCGGGACAAATAAATAAAAAAAAAAAAATCTGAGATCCAACTGTTATGAGTATGAAAGGTTGAAAATACAACAAGCACCTTGGATTCCTTAGTCACCTGGATACAGAAGAAGCTGGAGGCCTCCATTTTACACAAGGAGTCTGGATCAGGCTATTGAACAGTCATTCAGATCAGCTGCAGATTGACAATAGTTTTTCTTTTCACAGGGTTTCACTAGTGTTTGTAAGGACTCTATTGCATATACATAGAGAGGAAATCAGTTTCTGTCTAATGAGAAATTGAAATACAAATGTATCATGTTTGTTATTTAACAGTTTAGTGTTACTGCTAGCATGGCAAAGTGTGCAGTAAAAGGCATTCATTATCAATACCTTTTGCAACTTACTCTTTGCACATAACTTTTCCTTTGTCCATAATTATCACAAATATTTAGTGCCCAGCAGGTATGCTTTAATGCAGGAAACTTGTAAAGTACTCCATGCAAAAAAAAAAAAAAAAACCAACCATGTACATAAAGCCTATTTCCGTAGATACACAATTGTCAAAGCAGACACTTCCCTCACTTCTGATTTTGAGTCTCTCTCTCCAGAATATTCAATATTTAAGCAATTCTACCACACATCTTCCTCATCTGTTTTACTAAACAGCTCCCAATTCCATTTTTTCTTTTTGCAAAGAGCACACCTCACAGCGCTCACAATGTCTTTTCTGATCAGCCTTACTGGGCATTACAAAGCTACAGGTGAAAGCCACTGTTATTTTTGTTATTGTGTCTAGTTGTTTCATTACAGAAAAAAAGAGCTAAAATTACTCTTTCGATTTAGAAATACAACCATTTGCAATTGTCTCAGTAGAAAAGATATGTCTGAGTATGCAACATGAATATAATTTCTTCATATCTATATTCTACAAGAGACCTTTAAAAAAACGTTTGGAGACGTGCTTGAGGTTACTACACTTTGAAGAAAATGGAGACTTTTTTCTAAACAGACCAGAGGGTCATTTTAGCATGTCATACACTCTGTATACTTTGTTGAAATTAACTCAAAGTACATACCCTCCTTTCTTATGCTAAATATTCAGAACAGATACATTATTATATTTTTTATCTTAAACCATACAGAACTCATTATGTGCTTTTACAGTAACTTAAGATATTATGCAAACACATGTCAATCACCGAGGGAATATTCTCTTTTAGGATGTTAAACCAATAATGCAATTAAAGCATGGTAGAGAATCAACACAAGCAATTATAGACAACAGTGTCATAAAAGTTAATAACTCTATATATTTATTTTTATACTTACCTGTATATATCAAGGAAATAGATAATTGTATATTAGTATATTTTTTTTTTAAGTTTATTTTTATGTATACTAATATGAACACCATAATTAGTTTATAATATAGGGGTAGGGAAGCCAACCTCAGTTTACCATCTGTATTCACTTTCTGGAGAAATCTGATCTAGAGAAGCAAAATGTAACTGACACGGTGTATTGAGTCTGGGATGGTGGTGATTTTCCACAGAAGCCCTTGAGTGCTGTGCCTTCTGTTGGTAGCTAAAAATGTGAACTGATAGCACATCAGTGTTTTGGCTACTGCTCGTGCAGCATCAAGGCCATCCCTCCAGCATTCCTTCCCCTACCTTCACCAGTAGCCATGGGTGGGCAGGATCCTGGGAGGGGCCATGGCCAGGACAGCAGACCCAGGCTGACCAAGGCGATATTCCATATCATATGATAGCAGCTCAGCAATATAAACTTGGGGAGAGGAGCAGGAAGGGGGAGGTGCGATTCATTTTTGCCTTCTAAAGCAACCATTATGCATACCAAAGTCCGGCTTCTTGGGAAGTGTCCAGACGTGGCTGTTGATTAGAAGTAGAGAATAACTGCTTTGCTTTGCTTCTCACACATGTGGCTTGACTGTCACCTTATTAAACTGCTTTTGTCTTAACCCACGAGACTCCCATCTTATTTTCTCCCCTCCATGGCTTGCTGAGGAGGGTGGTGATAAAGTGGCATGGTGAACACCTGGCATCCAGCCAGGGTCAAACCACCACACACAAGCAGAGTTCACAAGCAAACAGAATTCTGTCCTTACAACAAGACTTTTTAGAAGATCCTGGTGGTTAACTTCATTGAAAACTTGCTCTTCAAGAAAATTTTTGGGTTGTGTAGATAGCACTGGTAGAAACTGCAAAGTCAGTCTTAGACTTTTTGACAGAATTTGAAGAAACACTAGGAATGATAAAAGCAGGTTTTAGTACTTTTCTTAAGCATATTGAGTAGCAGAGGATGATGGCTCATATAGGAAAGCAAACAAAAGACATTCTTAAGGCTTTCTAACTTACAGAACGTAATCCTGTAAATAGAATTGGGTTTTACTGTAAATCACAGGTAAATTGAAGGGCTTTTCCCCTCCACTTCCCTTCTCTGACCCCCTGCCCCCCGTGAAACGTGAGAGTATGTTCTTGCTCATTTCACAACATAGGGACAATTTATAGTGAAGACATCAATCTGTGATTTTCTCTTTCAATGTGGATGGCTACTTTCTGAAAACAAGGAGATCTGTCATTATACATCAGCAGGCAAAGGAACACAAGCTAAAGAAATCATTAACATCAGGTGAAACTTTTAGTAGACAAATGAAGAGTATACAAACCCTGGTGAAGGATGGATGGATTTCAAGGTTATCTACAGTGAGGATGTTAGATGTCAAACAGAAATATAGAAATGACATTTCTATGGCAGGATTTATTCAATGTTAAAGTTCTTGCCTCAGATAAATGACAATTCCTTCATCAGGAGAGAAAGTGGAGTATTGTGATCAACCAGAGCCATCACTGTAGAGACAAAGTTTGTCATAAGCTAAACGTGTGCATATTTAGATTCAAGGCTAGAAAAAGTAAAAACACAACAAAAAGGGATAACTGCAAAACTATGCACAGCTTTCTCCACAGGTCTTGATTCCATTATCCACTTTGGTATTTCAGAAACTAACTCCCTGTTGTGAGGTGTTTGCAAGAAATATGCATTATAGTTATTGTTCACTGTAATTTTCTGCAGAGTGATCTCACAGAAAAACTGCTTTTCTTTTTTTTTTTTTTTGCTTTTTGGTCCAGTTGCCATTGTATAATTAATGTTGCAAGCTAACATGCAGGACTCTGAATTATCCATATTTAGTAAAATATCAGAAAATCAAAATGTGTAACTCCTTTATCATTTCATCAACTGTTCCCTCCAGGTAGTTGCCACTGGAGCTCAGTCAAGGAAAACTTAAGTTATACTTAGACACTTTCAGTCTTTGATTGTGTTTCAAGCATGTCCAAAGTACAAACTTCATAAATTACTTACATTTTTAATAACTTGAGGCATCTTCTTTATTTTTTTCTCTTGAAATACCAATATTTCTTCTAAATAATTTACATCTAGCCATTTCCACACCACAAGAAATTTAATCATATTCTGTTTTCCCACTGGGCTTCCCTACACTCTTAAATTTGATGATCTGTTAATGTTGACCATGTAAGTCACCTTCCATGGAATTTTTGTATAATTTTCTGAACATGGTTGTACTTGATTCCATGAAAAAAAATTATAGAACTTCTAGTGTCAGCAGGAATGCTCTTTGAACTTTATATACTGAATGTAGTTGTTGTATTACTTCACTGATCTGCCACCTTTTCTTTTAAGACTAACTGTACACCAACGCATATACATAGGGATTTGTTAACACTTTGAATCATATTTTTAAGTGCCCATGAGCTTTTACTGACCTAGTCCAATACACTCATAATCACACTTATTTTATATAAATAAGACTCTTCATAGTCTCTGAATGTAGCATTTATTAGACCAGGTCAAGCATTGTCTGAGTGTGGTCATTCTGTTTCCAGAGTTAAGGGAATGCCAGCTGAGATGTCTATACCGTCTTGTAGCTATAGAGAGAATATGAAATTTTGGCAACTTTGCATCAACAGACTAGTGAGGTTCGAAGATTTCTCAAGCTTCCATGTAAGTAACAGTGTATATGAGTTAATATCAGAACTATAGTGTTAATTTAGGAAAATAAACTTTAATCATTTGATACATATTTTAACAACATCTCCTGTAGATAAAATGTAGTAAGAAACAAATTATGTGTATAAACGGTACCAATACAAATTTTCAAATAAACTAGAAATAGAAATTATAGTAAATCAAGATTAAAATAAATCAATCATATATTTTTCTCTTTTTTCAAATGAAGAAAATATATTATTGGCTTACATTTCTGCAATAGTTTCCTTTTTATCTTCAAAGATTATGATAAAGTTAATGAGCTAAAGTTTTCCTTCCTTCCAGAAGACACTTCAGCAAGTAGGAAGGGGGAAGCATACACTGTCAAGAAGTTCAGTTTGTTAAGAATAAGAAAATAGGTTCAAAAAAGAACGAATGAAGTTGTGCTAGAGATGACTCTGCTAGAGATCTTGCTGTGCTCCAGGCTTTCTGTATTCTTCATGGACGACTTATGTGACAATGAGACAAAACACTATACTGTACTCCACACTACACACAGTGCTAACACCTAGAAAAACTAATTGCTGCCCAGTTTTGCTCTAACTTACATTAGCAAAACTCTATTGACTTCCTTACAGATGGTTCTAAACTAGTGGTGGAAACAAATAAAGTGGGATGCAGAATTGTTTGCTACAAAAATTTTATACAGTTCTGGTGAGTATGATCATCTGCTTTCTTTAGCCATTTTTCTCACTGTGAAAAATAATGCAAGATCTCAGATAAAATCTTAAGATCCTGTCTAAACTCTCATGTAGCAGGTTAACTAGTTAATCAGTTACACTTTTCAAGATGAACTAGTGAATTCTGTGTGCCTCCACGTCAAAGATCATGAAGTCTAAAACAGGATTAATGCCTCTGTGTTAACCTCATCTAGAAAACCAGTCATTTTAAAGAAAGATATCATGTTACAGGAATATGATTTGTCATTCTTAGAAAAAAAATGGATGCATAAAATATTTGATTGTATCCCTTAATATGTGTAATTCTTTCAAAAAATTTAAAAAATATTCTAAAGTCACTTACACCCTGCATCTTCCAGTCCCAGATCTTTCAAAATCCTGATGGGATTTAATATCCTGATGTCCATTTAATATGAGCACATGACATTCTTTTCATTCTACTTCACACTTTTATTCCATTTGAAAGTCACAAAATTTTTCTCCCCTATGCATAACAATTTTATGCATTAAATGACAGTCTCTATAGAGTAATAACTTTATTTAACATATAGTAGAAAGTCTTAGGGAAAACTAATGCACTAGAGGAAACAAATACATATTTAGGCAGTTTTCTCTTACAAAATTAATATCTTCTATATACTTTAAAAGATTGACTAGACTATTATCTTCAACGTGACCCTAACTGATGTGGTCAGGTGTTCTAAAAATAATTTGTTATAAGCCAAGAGCACCTTGTCCTTGTCCCAACAAAAAGTATTGTATGCCAGAGCTCCTTCTCACTGAGAAAGCATAAGCTAGCCTTTGCAGAAAATAAAAACATATAACTTTAGCTTCATTCAGAAATCATCATAGTTGAAGTTGAATTTGTTTGGAAATTTTTTTGGTTGTTTTTAAAAGCAAACACAGTTTTATAATCTCTTAGTTCTACTATCTGTAAAAATGGATGAATGATATCTACCTGTCTTCCACAATGAGCCTTCTCACAGTGATGGGTGAAGAAAATCAAAGAAATATAAAATGACGGAGTTAAAACTTGTTGATCTTTCCTGTACACAAAAGGTAATTATGTGAGCAGCTACAAAGTTTTAGGAAATTGTATTGTGATAGATATTAATAGACAAAATGCCCCAAATTTCTTAAGGGAAAAGTCTATTGAAAAAAAATCCAAATCCCTGCTCCAAAATTCAAATGTGATTTAGAGAAATCAGTTAACACCACCAATAACCCCAAAACCTAATTATTTTTAGCAGAACTTTTCAAAATAAGATTTCAACCTAAGGCAGAGGTTTGTCATGGAAAATATCCCTCAAAATCACTAAAATTGAAGATTTGAAAGAATGTTGTAGAACATTATTTAATCACTTCATATTTCTATCACAATATGAAAATTCAGTAGATCTTCTAATAGACTGCAGCTAAAAATAACTAATATAGTAGTACTCTACCTTTTAAGGTTTATATCAAGTTATGAATCACCACATCTGCTGGGGATTCACTGTCCACAGTGATCATGTGAAAGCTGAGAAGAACTAACTCTTTGAACCAATTAAAGACATTGTCCTTGTAAAGACATTTTTCTAAAGACTAGCCAGTAAGAGTTGTAACATATATCTATTTGGGGTAAAAATATACACCCATCAAATCTGTGACTTACAAGTACTCTACATGACCTTATTATTACCTCAATATTTTCCCCACAAATACATAAAAAGTCGTATACAAAGTAAAGCCAAATGAAATAACCCTGGCTGGCTTTCTCTTCTTGTAAAGAACTGCTACAATCACTGAATCAAATCGAGAATTATAAACAGATGATTACATTAATTTAAAATGGCTTGGTTGATGTTTATGCAGCATTTATGCCTGTACTTATTTTATTATGAATGGTTTGTTAAACAGCTATAACTGGTCAACCACCAGCAAAAGTAAATTCGTTTTAAGGATTATTGCCCAATAAATAATTTGCTGAGGCTTATCTAAGTCATATTTAATAAAATTCCTAACCCTTAAAATAGAGTAAATTCATTTTCAGCAATTACTGAGGGTTTATAACTGTCATGTGCTCTGTGTGTTTTCCCATATACTTTACAGAGGGTAATCTGATACCTACAGATAGGTAGCCATTAAAATTAAGCATTTTTATTGTGCTATTAGGTTATTTCCAAAATGATACATTTGCTACCCATAGAAAATTAAAGCTGTAAATGTGTTCACATTATTTCAAAGATTCCTCGGTAAGGATATGCTACTACTTTTCTGGAAGAGAAGAAACGGAAAAATCGACAATAGCTAAAATAATCACCAGCAAGAGGAGAAAGATAGATGGTTCCACCTTTGACACCTGAAGACAAGCAATAGTCTTTTCTCCTAGAAGTAAAATAATAGATAATAAAAATATAGTTAAAAAAAAAATACTCTATGGAAAAGTTCATGAGGCATTCATAGAAGATAACAATAGGATAAGGGGGAAATATCTTTCCTTCTTAAGAACCAAAATAGAAGACTAGATTTACAGTTATGGAAGTAAACTTCAATATCAGGTTCTGATTTAATTCCTGAATATAACAGAGAAGCCTGAATTAATGTGAGACAAATCCTTTGAACTTTCTATGTCCATGTTTTTCAAACTTCAAATTAGGTTTATTAATAGAGAGGCTTTTCTGCTTTGAAGAGAGAGATAGGAGAGTAAACTTTCTGAAAAGCCTGGCTTTATCCATTTTGGTTAAAGGTAGATTTCTAGTCAATGGATATTTTGAGATGGGTTTTTACCTTGTTAGTTTCTGAACATGCTAAATATGTGATGTCTTTGATTGGAGAAAACGATATTGGCTGACCTCCTTCCACCATGGCTTTGCTGTATTCATGAACAGGTGCTAGCATCTAAAATTGTGTTAGATAACTTTTGTGATGTTTTTAATAAAACCTTCCTGAATTTGTGCCATGTCAGCTGATTGCACTGTCATTTGGCTACTCCATCAAAGAAACCTATGATTCAGTTTGTATGGACAGTAACAAAGATTCCTGCTATTACAAGGTAAACACACTGATGTGTTACCTATTTTGGGAATAAAATCAGAGTACTTGTTCAGAAGTTGTGATGAATGGTAGATGCATTTGCCTTTTTCTTTTTTTTTTTTTTTTTAAAGAAAAGTACTAAATAACTACAGCTACAGTTGAAAAAAAGGGAATTTAAAGTGGTTCTATATGCTTTAGTCTTTCCTGATTGTTGTATGATTGCTGCCTTAACCTGTTTCCTAAAATCATATATAATCTTCAACATAATGAGAGATAATTGCAATCTCAGTTTGTGAACTGCCCTACTTTATTAATTGAAGTAATAAATTAAAATACATGCTAAATAATTATAATTGTAAATATAAATTAATTGCAATTCTCCTACCTGGAGGTTGGTATTGATTAATAAGATTTGTAGTCATTAATATAATGGGTTTTTTTTCCTCTCAAGAAACTCCCATCAGTTAAAATCTAAAGATATTTCAACTTTTAATATCTTTCTGTTTCAGGAAAACCAGCTAAACTTTTTTTTCCTACAGAGAAAAGGAAACTAATATTATTTGATTTCTGAAAGGTTAGTAATATTTTTTGCCTCAAAAAAAAAGTCAGAAAACTTTTCTTGGGTCATTGTTGAGAAGTGAAAAGTTTTGAGGCAACTTAAAATTTTATAAGTCCTTATGGTTCTACTGTGTGTGCATCATGTCAATATTGAAGAAGTAAGTGAGTAGTTGTAGGCTGTGGGGGTTTTTTCTCATAATAGTGCATAGAAGCATTCAGTTTGCAGATTGATAGAGGAAAATTGTATTTTCTTATCACTTTCTGGGTAGATAATGTATTGCAAAAGGAAACTTTAGAAGTAAACTAAAAATATCTGCAGGGAAAGAGCAACTAGTCACCATACTTTGAGAGTGGTATAAAATGTACAAAAGGATCAGAAGAGCAGAACAAGGAAGCAGTTTTCAAAGTAAAATAATGTTGCAACAAATTGGTTAACTAGAAAATGATAACAAGTGTCACTACAATACTCATTTATTTTTACAAATTACAAATAATTTATGTTATTAAAGAAACAGATTGAAAACATATTTATCAGGCATAGAGATCTTGAAGACTTTTTATAACTGACAGAAAACACAGCTGTAAGAAAAACGTCTTTTCTACAGGTAATTTAAGGCAGAAATCTGCCATTTGTCACATTTCATCATGGAAACAGCTCATGAAATCTATATGATTATATTTTCCCTTTGACCATTTTAAAAACCTTTTTAACCTTTGCAGTGTCATAACTATTTTATGATCTGCAACACTGGCACTCCATCTGTTAAATTATGTGGGATGTTTTATAGGAGGAAAAAAAAGAAAAAAAAAAAGGGGTGATATCTCTTTGTAGTCTGCAAATTGAGTCTACTTTATGTTCTCCAAATAGAGTTAAAGAAAATCCCGAGAGAAAGTGTTAAGACATCCAATCTCTCCACAGTGTCATGTAAGTAATGAATCTTAAGAAACTTACAATGTTTCAGCTCCAGAGATAAGACTCTAGAAGTTTATCTCAGTTCCATAAATCTTTACACCACTTTAATATTACATGTATGCTTAGCCTCATTAAACATGGAATACAAGACTCACGAAAGACATTTATAATTTCAAGACTAGAAACATACTTTTAAAATAATTCAGAGGTCTTAAATGTTGAAAAAAAATAGAGATGTTTGTTATAGATAGGGTAGTTTTTCTTCCTCTTCTATGTATTTTTTTCCTTAAGAATATTGCACAACAAAATTATTCCTTCAAAAACAAAACAAGAGAAACTGATTACATTAACCTGTAGGCAGAAACGACTAGGAATTTTCCAACTTTTTTTTTTTTAAGAACATTGATCAATCTAAATCTAAACTTCTCTCATAGAAATTTAGTCAGAAGCATTTTCTTCCACTGCAAATTTCATTGATAGAACAAATAGAGACGGGAGGGAAGAGAAAAATGCAGGCTTCAAATTTCTTGACAAGCTCATTGGGGGATATAGGACATTCCATTCCCTTTGTCTCAGATATAAGTAACTATTCCACTTTGCATAGCCTAATGTAAACAGCTGTCTCTCTATTGTAAGTATTCTATACATATAGATCTTTTATATGTATTGTATTATACAATATACAATACTATCAGAAAAGTTGGCTTAATTATTAAGTAATTTAGAGAAATGTAGAAATATAGAGTACTAAGACTGATATCAGAAGATCATCCACCTTGGTCTCCTTCTTCCAGACACAACTTACATATTTGTTTGACACTTGACAAAACTTTGTACAGCTATCTGGTAAACCATGAGAAAAATTCCACAACTTCTTCAGAAAATCCATTCTAATAATAGATGGTTATTGTTACTAGAAATATTTTATCAAACTCCTCGACTGTAAATTACACTTCTTGATCTTTCTTATCACTAAGTTTGATTGTTCCCTTCCTTATGACAGTAATCTATTACGTTGGCATTTTTTCTCTCCTTCTGTGTCCATATGTGAAGAGATACAAGTCTTTTCATTTCTTTTAACAGGCAATCATTTACAAACCAATGACCATTCTTCCTGTGGTACTCTGGACCACAGATCAGCTCCATCTTAATTTTTTGTGAAGTTTTATACCTAGAACTTGACACCTAGGGTGTTGTAAACTCCTAATTCTTAGTGCTCTGTGATGACTGATTAAGGAACCTAGAATCAGCTGTGCTTTGCTGATTGAACTCTAGATCTACTGTTAATCTTTTATTCAAAATATCTGTTAGAGGCCCTAATAAATTTATGGCAGCTTTCACTGAGTGCATGACTATGTCTACAAAAAAATATGCTATCATTCCAGTATTCTTCCTGAAGCTAAATAAAAGTTGAAGAAATTTTCTTAGTTAACTTTTACACCTATTCTTTCCACTGTAACATAAACCTGGCTTCAAGTTCTCTTCTCTGGATGTTCATGGACACTATGTTTAACTATTGAAATGGAATTCTCTCTTTAATTACCTCTCTGGCTATTATTACATTAGTAAAATATTTTCAATATTATTTGCTAGTTAAATGACCGGATTGTCTATATTCACAGTATACCTTAAGAAGAAACTGTCATTACTTTATTTATCTCTTTCCCTACTACAATTTCTCTAACTCTAGAACGCCACAAAAAAACAACTTAATCTCTTCATATAACATAGTCTTTGAAGGAGATGTGAATGGGTCAAAAAAGTTCTTCACTTGGTGGAAATAGAGACCTTTGAGAATTCTGGTTTCCCTTTTAATTCAGTACCTTTCTGATATATTTCTAACATATTTTTTGCTTCACGTCAAGACTTAATTCCTTGGCATGTTCCTGTAACCAAAAATATCCTTTTCTTTTTCCTTTCTGTATAACTGCTCCCCTCCTAACACTCCATGAATAATGAAATAAAAATAAATTGCTGCCATCAAACATTACACTTCCAAGGTGAAAAAAATATGGAAAAAAAATCACTGAATTTATGGAATACTGGAAATATTTTGACTTTTTTTTTGGTCATAATCATAAGCTATTCTAGTTTGAAAATAATATGTACAGCAACATTAGAGTGCCCTTACTAGAATGAAGAGAAGATCAGCCTCTAAACTACCTGATAAGCTTGAATATACACAATGTCATGAGACCTAAAGGAATACATCCCAGGGTCCTGAGGGAATTGGATGATACAGTTTCTAAGCATCTTTCCTTCATATTTGAACAGTTATCATGGTCAAGAAAAGTCCCCTGTGACTGAAGAAGAGAGACTTATCACATCAGTTTTTAAAAAGAGTAAAAAGAGACCCAAACAACTACTAAGCAGTCAGCCTCATCTCAGTGCCTGGGAAGACGATGGAACAGATCCTTATGGAAATTATTTTCCAGCATGTGGAAAACAAGTGATTAGAAGACAGTAACCTGTCTTCACCAACAGCAAATCATGTCTGACTAATCTGGTGATCTGCATAAATAGACAAGTATCATATTTTAACCCCAGCTGGCAAGTAAGCATCAGTCACACACACATTCCTCCCTGGTTGAATGGGGAAGAAAATCACAAGGATGGAAAGTGAAAAAAAACTCATGGCTTGAGATAAAGATGGTTTCATAGAATAGACTCATAGAATGGTAGAGGTTGGAAGGGACATTTAGAGATCATCTAGTCCAACCTCTCTGCAGAAGCAGGTCAATCTAGATCAAGTCATGTAGAAATGTGTTCAGGTGGGTATGACCAAATATGTGGGAGGTCAAATGACCCTCCCTGGGCAGCCTATGTCATGGCTCCGTCGTCCTCACAGTAAAACAGTTTTTTCTTACGTTTAAATGGAACTTTTAATGTTCTAGCTTCATCCCATTACCCCTTGTCCTGTCACTAGATACAATAGAAAAAGGGATGTCTTAACCTCCTGACATCCAATTTATATAGTTGTAAATATTAATAAGATCCCCCCTCAGTCTCCTTTTCTCTAGACTAAACAGCCCCAGTTCCTGCAGCTTTTCCTTGTATGAAAGACGTTCCTATCCTCTGATCATCTTGGTGACCCTGCACTGGACTCTCTCCAGAAGCTCTCTGTCCCTCTTGAGCTGAGGAGCCCAGAAATGGGCACAGGACTCCAGATGAGGCCTCACCAGGGCAGAGTAGAGGGGGAGAAGAACCTCCCTTGACTTGCTGGTCACACTCTTAATGCATCCCAGGATGCCATTGGCCTTCTTGGCCACAAGGGCACATAATTGGCTCATGTTTAGTTTATTGTCAACCAGAACTCCCAGGTCTCTCTCTGCACAGCTGCTCTTCAGCAGCTCAATCCCCATCCTGTACCAGTACATGAAGTTATCCCTCCCCAGGTGCAGGACTCTGTTCTTGCCCTGTTTGAACCTCATGAGGTTCCTCTCTGCCCAACTCTCAAGCTGGTTGCCTCCTCAACCTCTTTTTCTCCAGAATAAACAGTGCCTGTTCCTTCAATCACTTCTGTTGGAATAAAGAACTGGTATTTGGCAAAAAATGTAAACTGACCTTCAGAGTATGAGACTAGTTGCTGGTAAATGAGATAATGTTACAGAATGCCCAGTTGCAAGTGTGAGAAGCAGCAGCATGAGAGTTGAAAACAGGCAAAACCAGAAAGCCAGCAGGATGTAAAAGCAAGAACAGATATCACGTAACTTTGACAATAAATTGAGGGCTTGCATACAGCAGAGCAGCACTTGTTCTTGACAATGCTCACCCTTCAGCAAATCGAAGTGGGTTTAGTATGTTTCAGTGCATGGCCCCAATCCCGACTGGCCAGATACCAGCAACTTCTCATAAGATTTGTGCTCTAGACCCTTCAAGAGCTTCATTCTCCTTCTTTGGACATACTGCAGCATCCCCATGTCCCTCTTGTAGTGAGGGATCCATTCCAAAAATATGCAGAAGGCAAGAACTACTGATTTGATTCTGGGAATATGTAGTCATTGACTACAACAATGATTAGAGTGGGAAGTTTTGAGTAAGAGACAATATTGTAAGGTACTAGTAATACACGTCAACATTGCTGGCACCATAATTAACCACTGAAACCGCATGTCTCCAGCAACCAAAGAAGTTCTACCTGTTAGAGGCACTTACACATCTTCTTGTCTCAGAATGAGATCCCACTGTCTTGGAACATACCATCTCTGTGCATGCACCAGGGTAGGCTGAAGGGTGTAAACAAAGAGATGTGGTTAGGGGCCTCAGACTTTCCAGAACTTTCCAGGGCCCTCCAGAGACAGTACTGGGCATGCACCCCACCATGGAGTGAGAGGTGTGGATATGCCAAGCAGTTCTGGGAATTCATTGACTGTGCAATGAAACAATGTTACAGAAAGCAAGACCAGCGAAGTCAGGATCAGAACATTCTCCCCAGCAGAGTTAAGGGAACATTGAATGAAACATTGGAAGGGACCGTTGGGATGTTGCGGACTATCAGTGGTGACTACTGTGCTTACCCTCCTACTCTCTCTCTTACTCCTTTCGTTCTGTCACTTGTCCTTACATTGTTGATTGTTGTGGGCAAAATACAGTAGCTTAGCACTTGACTCCATCTTGAGTTTTAATTCTGTTACCAAGAATGCACAAAACTTGATCACAATAACATGCTTGATCGAACATCACTCAGGAGCTAAGCCTAGCTGCCCCCAGCCACCCAAAATTGTCTGAGGTCAATTGGAAAGCAAAGGGGTTTAACTTTTGCCAAATTAATTGCAACCCAACAAGGGATCCTGAAAAACATATTTCATAAATTTGTTCAAATAGTATTGAGATTTAACAACTGTATAATTATACAGTCCTATGGTAATATATTAAAGCAGAGGAAGATTTAAGTAGGACATGGCTTTATACTGCTTTTCTGTGTATGTGGGAGTTTTGCTACATGCATTTAGAAAATATGAATTCCTAATATGCCATTTAAGTTGTTGTATAATCTTCTTAGAAAACACATAGTTTCATCAGTTGTCATTGGTATGAGAAAGTGTAACAGAAGTGTTACATTCTTATATTACTCAATTAAGATAAACTGAAAGCTGTAATTAAGATAGCAGCTTCTAATTGCTTTGTTAACTTGATTATTTAATTAGGCTAGAAAGGCATACCATTTTAAAACAGAATTTGAATGTTTACTGGCAATGTTGTGGATGTCTTCAAAATACAGCTTTTACAAGAGTGCCCTTTAAACAGTGATTCAGTGAGCTAGTGTTTGCAATGCGAATTAATTCTCATGTGAAAGATTTTAAAAGATATGAAAATATATTTCTATAAACTGGCTAGTTAAATGGGAAAATGGACATGATGGATACTTCCATTATTTTTTCCTGTTTATTTTTTATTTATACTCCCAAAATGGACATTTTTAAAAGTTTGAATAATACATTTGCCCTAGTTTTTATAAAAATCTCGTGTTAAAACCCACATAATTTGATTTCCAAATTATTATTTTAAACATAATCTCTAGTTAAAGCTTGCCTCAGCAAGACAGTAAAATGCGTTTTTAAATCATTCCAACAAATCCTAAATGTTAAGTTTTGATTTACAAATCTTCCTTGCACTTGGGATACAAATGACAAATTTATAAACAGGGACTTGAAAACTCTTCAGTTAAGATTAGCATTATAAACTCACATCTAATTTGAGGTTGACATTCCAAAAAATGTAGCTTTTTAATACTATGTATCAGAACTTACACAAGAAGACATCTGTATTTCAGGTGAGCACTCTAACAGCACTCTGTAGACATAAAATGAGGCATAAAACCACTTATAACACTGAATTATTTCCTTTCAAACCTGCAGTGTTTCAGAAAGCTGAGTGCATGGAAAACTTCTTAGTATACAATGAATTTTAAACAGTATTCTCCTAACCTTCAGTGGAAGATCAACTTGAAAAATAAATAGGTTTACAGAATATAGGGAGCAATGGAGAAGTTGTAATTCTAGCCGTTGCTTGGGTACAGGAATTGTATGTTGGAAAATTCCAAGAAGTCGCAGGTACCATGTACCATCCCTGAAATTATTTGATAAAGCCCTGCATATCTTCCATTCTATTAACTCTAAATCTGGGTTAATAGATCAAGGAGGTCTAAACTGTGTCACTTTATGATCAGTCATTCTGGG
>WBNH01003898.1:127476-160570 GCA_013401255.1 Urocolius indicus
TGGGGGGGTCGGCAGGGGGGGAAAGGCTGTGTCAGATGCTATCCTTGTCATGTAATGAACAGCAGAAGGATTATAAACCAAGATTTCTGTAACTTAGTTGTCCACTCAATTTCTTTCTTATCATTCTTTCTGGATTACTCATACTCATCTTCTTTAGTTCCTTGTACTAGCACTATCCAGCTACTACACAGAGGATAGGAAAGTACAAAGGTGAAACCCGAGCCATGTTCACACAGCTGCTCATGAATATATTGATCTTGCAGAATTTTTCCTTCTTCTAGGCTATTTTATGGACAATGAAATACAATGAAATGCAATCAAAGGCAGAATTCTGTTATCATTTTGACATGATAATGCTAGTGACATGAATGCTGGTGGCACTGCAAGTGATATTTTCAGAGTAAGATGAATGTTTTTTACCTTATTAAATTCAATCTGCTAGGTGTATTTTCTGTCAGAGGAAGTGTTAGAATGGACTGCTGAAAATGATGATTATAGTCGAAATAGTTGCTGTCAACGGGGAGCTCATTATTTAATGTGTTGGTTAGTCTTTGTCTAAATTGTAACTACTTTCTCGTCTAAAGTAAGCTTTCTAAATAGCTAACACTGGAATACTATTCAGCTATAGAAGATGTAAGATTTTACTCTTTTTCATGTAGATATTTTTGTTGATATTATATTCGATTCTAGTTTGATTTCTAATCCCAGATTGAATTAATGAGAATAAATAAAAAACCCAAACCAAACAAAAAAAAACCCTAAAACTTTGTCACTTTGATACTTAGCTTTGATAGAAAAGAGTCAGTGAGAATCAGGGGAAAATCCTGCATTCTCATACACTGCATAAAATTGAAGTAAAACCTCTTATTCAGTAACAACTCCACCGGATACTTGAAATAATTGAAAACCAATATTTATTTGTGAATGGAATTGCAAAGCAAGGAAAAAGAAAAGCTTTCTGACAAAACAATTTTTTTTTTTTTCACATAAAAATTAATTTGGGCTAAAGTAAAAATACTAAATAATAGCATTAAAAAAAAAGATAGCTAAAACAAGTTTTCCTTCTGAAGATGAACTTTTAGGTGCAGTGACTAAATTAGGATCAGCATTTTACTAGTTCAGAAGGGCAAGATACTGTGTTTATTATATGAATTAGGAAGTGACATTGTGTGCCCAGTGTTTATTCATGCACTTAATAATCTAGCAGGACTCAGAAGTACTAAGGAGGTTACCTACCACTCGTTTGCACCATCGTCTGGTTTATGGAAAGCTGACTTAGTCTTAGATAAGCTTCTGGAAAGTAGAGTCCACTGCACAGACTAAAAACAAATTAAGAAAAAACAAAATCAAGCTAACCTTGAAAAGGTTATAAGAGAAATTTAAACAGTTTAGCATTTGATTCAAATGAAGTGTAACATGGGTGAAGAGCATAAACTTAGGGCTTGACTTTGTCAGAAGCCCTAAGATATGCTACTTAATTTTATGCACCCTTGTTCTTATCTAAAAAGGGCTCTTCTCACTTTGTAATCAAGTCACGACTTGTATTTTGAGTCATGATTAATAGCTGAAATAGTATTTTGAAAACTACTATGACTATCTTAATAAAAAAGTCTTCTTTTATATTACAGCAGCATTTGTACCATTGGTGAGGCAGTATCTTCATCTAAGAGAATGCTCAAGTAATTTTCACTTTAATCTATTTTTTAATCAATTTTTTATGTTGTCAGAATGGTGACAAAGGAGGTGTTGTGCAAAAAGCAATTGAATCCTGGCAGTGGTCACTGCTGAATAGAACATGTCAAAAGTTCCATCTCTGAAGTACATATTAAAATAATAATATATAGTATTTGTTCTCAAAAGGCATTTGTTTTCTCAGCAATGAACATGAATAGTTAATCAAACGTTGATTATCTGCATTTGAATACAAGAAATAAATAATAGCATTATCTGAAATTCATGTGGCAAAACACTGTTTCAAATCATTTATGAAGTGTCTTGAAAGCTCCTTGTGTGATGAAATGACATTATATATCCATTGTTTTTCCTCTGAGATCAGTCAAGGTTCAAACACTGTCAATAAAACAGCATTCACAGC
Source organism: Urocolius indicus (assembly GCA_013401255.1). Lineage (NCBI taxonomy): Eukaryota > Metazoa > Chordata > Aves > Coliiformes > Coliidae > Urocolius > Urocolius indicus. Next base: position 129,572 of record WBNH01003898.1, read on the forward strand.
CACTTACCCATCCTTCATGTAGTAGCAGACATCATCAATCATTTCCATTTCAAGAAAAGTTCAGATCTGTCTACATGAGTTCCATTCAAGTGAATATCAATGTCGGATTTGAGTGCCTTATAAAAAGGAACTTTAATTTAAGTTATGGCTGAACATGTAAACTATATTTATCCTTATTTTCCAAAATGCTATTGAGATGCTTTTTTGTTGTTCATTTTTTTTAGTGTGTATTTCTGTTAGGTGCTTCTCCATTGGCTTCTGTTGTATTCCGAGGGAAGTAAATAAGTATAATTCAGATTTTTTTCAAATCATTGTGACACTTGTGATTTGTCCTGTTTTCACTAAAATTTTACTAAAATTATTTTCTTTAATTTTCATGCAACTCTTGCAAGAAATCAGGGCCACTAATCAGTTGAGACATTTACATAACTTTCTACATGAAGTACAAAGATTTGCAATAGCTCAGCAAGGAAATCATTAAGAGGAAAATGCTCAGTCATTAAATGATAAAAGGATCCAGCCAACACCAGTGAAAGAACACAATTTTGATATCCTGTACTATCCAAAAGCAAAGAACTTCAGAAGCTCTTTTTGATTACTGGTATCCCTCAAAAAGTACTGCAGATTAGTCATTAACAACAGATATCAGTTTGTGGCATCACTAGAATCAGTCACTGCTGTCCTCTTCTTTGGATTAAAACTTGTCTTCTGTTTGCTGATTTCAGACTCTAGTGAAGATTAGTGGCTAATAGTGACGTCCTGGCTATTGAACAATCTAATACCTGTTCAATGCTTGTGAAGAGTGTGTTACAGTAGAAACTGAAGAGTCTTCACTGTAAAAAGAATAAGTTACATTGGAGGGGAAGCAACTCATCCCTACTTTCGGTGCAAAAGATGTAATCATGTGAGATATTCATTCAATCCATTAATTAAACAGTAGCCCTTACCACTTCTATGAAGCAATTTGTTGAAGATACTGACTACTGTTGACTGTTACTAATGTTCTCTTTCTTTCAGTCATCTAAATGAGATTATTATCCAGTGTAACCAATACCCTTTAACATAACTCTTTGACATAAACAGAAGCTTCATTAGGAGTCATTGTCCCGGTTTTGACTGGGATAGAATTAATTTTCTTCCTAATATCTAATAGTGCCCTACCTATACCCTAATAGATAGAGAGCTATTCTTTGAATTTAGGCTGAAAACAATGCTGATAAAACAGAGATGTGTTGGTTATGACTGAACAGTACTTGCACAGCATCAAGGCCTTTTCTGCTTCTCCTCCTGCCCTGCCTGTGAGTGGGCTGAGGGTGCACAAGAAGCTGGGAGGGAGTAAGGCCAGGACAGCTGACTCAAACTAGCCAAAATGCTGTTCCATACAATAGAACATAATGCCCAGTATATAAATGCCCTGGGAGGGGTAAATTGCTGCTTGGGCATTATCCAGCAGATGTTCAACAGTTACAACGGACATAATTTCATTTTTTCCCTTTTTTTTCACCCTAGGATTTTTTTATCTTTTTAATTTTTTATTACATTTTTTATTATTATCATATATTGCATTGATATTATTGTTGCTTTTATAGTTTATTTAACTTTAGTTAGTAAACTGTTCTTATTTCAATCCAAGAGTTTTACTTTTTTCCCTCTGAATCTTCTCCTCATCCCACAGGGGATGGGAGAAAATAAGCAAGTGGCTAAGTGATATTTNTCTAATAGTGCCCTACCTATACCCTAATAGATAGAGAGCTATTCTTTGAATTTAGGCTGAAAACAATGCTGATAAAACAGAGATGTGTTGGTTATGACTGAACAGTACTTGCACAGCATCAAGGCCTTTTCTGCTTCTCCTCCTGCCCTGCCTGTGAGTGGGCTGAGGGTGCACAAGAAGCTGGGAGGGAGTAAGGCCAGGACAGCTGACTCAAACTAGCCAAAATGCTGTTCCATACAATAGAACATAATGCCCAGTATATAAATGCCCTGGGAGGGGTAAATTGCTGCTTGGGCATTATCCAGCAGATGTTCAACAGTTACAACGGACATAATTTCATTTTTTCCCTTTTTTTTCACCCTAGGATTTTTTTATCTTTTTAATTTTTTATTACATTTTTTATTATTATCATATATTGCATTGATATTATTGTTGCTTTTATAGTTTATTTAACTTTAGTTAGTAAACTGTTCTTATTTCAATCCAAGAGTTTTACTTTTTTCCCTCTGAATCTTCTCCTCATCCCACAGGGGATGGGAGAAAATAAGCAAGTGGCTAAGTGATATTTAGTTGCTGGGTGAGGTTAAACGACGACAGTACAGCACAAGGGAAGCATGAAAGATAGCTTAGCAGTTGCTTTGTATTATTTGTTTTGTGAAAAAACATCTGGATATTCGCTAGGTTTAGAGGCACTAGACTGTTTGTTAAGTGATTTTCAAATTTCTGTTAAATACTACATGAAATTCTAAATTCCCAATTTCTGTTGGAAAAAGGTCTGATGTGTCACAGATTTCTTCNTGCTGTTCCATACAATAGAACATAATGCCCAGTATATAAATGCCCTGGGAGGGGTAAATTGCTGCTTGGGCATTATCCAGCAGATGTTCAACAGTTACAACGGACATAATTTCATTTTTTCCCTTTTTTTTCACCCTAGGATTTTTTTATCTTTTTAATTTTTTATTACATTTTTTATTATTATCATATATTGCATTGATATTATTGTTGCTTTTATAGTTTATTTAACTTTAGTTAGTAAACTGTTCTTATTTCAATCCAAGAGTTTTACTTTTTTCCCTCTGAATCTTCTCCTCATCCCACAGGGGATGGGAGAAAATAAGCAAGTGGCTAAGTGATATTTAGTTGCTGGGTGAGGTTAAACGACGACAGTACAGCACAAGGGAAGCATGAAAGATAGCTTAGCAGTTGCTTTGTATTATTTGTTTTGTGAAAAAACATCTGGATATTCGCTAGGTTTAGAGGCACTAGACTGTTTGTTAAGTGATTTTCAAATTTCTGTTAAATACTACATGAAATTCTAAATTCCCAATTTCTGTTGGAAAAAGGTCTGATGTGTCACAGATTTCTTCTACTGACTATTTATGTATATTGATAGTACACTTCAATTCTACATCAGAGTTGTACTGGTCATAGTTCGATAATTTTATTGTTTGTGTCTACGTCTCTGAATCAGGCTTAGTTTTAGGGCTGAGATGAAATTCTAGTCCACTGACACTGATATACATTTTAATTTTTCTGATTATTTCTATATCCCTTGTTTTCCCCTGTGACTTGCTACAAGACTTCAAAGGGTCCTAGAAGTTTAGGACCCTAGCTTATACTGTACCATATCATACCATAACATGCCACATAATATATTGAATTGGTTTTATTTACGTTCAACTCTCTTACCTATGCAAAAATTCCGATCACAACCAAGTGCAGATGACTTCCTTATTTTGTATCCTAACTACTTCTGTATACAGTATACAGAGGGGGACTAACTTACCGTATGCAGAAATATAGGAAATACAGCCCACTTCTTGGAGAATAGAGCTGATATTTATCAGATAAGTGGAAAGGGAGATAGAAACCTTCTCAGGCAACAGAAGAGAAGAAAAATGAGATTAGTCTGTGACAACAGATCTGAGACAAACTTTTCAAAAAATATTTTAGTTCAGAAGTTTTTTTAAGTTTCTGAGTTTCATTGCTTTCTTTATCAGGATTACCAGTGCAGGAGAAGGCCTTGTCCAAGTCTGACTGTAATAAATTGAAAATCTTCCACCAAATACAGCAAGTTTTGGTACAAATTCAGAGTTTATGACAGCTCACAATGCATGTAGTTGAATTTCTCTTTCAGTGATAACATCTAATTAGCCCGATCTTGTAGGTAATTATATGAGCCCAAAACTCGTAAGCAGTATTCATAAAACTTTTGAGACCAACATGTAAAAAAAAAATCTCAGAAAAACAGCTGCTCTGCAATGTCTGTGAGCTGCAGCTGGAACCAAATCCTCCCTGTAGTTTAAAATCAGACACAACCACAGTGTAATGGGTCCTTACATCAGTCACTGATGAGAGGCTGTGTGATTAGGCCCATTAGGGCACATGTCCGTCTTACATGAAATTTTATCCTTAGTATCAGAAAGAGTAAAAATATAGATACATCAACAACTTAAGTGGAAAATGGATTGAAAGATTTTTTTTTTCAAATGCACAAGTTGGAGCTGGCTACTATTACTGTAATACAAAAAACTTCCCTATGAATTCTTTTTGCACTCTCAAACTATGGCTTGGCCACAGAATATCTACCAGTGAACTGTGACAAGTCTTTTACCTTCTTTTCTGAGGTCATTTACACAAGTAATTCTTTAAGGAGTTCTAAAAAAGAATAAATTGCATTCTTGGCTTGCACTTAGAATCATAGAATCATAGAATCATAGAATCATAGAATCATAGAATCATAGAATCATAGAATCATAGAATCATAGAATCATAGAATCATAGAATCATAGAATCATAGAATCATAGAATCATAGAATCATAGAATCATAGAATCATAGAATCATAGAATCATAGAATCATAGAATCATAGAATCATAGAATCATAGAATCATAGAATCATAGAATCATAGAATCATAGAATCATAGAATCATAGAATCATAGAATCATAGAATCATAGAATCATAGAATCATAGAATCATAGAATCATAGAATCATAGAATCATAGAATCATAGAATCATAGAATCATAGAATCATAGAATCATAGAATCATAGAATCATAGGGGTTGGAAGGAAGCTCTAGAGATCATCAAGTCCAACCCTCCTGCAGAAGCAGCTTCACCTAGATCAGGTCGTATAGAAACATGTCCAGACGGGTCTTGAAGACCTCCAAGGAAGGAGACTCCACAACCCCTACGGGCAGCCTGTTCCAGTGCTCTGTCACCCTTACATTAAAATAGCTTTTTCTTATATTTAAATGGAACTTTTTGTGTAGCAGCTTCATCCCATTACTCCTTTTCCTATTGCTAGATACAATAGAAAAAAGGGATGCCCCAAACCTCCTGACAACTATCATTTAGATATTTGTAAATGTTAGCAAGATCTTCCCTCAGTCTCCTCTTCTCTAGACTAACCAGCCCCAGTTCCCACAGTCTTTCCTTGTATGAAAGATGTTCCAGTTCCCTGAGCATCTTGGTGGCCCTAAATTTCCTGGATCGTCCTTTCTGCCCTTTTTGAAGACTAGAGTGATTTGAAATAGTGACTTGAAATAGGAAAACCAACACATGAATAACAGAGCATATCCAGATCATAGAACCATAGAATCATAGAATGGTAGGGTTGGAAGGGACTTTTAGAGATCATCTAGTAGTTACTGAATTTCTAGTTCAAACAATATATAATATTGCTTTATTGGTATTTTTTTGTTGTTTTTTAAAGTATGAGTATAAATCATGAAATTTAGCTTAGAATGTTCTTGCAATATAATTATAAGCAGATTTTATTAAAAAGTCAAATTAATACATTTCTGAAGATATGGAACATTCATTTACGTCATAATTTCTAATTACTTTGGGGAACTTTGAATATGCCTAAAATTGCTGTTATATATTGCTGTAATTATTATGTGAAGATTTCAACTTTGATATAGGTGCACTGACCTCATTTTTATCATTGCTTTTCTTTTATTTAATGTCACCTTCCACTAGACATAATACACAAATGTTTCTAGAAAAGTTTGGAGATATATATATATATATTTTTTTTTTGCAAAGAATGTGGTTTCTGGTTTTCTCTTTTTCATTCCTGTGACAAAATAAGGGGTAATGGAAAGAAGCTTGAACACAAAATGTTCCATTTAAACATAAGAAAAAACTATTTTACTGGAGGTTGACAGAGACCTGGCACAGGCTGTCCAGGTGCATTGTGGAGTCTGCTTCTCTAGAGGTCTTCAAAACGCTCCTGGATAGGTACCTGTGTGACTTGGTCTAGGTGGACCTGTTTTGGCAGAGGGATTGGACTAGGTGATCGCTAAAGGTCCCTTTTCCCAACATTCTATAATTCTATGATTCTATTATTTTATTAATTATTCAGTGTATTAATTACAACCAAAATATTTTTTAAAATTAAAATTATATTATTTTACTTATATATCTTGAAACAAGATAATTTCTAACAATGCAAAATGCGTTGTATTCTGAGATACAACTACATACATTTTCTTGTCTGTTGATATGCAATTTACATGTGTTGACTTTGATCATCCAATCAATATAATAGAAGCAAAAATACTTTCCTGAATGAAATCTCTCTTTAGTGAGAAAATGTCAGAAAAATATTTATTCATAACATTAAATTTGCCATTGATAGTGGATGCACCACAAAATCTGATAGTGGACCATTGGCAATTTATACCTTCCATGACTAATATCTGTAATTTTTTAAAGTCTTCACTGTATTTCAAGTCTGTACCTGTCCTATTTCAAAATTATCAAGGAAGAACAGCATATTGATCTTCACAGAATAACTGTTCCAGAATATAATTGTTGAAGGTTGTATTTTAATTGATTTGTTCTTTTTAAATATACAGAATATATATACAGAATAATATATACACAGACTAATTCCACAGAATTTGCTTCTAGCAATCTGTAAAAAACTTGATGACATTATACCACACTTTATAGAGGTTCAAGAAAAAAATAAACTATGTTAATAACTTTAGATATCTTTACACTTCATGAAGAGCTAGGTAACAGCAACATTTCTAAATCTGAGTTTTTTTGGTGGGTGATGATTTTTTTTTTTCTTTTTTCTTCTCTTTGTGGCATGGAATATTTAGGCTTCATCACAGAAGACATATTCAGCTAAGAATCTAGAGAGTTGCACACCAGTACTTATTTCCTGAACATAAGCTGATGAATCTTTCAGTATAGAGCCTTTCGTATCAATGCACATTAGCACCTCAATCAATATATAATTCTAGGGAACATAAACAGCTGAAGGAATACGTAACTACATAAAGACTCTTGGGGAAAACATAGAGAAGCTAAAGTTGGAGGTCATGTCATAGCAAAAACTAAGCAAATATTGGTAGTGATATATAATGAGTATTCTCAAAGGTTATCCCTTTAGAGACTAATCATTAATTATTGGTCAAGTTTAACTAATAAAAATATCCTCTAGCAAACAAAAATTTCAGTTTCACAATTGAATGTCCAAACCATCTTGTCTATAAGCAGGTAAATATTCTAATTTTCTGAACTGAAAATGTGACCAAGACCACCATTATTTTGCTAAATGTATAGAAAGCAGTATGAGCAAAACAGTTTAATTATCCTCTCATGTATTTTGTCATTCTCCATTTATTACATTAATAAGTAGGTATTTCCTTGTAAAAATGTACTAATGGTGTGAAGCAACATTTTAAAGACTCAGAACCTGCTGAATATAATAAAAGTACGCACTATATTAAGATTTAATAGCAAAGGTAGAATTTCTTAAAACAAAGATATCCAGTATCAGAGAATGAGCACCTGTCACTTAAGATTCAAAACGACAGGAAGAAGCGTAAGAAGACTAAAATCTGGATTTCCAGATCGAATGTGATACCCTCAATGCAAGAACAAACTTGAAAATGAATGATCCTCTGTCAAATGGTTTAACATATTAAGTGTTTAAGAATATTCAGTCTTAAGTAAGCTCAATTAAAGAAAGTAATTAAAAAGCTAAAACCTGCATTGTAGCCAGGCATAGAAATTTATATTCTCTCATATGAATATATATATAAGCATTACTTTAATGAAAGAAATAATTTCATGGTTTGGCCCAGCTAGCAAAGAAACACCACGACAGTCTCTTGTTTGATACCTCCATTCACCGACACCCTCATTAGGATGACAGAGGCACCAGCAAAATGGGAGGAAAAAGATAAGCAAGGTTGTTGTGGATTGAGACAAGAGCAGGGAGGGCTCACTGGCATTTATGATCCTGGGCAAAACAGACTCCAGTACTTGACTTAGAGTAGAAAGTAGGAAAGTTTATTTTACTACCTACTAGAAACAGAATGTAACAAAAGCAAAAAGGGAGTAGGATGATAGAGAAAATTACAACCAGCACTTTAAGATCTCCCTCCCATATCCCTCCTTTCTTCCCGGGCTCAGCTCACTGCTCCCGATATTTCTACCTCCTACTCCATCAATGGCTCAGGAGGGCAGGGGATGAGGGATGTGGTCAGTCTCTCACAGATGGCCTCTACTGCTTCTGTCTTCTCAGATGAGCACAACTCCTGGCATTCTTTCCCTGCTCTGTCCCACCGGATACAGTCGTCAATGAACATCTCTGGCATGGATTCTTCCCCACAGTTGCAGCTTCTGCAGATACAGGGTCCCTCCTTCGGGACATGTCCTCTTCTGGGCAAAATTTTAATGAACTTCTTTGGCAAGTGTTCTTCTCCACAGCTACAGCTTCTCTGAATATGAGGTCATGGGACATGGCCTTCTCTGGCCATATTCAATGCCTCGGCATGGGTTCTTCTTTATCAAAATGAGTCTCTGCCCTTCATGCGGGGTCTTTAGCAAAATGCTAACAAATCACAGCTTCACCCGTCCTCTCTGTAGATTGCAGGAGAGTGTCTGCTCCAGCACATCTCCTCCTCTGTTCCCTCATAGACCTTGGAGTCAGCATGTTTGCTTCTCTCTCTCTTCCCACTTCTTTTGCTACCACCAGCCAGAGAAGAAGGAGGACAGAAGAAGAAGGAGGAATCAGGAAAAACCCTCCTCTTCTGACTTCTTAAAAAGTGATTGTGAAGGCATATAATTGGCTCAGCCTCAGAAGTGGATCTGGCTCAGAACTGGGGAGAGTTTTGAGCAACTTCTTACAGAAGCCATCTTTACAGTCCCTTCCCCGTTACCAGAAAGAGCTGTCATGTCAAACCATGACAAATAAATATCTAAAACTCCACTGTGGACGAAGACATGGGTAAGGAGTACTTAAGCAATTACAAGGCATAGATTAGAAGCCAGAAGTCATATACAAGTTCATGGGACTTTACATGAAACACTGAAACTGCTACATAGTCTGGATAGAGAAATTAGAAAGCTAAATCTATCATCTTTGAAGACTGACAATCATGATAATCAAAAGAGGTGCTTGGTGACTGGCCCCTTCCAACCTACTTTATTCTGTGATTTGGAGTTCAGTCATTCTTGATAGAGGAATTTCAGTCTTCAGTCACTGGAAAGCAAAATAAAATGTGAACGGTTTCACTCAAAATCTTATTTTCATGTGAAAAAAAGGTTTTCTATTTCCATTGCCATTTTCCAGTGGGTGGTGATCAATGACACGGAATCTAGTTGGAAGCCTGTGGCCANCTTCTTAAAAAGTGATTGTGAAGGCATATAATTGGCTCAGCCTCAGAAGTGGATCTGGCTCAGAACTGGGGAGAGTTTTGAGCAACTTCTTACAGAAGCCATCTTTACAGTCCCTTCCCCGTTACCAGAAAGAGCTGTCATGTCAAACCATGACAAATAAATATCTAAAACTCCACTGTGGACGAAGACATGGGTAAGGAGTACTTAAGCAATTACAAGGCATAGATTAGAAGCCAGAAGTCATATACAAGTTCATGGGACTTTACATGAAACACTGAAACTGCTACATAGTCTGGATAGAGAAATTAGAAAGCTAAATCTATCATCTTTGAAGACTGACAATCATGATAATCAAAAGAGGTGCTTGGTGACTGGCCCCTTCCAACCTACTTTATTCTGTGATTTGGAGTTCAGTCATTCTTGATAGAGGAATTTCAGTCTTCAGTCACTGGAAAGCAAAATAAAATGTGAACGGTTTCACTCAAAATCTTATTTTCATGTGAAAAAAAGGTTTTCTATTTCCATTGCCATTTTCCAGTGGGTGGTGATCAATGACACGGAATCTAGTTGGAAGCCTGTGGCCAGTGGAGTTCCAGTGGAATTGTGGGGCCAGTCTTGTTCAACATCTGCACTAACAATCTGGATGAGGAGACAGAATGTACCCTCAGCAAGTTTGATGACACCAAACTGAGAGCACTGGCTGATTCCCCAGAAGTCTGTGCTGCCATTCATCAGTATCTCAACCGGCTTTGAGAGTTCGACAGAGAGGAACCTCACGAGGTTCAACAAAGACAAGTGCCGAGTCCTGCATCTTGGAAGGAACAACCCCCTGCACCACTACAGGCTGGGGATTGACCTACTGAAGAGCAGCTCTGTAGAGAGACCTGAGAGTCCTGGTTGATAATAAGCTAACCATGAGCCAGCAATGTGCCCTCGTGGCCAAGAAGGCCAATGGCATCCTGGGATGCATCAAGAACAGTGTGGCCAGCAGGTCAAGGGAGGTTCTTCTCCCTGTCNGGATGAAGCCGGAATACAAAAAGTTCTATTTAAATATAATAAAACACTATTTTACTGTGAGAGTGACAGAGCAGTGGAACAGGCTGCCCTGAGGGGTTGTGGAACCTCCTTCCTTGGAGGTCTTCAAGACTGGGCTGGATGTGTTCCTATGCAACCTTATCTAAGTTGACCTGCTTCTGCAGGGAGGTTGGACTAGATGATCTCTAAAGGTCCCTTCCAACCCTACCATTCTACGATTCTATGATTCCATTGATTGTGGGCTAAATATTTTCTCACCATCTCTATTGTACCGAAAGAGGTACTAAATAAGTTATGATTAAGAATAGCAGGTCCTAGCAAATTAAAATGCTTAAAAGAAAAGGTAGTAAAGCATTTAGTTGATAAATCAACTCTTTGTCATATCTTTAAGGATAAGATCTTTTTTTAGAGTTGAAGGAAAAACAAATCTGGAGATACTAGAACCAGCAATATAAGTTGTCAAGAGCTCTAAAATATATCAGGTTTGCTCTTCCTTCTAGACTTACAGAAAAGACAAGTCTTATATAAGACTCTTTTGAAAATTTGGGTGATATGTTGATAAAAAAATACCTCAAAATCTTTTGAGAAATTTCTGATGACAATCACAGGTATCAAAAAACTTAGCTTTGTTTTTTCAACTCTTGAGGTGAACAAACAATTAAAAAATGCTGGAATATATGTATAAAAACAATGGCAAAACAAATCAAAAGCCCTGTAGTTGTTTTTTCCTGAAGTGTCTTCTCAGTTATACCTAGAAGAGTGTTAGAAGCATGAAGCTCTTCAATTCTGTGCTTTTAAAGCAGTCCACAACTTCTTGGATCTTACCACACTTACCTGAAGAAATAAGCTAAGAATAGTAACAGTACTGCATAACATTTACATAGAAAGTATTATGTGTGCTTACAAAGACAGTATTTGTTTTCTTCTATGTACTCAAGGTTTACAATGAAAAATGAGTAGGCAATGAATCACAAAGTTCAACTACAATGCATGCTACAGGGTCAAGCAACTGTCTTTCTACAAATACTCTATTTTATTAGTACTGCAGAGATTAACTGCTTGAGCACCAGAATCAGCAGACAGAAATCCGATCTGCTTTCAGATCCTAGTTTAAAAATGCATTCTTTAAAAGCAGTATTCCTGTCATAAGAGTCATGAGCACAGATAAGGATGTTGATTTTTCATTGGAAGATGCTTGTGAACAAAAATTAAAAAAAAAAAAAAAAAAAAAGTAAAAGAGATAGGATGTTTTCAGGAAAATAAAAACAAGAGATCAGTTATATTGGTATTTGACTTTTTCTATTTTTGAGCGTAAGAAAGAATCCTTTATTTGTCATGGCCTTTTATTGGATGCATCCTGGGTTACTTTGCTTGGCTTAAGCATCTTGATCCTAAAAGTTGAATCAAAATGCAAAGCAAAATAAAATCCCAATATTGATTCTGAATAGTAATCAGCTTTTTCTAAAGTTCCTATTTGATACTGCTTCTAGACACAAACTATCCTGAGGTCTCTAAACCAAGCATTAGGCTAAGTTACCACTTTTAAGTATTTGTGATTGCAATATGCCTTCTGCAGATTTCAAACAGTCTATTCAAATAACAAACTGAAGGAGGTCTATCTCAAGCACAGGAGATCTATCAAAACTTTCTTTATTCTTGGTATGACTAATCACACACTAAACTCAAGAAGAATACTGCATGCAAGTAAAAAAAATACAACTTGCTTTACTTTGTTCTTTAGTGAATTGTTTATTTTTCATGACACTAAGGTGTTAACCTGACACTTAACTTTCCTCACTTTAAGACTAGAAACTGCAGTGAGAGTTAACAGTAGCTCTCTGTATTTGATGACCATGTCTCTTTTCTTTCTTCCTTCTTCCACATCATTTTCCTCTGTTTTGTCTGATAAGCTTGTTACTAAAATCACATTTCTTTTTAAGTTCCTGTCCTTCTTAATGTGGCCATGTAGTCAGCTTTGAAGTTGCTAAGAGATGACAATCTCACATCAGGAGATCAAGAACTTAGTTAATAGTCACCTTGACTCCAAAAGACAAAAATGACAAAAAAAAAAAATAAACCCCCCACTTCAGTATTTATTTTCTTTAGATATTTCTGTTATCAATAACATTGCTACTAAGTAGTGTATTTTGGCTGTACCTAAAAAATGTGATATTCCAATCCAATAAAAGAAGCAAAATAAAAGGGCACATAAAAAAGCTTATTAAAATGCGTATCAGGACACATTTGAGGTTTTTGTGGGTGGATAAATCCACTAAAATTTCATCCTCCTAATGCATATCCTTTGCCTTATTGCTAAAACTGAAGATTAGCAGCCTACAGAGTGCTCCATGAAAATTAAAACAGTGTTTCTTTCTATGACAGATTGTTTTGAGTGAGATTTTATTAACATTTTAATTACATTAATGGAAAAAAATGTAAATACTTTGTGAGATTTACCTACCTTTGGTTTCATAGGAAGTGAAATGGTTTTACAGAGGTTATTTTTGAGACTGAAAAAGGAGCAATTAATTCCTTGAGATGGTGGGTAAACAAATGTTGCTTACAGAAATCTACTGAAGGAAAGTCTACTCACAGTTTATACATATTATACTAAATATATCTTCAAACAGTAAAACTTTGTCTTCTTTTTAAAGTTAAAGTTTTTGAATAAGAGAATCATAAGAAAAACTAGAAAGTTCATGGCAATACAGAATGTGAACATTAGAGAATACAGAAATTATAATTAATAATTTAAGATAATGTACTTCAGGCTAAAACTCTTATAAATTCCTTTGAAAATGTACAGAAAAAAAATAATGATGAGATTCACTACCCTTAGTCTGAGAAGCTAAGCATGACATAGATATGTGAATCATTACAGACTCCCTTAATAATTAGTAGAAAGAAGTAATCATTTCCAGGAAGCCAGGAGTCTAAGGTGATCATATGATTTTTGGACTAGGGGCAATAGATAACGTAAGCCACTCAAACAAATATTTTTTTTCTCTTGTGTTTCAGATTCAAGATATCTATATACACATTTTGTTTAATTTCTTAACTAAATTCAGAAAGCATAGACATATAATGGGATTTTTAATCCAGATAAAGGAGGGAAACCTACTTTTGTATGTAATCAGAGTACATAGAAATCTTGCCTGTATCTCAGATATCATGCATATCAAAATAAAAATCTTTAATTCTACACCTGTCGTTTTTTCCCCCAAATGGTCAGTACCTTGAAAAAAAATCATTATTAAGCACAAGATCTTTATTTACACTTATTGACTTATTTGTATGTATGTATGTATGTTGTGGAAATCAAGACATCTCTGGACCTCTGCAGGAAGAATAGAGTGAGGAGAAATAAAAGCTGGATAAAAATCACCCAGATCTGTTTGACCTAATAAATAAAATAGGTCATGCAGGGATACGTAAAGTTCTGGTTTCCTGCTATGGTTATTTGTAGAAAGAAATGTCAGAATAGCTAATGTTAGAAAGAATTGTGTCTATGGAGTGCTAGTCTTGGAATCTGTGACAGAATGAAAAATAATATGGCATTGGACATGCCTTTTTGCAGTAAAGAATAATTCATTAGATTGTGTGATGGGTTTGAGTGGAGCCACTTGGTAACAGAGGGAGAGGGCTGCAGTGGTGGCGCTTTGTCATGATTTGACATGGAGCTGTTTCTGGTAAGGGGGAAGGGGCTGTAAATATGGCTCCTGTAAGAAGTTGCTCAAAACCCTCCCCATCTCTGAGCCCCAATGCTGGGGCTGAGCCAATTAGGCACCTCCACCATCACTTTTTAAAAGGAAGAAGCTGGAAGAGGAAGTTTCTTCCCATTCCTTCTGTCCTTTTCCAGCTGGTGGTGGTGCAATGAGTTGGAAGAGAAACAACCAAGTGGACTCCAAGGTCCAAGGCTCTTTCCTGTCCCATTGGGAGGGGGAGGAGCTGAACCAGTAGCTCATTTTCAGTTATTTGTTCCTGGCTGGGCAAAAGCACAACAGATCACTCAAAATTTTATTTAGTGCTACTTGAGGTGATGAGGCCTTGAAGATACTAAGCTATATTTCTCATTAATCATTGTTGGATATTTCCTCCTATAATTTACTTTAATGTAATAGTTCTATCTTTCTATGATGCTCATTAAAACTGAAAACTAGCTAACTACCACTGTAATAAAATTGCATCAATTATCTTACTGTTTCCTTGCTTTTCTTGATCAGTGTGCTTCAATCTATTGCATCTGCAGTTTATACCAATATTCTAGTATCTGAAACAAGGGGTATCTTTACATGTTACGTTTGTTTAGCATTTGGCATGAATAATTTATTATTCAAGACCAAGACAGTGCCCAAAGACCTCCTTCCTTGGAGGTTTTTAAGGCGCTCTTGGACATGTTCCTATGTGATATGATCTAGGTGAACCTGCTTCTGCAAGGGGGTTGACTAGATGATCTCTAGAAGTCCCTTCCAATCCCTACCATTCTGTGGTTCTAAGATTTCTTGACGCTACAGCAATGCAAATTATTATAACTTCTGAATTCCTTATAAAACAATACAAACTACTGGCAAAACATCTGCCCTTCAATGCCTATGGATATTGAACAGACTCATATAAGGAACAGCTCAGCCAGAGAATTCAAGTGATTTACTCAAACAATGCATGATTACGATGTAATTGCTGCCAGAACATTTGGCAAATGTGGCAAATTCCTGGTAGTTGTTCTAGAATAAACTTGAATCATCCCTGGTCTCCTTCTTTGATTTTCTATGACTAGAAAATGAAATTAATTCCTCTCTAAAAGGATAATGTATAAAAGTAAAATAATATTAGAAGAATATTCTGGGTGTTAGAAAAAACTGAAGCTGATTATTGACTTTGAAACAGATAAAATTACCTGAGGAAATGAAAAACTAAAATTAGTAATGTATTTGAGCTTGTGAAATCAACTAGTGTTAAAAATATTTGGAATATAGTCTTATAAATCTTATAATAGATGACTTCAAAACCACAAAAGGCTGCACGTATCCCTTCAAAGTACTAAAATTAAAGGGCTTAACATTAATATCTTACATGGACTAAGGTTTTTGTTCACAGTCCTCCAAATGATAATTTTTGAAGATAATAATAATAATAGATATAATTATAGTAAAGTGATAACTGTAGCCACATTTTCTGCTAAGGGATGCTTTTAGCAGCTGATTATCTGCCTGCCTGGCATCTCTGCTCAAACCTGGGACTTCCTGCTCAGCATCAGGTCCAATGTGGAGTTTGCTGCAATTGACACATGTACGCTCTCTACATAGTTGGTATCAGGGAGATGCAGACACTCATGCTGTCAGCAGCCAGCACCAAGCACTCAGACTGTGTCTGCTGCCCTGCTCCAGCTGCAGTTATGGAGATTCTCTCTCATCTTACCCCAGTCTGCTGATACCACTGGCCCAGGGTGCCCGTACCCTTATTTGATGCTGGTCTCCAGCCCTAAATCCACGTACACCCCCTCAGCAGCATTTTTTCCCTACGGCACACACATGTGCAAGAGATGTCAAGTGAGGAGGCAGAGGAAGAGAATTTAAGGAGAAGGCAGGGCAGGCTTGGGGCATGAAACTCAGAGCTGAGTCAGGCAAGAGTGGTGACTGGCCATGGTCTGCACAGAGCTGGACTCTCACACATAATCCTGTCTGCCTGTTCACCCTTTTCTCCTTCCCATTCCCTTCCTCTATATGCTCCCTCCTAAATTTTTGTGTTGTCCCACTGACTCTCCTTGAATATCTCAAATCCCCTTGTTCTTGGTTACTCCTTATGAGTAAGAAAGCCCAGGTTGTTCCTTTCCAAAGTTGTGCCTGCAGTTTCTTGATGTCTCATCACTTGTTGACTGGAGACTTTTCATCTTTGGCACTGTCTCTGCTGTCTCTTGTCTATTGTCTTCTTGTCTGTGTGTCTTCTTTATCATTTCCCCTATTACTTACTATATCCTTTGCACTGAAGAGGATCACCTCCTGGCCGTGCTTCTTCCCAGTGTCTTGTGTACCTACTCACTTGCAGAGTATGCAGAACTGAAAAATTCTCCAGATAAATACTGCTTAGCAACAACTAAAATGTCACTGTGTTGTCAGCATTATTTTCATACTAAATCCAAAATATTATGTTCTATCAACTACTAGGGAGAAAATTGCACTAGTCAAAACCAGGATAACTTTGTGAAGCAGATGTTCTCATCTTCCACATAGGCTTACAAACTTTTTTTTCAGACGTATGTTTTTATGGAATATTTTAGAATTTGAGAAATAGAAAAATGAATATATTTTTTAATCTACTCTTTGCTATATATGACTGAGAAGGCACACTGTCTCTATCAGTTTCATCCAAATAGCCAAGACATCTTTAGGAGCTTCGAGTATGCAAATTGTCATGTAAGTTCAAAGTTAGCAAACTGCTCATTATGAATTATTGAAGGTGGAAAAAAAATCAAAAGACTGTAAGCAAATACATTTTATGTGATAAGAGATAATGTGGTTTTTATGTCTTGAATTTCCCCATACTTCCCCCAAAAAAGCATATTCCGTTGACACAGCAATTTTGAAAGTCTGAAAATTAAATTCCATTATTTTCATTTGCAAAATCTTACTGAAATACTTTTGAATCATATTGAAGGCGCTAGTGAGCTCCTTAAAGAATTCTCACATATGAGACGTCAGTATCTTGATTAAAATAGGGATACCATACTAGTTCCCCATATAACAATTTTCACAACAGCATGATGATGTGGTTAGTCACTACCCAAGTTCATATAAAATGCAGTAATAAACATGTATGGTAAGTTTTTCTCATTTTAATAAATATTTTTATAATTTCTCAATCTGCTCATTCAAAAATTAAAGTCCTTGTGTAACAGAAGAACTTAAATTTTATACATTTAAATTAAAAGGCTTAGGTCAAAATACACCTTTGAATGGAAAAAATATTTCTTTTCATTTCTATTCCTTACATATACTATAAAGTTCGTACATCTATAGAAGCATATAGCAATCATAGGGAAAAATACAGCTGGTTTATTTGTATTAGAATGCATTAGAAATATGAAACATAAAAACTACATATTTATGTCTAAATTGACCTGTAAACAAGGGAATACATTTTGCAGGCAAAATGATTTAACTTTATAATAAGATATTTCTTTCCTCATGTGTAATGAAAACACTGTTTTTGGAAGAAAAACATATATGAGAAATAGATCTGAAAATACAGTTCCAGAATTTTTTCTGTTATGAAAGATCATATTAGGCTAATAGCAAAGATGTCTTCTTGTTTTTGATTTGCTGTTCTCTGGATTTAATTCCATTTCTTTGAAATATTTGCATTTTCAGCTGCTCAAGTCTTGTACATTAAATGTTTTACTCATTAAAGAGTGAAACTCTCTTTTCTTCATGGTGCTTCAACTGTTGTGTGATTCTTCATTTGCAACCCAACATTCCACAGGCTTTTTTGGCTGATGTCCTATACTCTGCTGCAGCTGCTTGAATATGTATGCTACAATGTTTTTCACTATCACTAGATAATTTTCTAGACTTTCTTGCCTTTCACATATCTCACTTTTTTTTTTTGTTATCTCTTCTTACTGTTTTGCATTTTCCTGTCTAACTCTTGTTTTGTTATCTCCTGAATATACTCTTCCAATTTCTACAGGTACTTATATTGTTAGTGCAACCAATTACCTCTATTTTTGCAATTTTACCAAAACAATATTGAAACAGCATTGAAATTTTACATCATTTTATTATTTTTAATATTCCTTCCTCTGCTTTAATCAACTTGTTATTAAACAACACTATACAAGAATTTAGTCTTGCAAATCAGCAATTTAAATTTAAATTGCATTTTAAAAATTTAAAAAATTCTTAAATTACTTTTTTTTAAGTGAAGGCTTATATGCTGCATATAGTTTTACTTACATTGTTTATATTACTCTGCATATAATATTATTTATTTTATTTAGTCTCACCTGTCCCTGGGCAAATGTTGTATCTACTGCAGTTCCATGTCCTCAATTCCACTCAGCAGTCAGGATAAGCACCCACACAGACTACAGTAGCACAGCCAATCAGAAAGTTAATACAGGCAGAGAACAATGTCTTTATGGGCATCTACACAAACAGAAACAGCATAAATGTCCAATTTTTGCCTTCCAGATTATCACGTCTGAAGTCCACTCACACACACAAACATTCACTCATTATTCCAGAAGGTGATCTTTGACACACAATCTGTCCAGTACCTGGCTCCAGGTACTTGTTTCTTACAGTTGCTTGCACCCAGGCCTTCAAGCTGTGAATATTTCATGGTCCTGCTTCAGCACCTGATGCTCAGACTTTCTTTAATGGTCGCTGGCTTGTCCATCTTGAAGTTCATGAGTGTTTGTGCACACTTGGAATAGACAGAACACTCATGCAGAAGAAAGATGGGAGTAGGATTTGGTAAGAGAGTGAGACAGACTGCACTGATAAAATGCAAGGGTCTCACTCAAGTATATGAACCAGTACCTGTTTACCTGTTCCATGGTCCCTTTTATCTTCTTTTTTCTCTGTTTTTCCACACTTGTTCCTCCCTGATCCACCTTATTCCTTCCCCTTCCTTGTCTTTGTCTAAACATCTCATAATAAGATATACAAAGTCTCAAAATATACTTCTATTTTGATTGAACCCCAGCCAGTAACTGAACACCACACAATTGCTCGCACACTTCTCATTTTCTCAATGGGATGGGGAAGAGAATCTGAAAAAAATCCCCAACTTTTAGGTTGAGATAAGAACAACTTACTAGCTAGAATTAAATATAATGTAATAATAACATTAACAATATTAATAAAGGCAAGTGATGTACAATGCAGTTTCTCAACACTAGCTGACATGCCCAAGCAGCAATCTATCCCTTCCTGCCAACCTCTCCTCCATTTATATACTGGGCATGACACTCAGTGGTGTGGAATAGGGTCAGCTGTCCTGACCATGCTGCCCCCCAGCTTCTTGTGCATCTGCTCACTTGCAGAGCATGGGAAACTGAAAAATCCTTAAGATAAGTGCTGCTTAGCAACAACTAAAACATCACTTCAGTCTGGCTTATATTCAGAGAAGCTGTTTTGATTGAAGCCTCATGTTGGGTTACATGCAAAGAGGTAATTGGTTCCCTTTTACAGTATTAGGATCACTTAAGACAGTGGGTTCTAATTTTCACTGACAAAGTTTTAACTAGTAAACTTATTGGGGTCAGACACTTATTACTGCTCCTTTGATGCTTGTTAGGTCTCTGGTTTTAATTTTGGCATTTTGTCAGATCCCCTAACCGATGCATTTGATATTTCCCAGAGTTGTCACAAAGAGTGTAAGTCTCCAGGATACTTTGAAAATGTTTTCCACTAATCTGAAACATCAAGTGGTATTTTGAATCTTAAATAAAATAAATTTGTTTTCTAGAGCATCTTATTAGTATAAATAGTGAAAACAGAAGGCAGTACTATGGGCTTGGTCAGGTTTGGGGTTTTTTTCCTATTATTTTGTTCTATGCAGGTGTTTGAATGACAGATATCACAAAGCTGTTGTATTACAATTCAGAAGTACTGTAATGGACTGTTAATTATTTCAACAATAAGCCTGTTATAAATGAAGTTTCTGGCATGCAGCAAGGTATGTCACCAATCATTTTATTTATTTAAAAAGGTCTACTAAACAAATTTCAGCAAATGGAACGTGTGGCTTATGATATCTGAAAACATGAATAAAAGAACATTTTTCCCCCTATTTCTACAATCAAGAAATACCCTAACATCATTTTTAAAGCTTGAGTTTATTTCAAGTTCTTCAGAGTATGAGGACTTGAACACTCAGCAACAGTGGCAATAATAGAGCAGATCACAGAAACTGTGAAAAAAGTGCATACACTTTTTTACTCTTACCTTATGATTTTTTTCTTCTGTTCTTAAGTGAGCTTTTGACCACATTAAAATTTATATTGATAGATTTCTAGATCTTCCTTTCTCTGTGGTGCTAAATTAGCCCATGCTATTTCTACTTTTAGCTGTCAGTTGTACTTTTAGGGTTGCAGACATAGTGCAGTGCTATACTTGGACCTTAAATATAGTCAAAATCTGAAAAATCAAAAATGTAACATTCAAAATTTGAGGAAAAAATAGAAATAAAACAAATATGTAAAGCATAAGAAGAGAAGAACATGGAAACAGAAAAGAAAGAAATCAGTTTTCAATTTTATCACCAACCTGACAAACCTTCACCCTTCAAGGTCTGACTGATAGCATCCCCTCCATTAACTTTCAGGAGCATGGATCTTACAGTTTCCCTAAATTACAAGCATAGAGATTTACGTGTCTTAATCTGAAAGCTGAAATCTCTTCCCAGCCTCAGAAATAGCTCATAATTAAAATATGCATCAGTGGCACACCATTTAAAAAAAAAATAAATTAAAATTCTAGCCAAAAAAATATAAACATCTAGTATTAACAATGTGATGAAAAACATGGTGCTTGTTTTATGTCAGTTTTTGCCACCAAGCTGGCTTATATTTGTTTTTATTTCCAAAACATACTCATCATTAATAATTTCTTATTACTTTTTGTGGTTTAACCACAATCATCAGGTAAGCAGCACCCAGCTGCTTGCATGCTGCCCCAGATGGGATGGGAAGAGAACAGGAAAAGTAAAAGTGAGAAAACTTGTTAGAGAAACACATTTTAACGGGTAAAGCAAAAGCCACCCAATCAAGCAAAACAAGGAATTCATTTACCACTTCCCATAGGCTGGCAGGTGTTCAGCCATCTCTAGGAAGGCAGGGCTCCATCCCATGTAATGGTGACTTGAGAAGACAAACTCCATCACTCTGAAAGTCCCTCTCCTTCCTTTTCCTTTCCTTAGATTTTATTTGCTGAGCATGATGTCATATGGTATGGGATACCAATTTAGTGAGTTGGTGTCAGCTGTTAATACGTTGACACTGTGTAAACACTACTCAGTAATAACAGAAACATCTCTA
This sequence comes from Urocolius indicus, assembly GCA_013401255.1. Taxonomy (NCBI): domain Eukaryota; kingdom Metazoa; phylum Chordata; class Aves; order Coliiformes; family Coliidae; genus Urocolius; species Urocolius indicus. The sequence goes on from WBNH01003898.1 coordinate 151,016, forward strand.
TATTATTAACATTATTTTCAGAAGAAACAAAATTAACTCTGTCCCAGCCAAAACCAGCATATCATCTCAATCTGAAGGTTGGAAAAAGTATCACTGTCAGAATCTTGGGGTTTTGATAACTGATCAGTTTATATGATGCCTGCTGGCAACAGAAGGGATACACTTGTCTCATAGTGGGAAAAGGACCTCTGTGCAGGAGTTAGCAGGGATCATTGAAAGTGTTTAACTAGATTTGAAGGGGCAAGTGGATAAAACCAGGCATGCTAGTGCTAAGCCTCAAGGTGACGTGCACATGATTGACAGAGAGTGTGCTAGCAAGGTTCTTCAATCTGCTATCTTAGTGGAGGTAGAGGACAGAGATCCATGTGGCAGCAAAACCACAAAGGTTAATGAAGTGTTAGAGCCTGAGAACAGAAATTTAGGCTTTTCTCCCTAAAAACTTGGTGGGGTCATTAGCCTAACTGAAATACATCTACACCAATGCACATAGCTGCAAACCATTTTGCATCAAGAAAGCTAGGACATAACAGCACTCACAGAAACATTATGGGACAACTCACACAACTGGAGTGCAGTACTGGGTGGCTACAAACCCTTCAGAATGGATAGGTAATGAAGGAGAGGTGGTGTGGTATGTTTGGGAGTGTTTTAACTGTCTTGAAATTAACTGTCTAGAGTTTAATGACGGGGTCAATAGGATTGAGTTTTTATTGGTAAAAAACAGGGAAAGCCAACAACTCAGATATCATGGTGGCAGTATGTTATAGACCACTTAACTAGGATGAAGAGACAGGTGAAATATTGTATAAGCACTGGTGGAAGTCTCGTGATTGCAAGCCCTTGTTCTTATGGATAACTTCTCACAATTCTGCTGGAAGTACAATACAGCAGAAGAAAAAGTCTAAGAGGTTCCTGAAATTAGTAGAAAACTTCCTGACACAGTTGGTGAGGGACCTAACAAGGAAAGATGCCCTGCTAGACTTGTTGTTTGCCAACAGAGGACTTCTGAGTGGTGTGGTAGTCGGAGGCCATCTTGTGCATAGCAATAATGAAATGATAGAGCTTTTGATTCTCAGAGAAACAAGAAGAAGGGTCAGAAGCCTTGGACTTCCAGAAGTCAGACTTTAACACATTTAGGAGCTTGGTTGACAGAATCCCTTAGAAGGTAGACCTGAAAGGCAAAGGAGTCAGGAAGGCTGGACTTTCTTCAAGAAGGAAATCTTAAAGGTACAGGAGCAGACCATCCTCATGTGCCAAAAGACAAGCTGGCACATGAAGAAGAATGACCTGGACGTATGAAGAGCTTTGACTGAAGCTCAAAAAAACAAACCAGTTTATGACCTTTGGAAGAAAGGATAGGCAACTCCGGAGGTCTTACAAGGACGAAGTGAGGTTATGCAGAGAGAAAATTAGAAGTACCAAAGCCCTTGACTTGTAAAAGACAATAAAAAATGTTTCTATAAATATATCAGCAATAAAAGGAGAGCTAAAGAAATCTGTATTTTTTACTGGTTGTGGAGAAGAGCTTAGTGACCAAGAATGAGGAAAGGGCTGAAGTACTCAACACTTTATTCGCCTCAGTCTTCAATAGTAAAACCAGCTGTTCTCTGGACACCCAGCCCCCTGAGCCAGAAGACAAACAGGGAGCCAAACGAGGCCCTTTTAGTCCAAGGGGAAATGATGTGTGACATACTACTTCTAGACACACACAAGTCTATGGAGCAGGGCGAGATCCACCCGAGGGTGCTGAGGGAGCTGGAGGAAGTGCTCACCAAGCCACTCTCCATCATCCAGCAGTCCTGGCTAGCACGGAGGTCCCAGTTGAATAGAAGTTGGAAAACATGACAGCCATCTACAAGAGGGACTAGAAGGAAGATATGGGAAACTACAGGCCTGTTAGCCTGATCACAGTGCAGGGGAAGGTTATGAGCAGATCATCTGAGTGCTGTCACATAGTACATACAGGACGCCAGATGATAAAGCCCAGTCAGTATGGGTTTATGAAAGGCAGGTTCTACTTCACTAACTGGATATCTTTCTATGACAAGTTGACCCACTCAGTGGGTGAGAGAAAGGCTATGTAAGTTGTCTACCTGGACTTTGGTAAAGCCTTTGACATCATTTCCCACAGCATCTTCCTGGAGAAACTGCTTGTGGCTTGAACGAGCATATTTTTTGCATGGTGAAAAACTATTTGGATGGCCAAGCCCAAGCTGATGGTGAATGAAGTTAAATCCATTTGGTGGCCAGTCACAACTAGTGTTGCCCAGGGCTCAATTTTTAGGCCAATTCTGTTTAGTATCTTTATCAATGATCTAAATGAGATTGAGTGTACTCACAGTAAGTTTGCAGACATCAATTATCTGGATGAGATTGATTGCACTCTCAGGAAGTTTACAGACAGCATCAAGTTGGGTGGGAGTATTGATCTGCTGGAGGATAGGAAGGCTCTACAGAGAGGCCCGGATAGGCTGGATTGATGAGTCGAGGTCATTTGTAACAAGTTCAACAAGGCCAAGTGTTGGATCTTGCACTTGAGCCACAACAATCCTGTGCAATGCTTAGGGAAGAGAGGCTGGAAAGACAGTTGGAGGAAAAAGGACTTAGGGGTGTTGGTCAATAGCTGATTGAATATTAGCCAGTAGAGTTTCCATGTGACCAATAGAATCTTGGCTTGTACCAGGAATTGTGTGACTAGCAAGACTAGGGGAGGAATTGTCCCCTTGTACTAGGTGCTGATGAGACTGCATCTCAAATATTGCTTTCAGTTTTGGATTACTCTTGACAAAAAGGACATTGAGAAGTGCTGGAGCATGTCCAGATATGGGAAATAATGCTGATGAAGGGTCTAGAGCCCATGTCTTCTGAGGAATGAGAAGTGGGACTGTTAAACCTGGAGAAAAGGAGGCTGAGGGAAAATAGGATCACTCTGTATAACTACCTGAAAGGAGATTGTGGTGGTTGTCATTCTTCTCTCCCAACTTATAAGCAACAGGACAATAGGAAACAGCCCCAAGTTCTGCCAGGGATACTTTGTATTGAATGTTATGATTTATATTTTTTTTCACCAAAAGGGTAGTTAGACATTGGAACAGTCTGCCTGGGGAATTAGTGGAGTCACAATCCCTGGAAGTATTTGGAAGACATATAGATGTGGTGCTTAGGGACATGGTTTAGTTGTGAGCTTGGTGATGGTTGGACTTGATAATGTTGAAGGTCTTTTCCAATCTTAACAATTCCATTATTCTGTGAAAATACGTACATGATTCAATGGCTTAGGTTCAAGTATTTTTGTTGTTTTTTTCCTAAAGAGGTGGGAAGATATTTAAAAAATACCACTACTCCTCACTATTGACGATATAAATTGATACGCTAAAGGGAAGTAAGGAGATATCAATGTCTTCAGGCCTGAAAATGGTCCTTTACCCATTTCCTGACCCTCCATTCTTCTACTCTGCCACTTACCTTTCTCTTCCTCAATGTCCTCTCAAATAATCCGCCAACAATTACTTTTTCCTCTTCTATTCTTTTTACTTCACCCATACCCAGGTAGACCTGACACCGCTATCTAGTTGGTTGTGCCTTTAAGTGGTTTTGCTATAGGTTTAAAGTGGTCTCTACTACTTCTGCAAGGCTCTGGGCCTCAAAAAGGAGCTCTACCTCATTCCCTCCAGTTATAGATTCTATCCATCTCTTGCATGTTCCCCTCCTTTACCAGCTGTGCAATCCAGACATTTCTTGTTATATGGTCTGCAGCTGTGCGACTTTTGACACCATCATCGGACAGCAATCCTGTATCATCTCCTATCATGTAATTTCCTATGTCTGTTCAGTTACTTTGCCTTAAAGCCCAAGTCTGTGTCCTCTAGCCACTTCATTCACCTGCAACATTAATATATCATGATCTCTAAATATGTTAGTAACTAATGTTTTAAATTATGATATTAAACAGTACTACAAAGTACTCACAATCAGCACTTCTATCAGTATTCCAGAAAATAAGGATCAATGTGCCAACACAGAAAGAGATTTTAAAACTCATTGAGAAACTGGATGCTAAAAGATTGGCAGCAGCAGGAACCCAGAAGAACTAACGAAAATGGAAGGCCATGCAACATCCCCTAAGCACATTTATGGGATAATTCAGGACACAATGCTGGTCCCAGAAGTATAAATTATGCTTAATGTAACATCTAGCTTTAAGTTGTCTCCTAGAATAACTGCAAGAATTATATCTGTCATTTATACCAAGAAAAATAATATAAACCATGATAAACATAATTATTGAACAGATGGTCAAATATCACACACAAAATGTTTCAATAGACTGACCTAACAGAAGAGTATTTGAAGTGGCCAAGATTGGTGTGGGCGAAGATGACATACTTGATATAACTTATTTGAATTGACAACCCTTTTTTTTTATTTATTACCAAAAGTATTAAAGTAACAATGAATCCCTACAATAAGAGGTATGGTTTTCTTTAGAGCAACAGTTAGTTAAGACAGGAAAAAAATATATATATAAAGGAAGTGATCTGTTACAACAGTAGAAGGCAGGTACTACAAAGATCATCTGAATGTTGGGAGTGGAACCTGTGTCATTTAACAGAGCCCTACATTATCTGGAAAACAAGGTTAAAAATGAAATCACAGAACAAATGTCACAAACTTCTTCAGGACGGGTGTATTTAAAGATAATTGGCAGACAGAATTCAATGTTAAGATAAATATAAAATAATGCACTTCTGATTATTCACACTCAGCAACAGACTGTTATTTAGCTTTCAATACTTGGGAAAGAGATCCAGGAGCCATTGCAGACAGAACATCAACTACAGCAGTTGATTGCTTGGTAACAAGGGTCAAAAAAAACCCCAAAAAACCTAAAAAACCCTAAAATAAGGGAATATTGAATAATAATAAAAAACACCTCCACGATTTTAGCTTGGATTACTTCATTACTGAAGGATGTAAGGTGAAACTATAGGTCTTATAAAGGTAGATAAGACATGATGAGGTGTTTGCTGCTTGGAAATGGGGAGTTGGAGAAATTTAGTGTTTCTAAATTCTTGTATGTATAAAATTTACAGGAAATGCTCATCTGCTAATTATAAACTGCATGGAGTAAAAGAAATGATAAATCTTTTTTTTTAAAAATAAATAAATGTACTACTTCATCTAAGACATATCTAACTCATGACAATTGTTACTAGACACTGTGAAGGTGCAAATAGAAATATGTTCTCAGAAGGGTTATGAAAAGTAACAGAGGTTTGGTTTAGATGTCCAAAAGCTTGGATGCTGACATTTATTCAGCTGCCATTATCCTCAGTATTAGCATTATTTTTTTCTTTCTGGACCTTAACTGAGATAAATTTTCTGTTAGAAATCTTTCCCTTCCTAATAAAAGTTTAAGTATACCATATATGCACAGACAGATCAATATTTTAGGGTATACACTATAATGCATTAAGATGCACACAGTCAAGCAGCATATCTAGTACCATTCATAGATTGGAACCCTATGCTAATTGGGAAGATTGGAAGATATTTTATTAAATTTAAAAGAATTCTGATTTAATTACCAAAGACAAACACCAAAATGTACAACTGCAGTTGATGGATTAAAGACATAATCAGAAATGTATCCTTGCTACAAATTAGATATAAATGTATTTAGGGGATTTGCATCAATAGTACATTTGCCACCTTACTCCTGGTTCAGAGACTAAAGATCTGGCAGAAAAAAAAGCTCAGCATGTAGTCAAATGTGTGATTAGGCTGTCATTTGTTCCCATGCCAGTTGCATGACTGGCAGCAGCCATCTAGATTGCTAAAATATTGCCCTAGGTAAACAGGAGATGTTATTTCTTCTCCATTTCAAGTCTAACCTTATCTTAAGTGGTACTTTAAACTAAAAATGACTTTGTTTTTTTCTCTTAGAAATCTGTCATGCAGACCTCTCAGGAACCTAAAAGAAATGTTCCTTCTGAGTCATTATTACCACTATAAAGACTAAAAACTGTTAAACAACACTTACAGAAACATTAATGTCACCTAAAACCTTTTACCCTGACAAACCAGTCTATCCAATCAGAGATTTACCAGAGGAAAATTGGAAAGATTACCAATGCCATCAGTCTTAAATTTACCACAGGAAAGCAGGGCATTATAGATTTTTTTCCAGTTTAAATGACTAGTAGATCTCATAGATCTACTTGCTCGTAGAGCAAGTACGTGACATTTATTTTCCAGATATACCATCACTTTATAGAATCATAGGTCTAATCTACTGAAATCCTTTTCAAATCTTTGGACTCTTAATGAATGACCTTAAGTCTTCACTGAATTTTCTCAGGTGAACTTAATTCCATCTGGTCTTCATAGGCTATCTAGACTGTTAAACCCTTAGTGTGTATAATTTAAAAAATTAATTAGCAATGAAAGTTTCTGGGAGATGATTACTGGATCACCTGATGTAACTGGAAAAACAGGCTAGCTTTTTGGCCTGCAAGAACCAACTTAGGTCTTAGGGCCTCTATTTTCTCAAGTTTGGGATTGTTTGGTTTTTTTTTTTCCCATGTTATACTTTATAATATTTTGGAAGTAACTGCATTATATGTCAATTAATATATCACCTATAAACCATCAAAACCCTCATAATTCAATGCTTTAAATTAAAAACCTTTAAAAGAAAGCATCTTCATAATTAAACATTACGTAAGTATCAGTAATAAAATAGCATTATCTTAAAGTATCTTATCTCCTCTGACTGTCAGTTGAAAAAAAAGTTACTGGATAGTGATGTTCTTTTGAATATAAATAATAAAAGTAACAAAGTTTTCCTTTCCATTATTTGATTATTCTAGAGAATTTACCCATTTTGTTTGGAATTGAGTGATCTGCTGGTTAATAACTTGTCATGCATTAAAAAAGAATGTATCATAGACTCATAGAATGGTTTGGATTGGAAGGGACCTTTGAAGATCATCTTGCCCAACCTCTCTGCCATAAGCAGCTATAACTTTCACTAGATCAGATTGCTCACAGTCCTATCCAGCCTGGTCTTGAACACTTCAAGGCATGTGGCATCCAGAACTTCTCTGGGCAATTTGTTACAGTATCTCACTACTGTCATCGTGAAAAAATTTTTTCCTTATATCCAGTTAAAACCTACCCTCTTCAGTTTAAAGCCACTGCTGTTTGTCATCACTATAGGCTCTGGTAAAATATCCCTGTAAAATATCCCTCTCCATCTTTCTTACAAGCACTCTTTAAATAGTGAAAAGCCATAGTAAGTTCTCTGCAGAGCCTTCCACCTTCTCTGAACCCACTCTATGTCATTGCATTTCTTGTGCTGGAGGCCTCATAGCTGGATGCAGTACTTCCAGTTAGTTCTGTTGAGAGCAGAGCAGAGCAGGAGAATCATCTCCCTAGAGCTGCTTACTGTATTATGGTCCAATTTAAGAACATCAATGAGGTTTAGAGTTGTTTTCAGTTCAGAATGGGATGAAGCTGGAACACAAAATATTCCATTTAAATATAAGAAAAAAACTATTTTACTGTGAGGGCAAGGGAGCCCTGGCATAGACTGCTCAGGGAGGTTGTGGAATCTCCCTCTTTTGAGGTCTTCAAGACCTGCCTGGACACGTTCCTGTGTGACCTGATCTAGGTGGACCTGCTTCTGCAGGGGGTTTGGACTAGATGATCTCTAAAGGTCCCTTCCAATCCCTACCATTCTATGTTTCTATGATGTTACTGACCCACTGTAAAGTGAAAAAAGCTTGTGTCATACAAAAAGAAACAGAATTGATTAGAAATCTCTAACAGGATTAAGATGTTAAATTAAATAAAGTAAAAGCACAATACAAGCAATTCAATCTACTGTAGTCAAATTATATTTGCTATATCATTTTAGAATCTTTATTCAACATGAAAGAAGGAATTCTCTGCATAATAAGTAAGTTATGCCACTAAATGAGAGCCAACAATCAATTAGAAGTCTAAAAGAATCATAAACAATTTAACAAAGTTTTGGATATTTTAATTGCTTGTGCTTTTCTTTTATAATCACTTTCAAATATAATTTTTCTTTTTCCAAATGCCTGAATATTGTGTGCATTCTCCTGGGAAATCTGAAACCAAATTAAATCTTCAATTATAGATACAAACATCTGTGTCAAAAACACTTAAATGATATGATAATAAAAGACTTAGAATTTATTGTTCGTCTCTTTTTCTATCTAAAAAAACCTAAACAAGTACTCTTTACAAGCTTTCCCCTTCATATTCAGTAAATAACTTTGCTTTCTAATTGTTTCTGTATAAATGAAAACAAAGTGTCAAGTAAAAGTGATGTTTTTAAATGCAAACATGACCATTTGAAAAGATTCCAATCATGTTAAAATATCGGCTACCTAGTTTCATTCCTCCTAGGGAACTTTTTTTAGTACCTAATACCTAGTATTAACAAACTTCTGCATCATCAAAAGTTTAGTTTAGAAAAACAGTCAAAAGGCTCAGTTTCTAAACAGAATAAGCAAAATAGTTTGTGCTGCATCAAGGCAATTACAGAGAAGAAGTTAGAATTTGTAGTTTTGCAAGACAAGACATGAAGGATGCAGTTTCTTAAAAGTGGATGCCTTATGGTCAGTACTGTGTCCAACTGTGTTGCTGTACAAAGTTGATGTCATACAATGAAGTAAGAAGTTTGAAATTTTGGATACAGGTACAAAAAATCAATTTATCTATAAATCATTGGAGTCTGAATATCACACTACCCTACATATTGTAACAGAATGTGATCACTCTCATTTTTCAATTGTTTCTTAAATGGTGGATCCAGAATGAAATTTATGGTCAAGTAGTGTAGTATTACATTAACTGAATGATGACTTCCTGAATCTTTCCTGAATATAATGAAAAGACCTGTAGGGAAAGGAAACTTGAAAAAGTAAAAATAAATAATGACACATTTTACTTTCTTCAAATATAATGGAATAAATGGCATTCTGAAATTTAGTTAAAACTAAAGGAAACCTAACAAAACAATAAAGCTTCAAGAATGAATTACACCTCTCTGTGCATAAAGTAATATATTTTGTTCAATGTTCAGCAATTCCAACAGTGTCTATTATTTTGACTATGGAAAAAAAATATTTAGCCAACTTGTGTGTTAACATTGCATCTTCACTGCAATGTGTCTAGGACACGGCTTTTATGCAGTTCTTGAGGTCACTTGACAAACATAAAGCGAGATCCAAATGATCTTGAACACAAGATCAAACATAAAGCCAGTGTTCCAACAAGGGTTATGAACCTGGTTGAAGGGTCTAGAGCACAAGTCCTATGAGCAGGGTTTGAGGGAACTGGGGTGTCGTGGTTTAGGCCCATCAGGGAACAAAAGACCACGATTAGCCTCAAGTACCGAAGACTTAAGGATTGCTAAAGGGCAGGGAGGGCTTAATTGCTGCTTAAGGTGCAGGACAAAACAGACCAGGCTACTCTGCTTGGGGAAGAAAAACAGAAAACAATTTAATACCAACTAAAACA